>OY992877.1:6233592-6688592 GCA_963921405.1 Cepaea hortensis
TGACATGTCTAACTTTATCAAAAGCCCTTGTGTAGTCAATAAAGCAAAGATGTATATCCTTGTTTACTTCTATAGCACGTTCAATAACTGTTCGCAGCATATACACAGCATTTACTGTATCCTTTCCTTCTACAAACCCGCATTGTTCTTCCCCTATTTCAGGTTGTATTTTCTTCCTCACTCTTTGCATGATAATTCGTAACAAAATCTTTGTGATGTGACTCATTATACTAATTGTTCTATGTTGATCACATTCCAAGGCTCCCGATTTCTTTGGGATTGCAATAAATACAGTTACATAATTCAGAAGGTATATCTCCGGTATCATACGATGTGTTCAGCAGTCTGGTGACTTGATCTATTCCATATTCTTCTAAAGCTTTAATCTTTTCTGTTGTGATGTTATCTGCACCGGGGGCCTTGCCAGCTTTCATATGCTTAAGAACATTTTGAACCTCCATCTTCAAAATTGGTGGTCCTTCATTATTAAATCTAATATCATACTGTTCCTCTCTGTTATCATCATAAAGACTTTTCACATAATCTGTCCATACATGTAGAATCTGATCTTTTTCTATTATGATTTTGCCATCTCTAGTCTTTAGACAGCCTGTTGATGTACTTGTTCTTTTATTAGTAAGTTAGTGAATTATTTTGTGCACTAATTTGGTATTTTGACTGTTGTGTTGTTTTTATATTTCTAAGCACTTTTCCTCAAGCCATGCTTCTTTTGCCTCCTTACATAATATTTTGACTTGTCTGTGAATTTCTTCATGTTTGGCAGAATTATTTTTGTTGAGTCTTCTTGTTTCCATTAGGTGTAAAATTTCTTCAGTCATCCATTTCTCACGATTTATGACATCATGTACTTAATTTTTCAAATTTGTTCTACATATAAAGTGTAGTGAGACTTTCTTTACAAAGAGGTTTTCCCCGTGTGTCCAGCCAGTGCCACATTTCCCCAATTGTTGATTTCCTGTGATTGATTTAGTTCTCTCCATGAGATCCGCACTAGTTATCCGTGTATACTATTATAGTTTACTTTTCTGTGCGTAACCCTGAGATCTCTGGAGAGACGTGAAAGCCAATGCCATTTGGCAAAGCACGATGATGAAAACTCTCCCCCCCCCCCCAATCTTTGTCTACATTTCAATTTAAATATATGTCTGATTTCATCTGTTATAGTGATGTTTCATCTACGGAGACCTGGTCGACATTTTTTTTTAAAATGTTCATTATCTCTTCACTATCTATTTTTACACCTAACTGTTGTAACTTCCCATCAAGCCATGAAGAGAGGTTCATGATGATGCCATGAAGAGAGGTTCAAGCTCAGGTGATGCCATGAAGAGAGGTTCAAGATGATGCCATGAAAAGCGGTTCAAGATGATGCCATAAAGAGAGGTTCAAGATGATGATGCCATGAAGAGAGGTTCGTGATGATGCCATGAAGAGAGGTTCAAGCTCAGGTGATGCCATGAAGAGAGGTTCAAGCTCAGGTGATGCCATGAAGAGAGGTTCAAGATGATGATGCCATGAAGAGAGGTTCAAGATGATGATGCCATGAAGAGAGGTTCACACTGATAATGTCACGAAGAGAGGTTCAAGATGATGATGCGATGATGAGAGGTTCAAGCTCAGGTGAAGCATGAAGAGAGGTTCAAGCTGATGATGCCATGAACAGAGGTTCAAGATGATGATGCCATGAAGAGAGGTTCAAGATGATGATATGATGAGAGGTTCAAGCTCAGGTGATGCCATGAAGAGAGGTTCAAGCTGATGATGCCATGAAGAGAGGTTCAAGATGATGATGCCATGAAGAGAGGTTCAAGCTCAGGTGATGCCATAAAGAGAGGTTCAAGCTGATGATGTTGTGAAGCGAGCCTCAGGTGATGCTATGAAGCGAGGTTCAATCTCAGAATATGCCATGGAATTCAGCAGTCTTAACTAGCAAATGAAAGAAGCAGTCTTAACTCAGCTGGTCCATGTCCTCACATGAAACTAAGATAGCAAGACAAACATACAACAAAGACATCAGAGGGATAGTACAAGGGGGCTTCAAATGAAACCCTGACAATTTATTTTTTTTGGGGGGGGGGGGGGGGGGGGGGGTGAATATATCCTAAAAAAAGTAAAGAACAAATGTATCATTTTTCAATGTAGTCACTGCTGCATTCAATGCAAGTCCTCCAGCGCCGTTAAAGTGCTTAGATTCCCGAAGAAACATCGGCTCTGGGGTCGCTATTCGGTGTTCCTAACCTGGTCGTGAACAGTTTGTCACAGAAGTCACGCCATTTTGAAACTTTAGACTCCACTCATACACTTGCTGGACTAACAGCATGCATCACCATAATGAACCTTCATTCACCAATTAATGTCTATAGGTTTCACCCTTTCGCTGATCAAAAAACGGATAACAGAGCGCTGATCCTCTTTGGTGCATGTCAAAAGTGGGGTGGTCATCTTTAAACTGTCCTTATGTCACATGTGTAACACTCTTGACATCCTTAACAACAATATTGACAGGTTACAAGACAATGACATGGTTATTGTAATCTCTGTCACACTTTTAAGCTTGTCATTTGAAGCCCCCTCGAATAATATGACATTGTGAAAAGAGGTGAAATGAGGACGAGAACATTCAACTAAGTCCAAAATTAGAAATGAGGTCCACAAATTCATTATCAAGAAAAAAGAACAGCTGGCATGATGTCTCTCACACAGTTTCAAAACAACAGACAACAAGGACAACATGTTTGCTGTCAGATGGACTTTATTCACATAGACCATGGAGAAGAACTGTACACTACTTACTGTAACAGCTTCCACAATCTGACAACACCATGGTCAAGTACAAAAATGTCAGTAATGATCTATCAATTACAGTTGTCCACCACAGACCAGGGGATAACTCTAAAACTCCATTGCTGGTCCAGCTAGCGGGGCAGGTCCGTGATGTGCTTCTTCAGGTATTTCATCATGCCAAACAGCTTCACCCTTTTCACACCTGCAAGGAAACCATTGGTCCATAATGACACAATTGTCAAGTGTCAACACACAGCCACAAGTCTACAACTTCTGGCAACATTGTTCTACAAATCACCCCTCAAGTGTCAACACACAGCCACAAGTCTACAACTTCTGGCAACATTGTTCTACAAATCACACCTCATGTGTTAACACACAGCCACAAGTCTACAACTTCTGGCAACATTGTCTGTTCTTGTTGTACAAGGTCAAGAGGTTGGTGGGACACTAACCCATCACCTGGTGAGTGGCAGGTCACGAACTAAATCAGGGACTAGCATCACAGCTTCACTTTACCATGGTGACACAGACACTGGGTCTGCCATCAGGCCATTCACTGCTGGGTCTGGTCACAGCTTCACTTTACCACAGTGACACAGACACTGGGTCTGCCATCAGGCCATTCACTGCTGGGTCTGACATCAAGCCATTCACTGCTGGGTCTGACATCAAGCCATTCACTGCTGGGTCTGACATCAGGCCATTCACTGTTGGGTCTGGTCACAGCTTCACTTTACCACAGTGACACAGACACTGGGTCTACCATCAGGCCATTCACTGTTGGGTCTGACATCAAGCCATTCACTGTTGGGTCTGGTCACAGCTTCACTATACCAGTGACACAGACACAGGGTCTTCCATCAGGCCTTCACTGCCTTGTCTGGTCATATTCCCATCTATAGCTAGTCTGCCTTGTGTCTCTCTCTGTAACTCCATGTATGCAAGCACTGCTAGATCTATGCATGTCTGTTTTATACATGTGGTCCTTGGTCTACCCTCTCTTCCTGTCCCCAGTTAGTGTCTTCCTGTGCTCTTTGGGTTTGTTCATGTTCTAGGGTGTGACCAAGATATGAGTCTTCACATTTTGACTACTTAAAAAGTTCTCTTTTTTACTTCAACATTCAAACTGTACTGATTGTGCCGACATTCAAACTGTACTGACTGTGCCAACATTAATTTAACAGTATAAGAATATGAGTGAGCAAACATACCAAAAAGGCCTTCCATTTGTGAGTCACAGAGCATGAACTGTTTGTTGCCAGGATCCTGGACAGTAAATAACACAAGAGTACAGGTAGCTGCATGGTGAATGTTGTAAATATTATATAAACATTAATCAGACAGTGAATATTGCAAATATTACATAAACATTAATCAGACAGTGAATGTTGCAAATATTGCATAAACATTAACCTGACACTGAATGTTGCAAATATTAGAAAACAATTACTGGATTTTAAACATTCAACATTTGGAAAGTACTCTATTACTATATACAACAATCATATCCAACAAATTCAGTGCTACACGACACAGTCACTACAGTTAAATTCATACAAGAGACAACATTACAATTACAAGCACATTTCAAGCGAACAAAAGAAGAACTACAAACCTGCAGCTTCCTCTCCTTGACTATTGACCACAAAGTCTTCACAACTTCTGGTCTGGGCATCTGAGAAGCAACAAGACAACAGACATGTGTACACATTCATTGATTGCAACAATATCAACATGCTACAAACAAATATTAATTGTTACTAGAGCATCAACAAGACAGGCACATCAATCTATGACTACACGATCAACACATCAATCTATGACTACACTATCAACACATCAATCTATGACTACACTATCAACACATCAATCTATGACTACAGTAACAACACATCAATCTATGACTACACTATCAACACATCAATCTATGACTACACTATCAACACATCAATTTATGACTACACTATCAACACATCAATTTATGACTACACTATCAACACATCAATCTATGGCTTCACTATTAACACATCAATCTATGGCTACACTATCAACACATCAATCTATGACTACACTATTAACACATCAATCTATGACTACAGTAACAACACATCAATCTATGACTACACTATCAACACATCAATCTATGACTACAGTATCAACACATCAATCTATGGCTACACTATCAACACATCAATCTATGACTACAGTAACAACACATCAATCTATGACTACAGTATCAACACATCAATCTATGACTACAGTAACAACACATCAATCTATGGCTACACTATCAACACATCAATCTATGACTACAGTATCAACACATCAATCTATGACTACACTATCAACACATCAATCTATGACTACAGTAACAACACATCAATCTATGACTACACTATCAACACATCAATCTATGACTACAGTAACAACACATCAATCTATGGCTACACTATCAACACATCAATTTATGACTACACTATCAACACATCAATTTATGACTACACTATTAACACATCAATCTATGACTACAGTAACAACACATCAATCTATGACTACACTATCAACACATCAATCTATGACTACACTATTAACACATCAATCTATGGCTACACTATTAACACATCAATCTATGCCTACAGTATCAACACATCAATCTATGGCTACAGTAAAACACATCATTTTATGGCTACACTATCAACACATCAATCTATTACTACAGTAACAACACATCAATTTATGACTACAGTAACAACACATCAATTTATGACTACACTATCAACACATCAATCTATGGCTACACTATTAACACATCAATCTATGGCTACACTATCAACACATCAATCTATGGCTACACTATCAACACATCAATCTATTACTACAGTAACAACACATCAATTTATGACTACACTATCAACACATCAATCTATGGCTACACTATTAACACATCAATCTATGGCTACACTATTAACACATCAATCTATGGCTACACTATTAACACATCAATCTATGGCTACACTATCAACACATCAATCTATTACTACAGTAACAACACATCAATTTATGACTACAGTAACAACACATCAATCTATGGCTACACTATCAACACATCAATCTATGACTACAGTAACAACACATCAATCTATGACTACAGTAACAACGCATCAATCTATGCCTACAGTATCAACCAGATATATACATGTAGAGATTTATACCTATAATATCAACCATATACATACACACAGAGATCTATGCCTACAGTATTAACAAGACAATCATATACACCTTTAATTACAATATCAACATGTCAATATAAATCCATAAGTATAGTATTAATAAGGCAGACACATGTATACAGTAATGTAAAACTATGCTATCAACAAGACACAAACAATAAAGGTGAGAGGGCAGACATCATTGCACCAGGTTGACCCCATATGGCTCAGTCTCTGTCTGCCAGGCAACCTGTCCAAAAGCATCACACAAAATCCCCCAGGAGTCTCCAAGAAAATTGTACTCCTGAACCAAAAGATGGAAGTCCAGAATTGAACGCACAATCTTCGGAGAATGAGGCATGCGACTTACCCACAGAGGTCATCAACCACTAGACAGCTACATGTACAACTGATGTGACACACCTAACATTTACTGACCTCATTAGCTCCAACAACAGCGGCTAACTGTTCCGACAGATGGCAGGGTCGACTGTACAAGGAGGCTGAAAGATAAACACGAACAAAGTTAGCAATCTCGACATTCTCAAGCAAACCATAAACATCAAACCATTAACCATCAGGATGGCTGGTGTTATCATCAGTGTCGTCACCACCATGTGGACACCTGGTGTCTTCATGAGCACTGATGATCTCCACCATGACTGTCAACTAAATCACCGACATCATCATCACAAATAGTGTCTTGATCAATACTGTATGTCATCATTATCATTGATATTATCATCATCAGTGGATGATTGATGCCTAGATCAGTATGACCAATGATGACAAGATCAATAACAATAAAATCACTGTTATAATTGGAGCAGCAGGGGTACTGATGGGACTTAGTCTCCAGCCTATGTCTGCAATGGAGCGGTAGCAGTAGCGGCAGGGTAGTGGCGGCTGTAGTGGTAGCAGGATGTGTCAAAATGGGGGTTTAGGGCCTCGGTGGTTACACTAGGCAGCCAATGGTTACAAATATGGGCTCCCAGAATACGGCCATTGTTCTCAATGGGTCCACCCAGCCTATGAGGGCATTTTGAGGGTGTGCCAAGCCTCAGGTCTAACAATTTGTAAAAGATATGAGACCCCTTTCTATTACCTGGGTGGCAGGCTGCTGGAGGCAGAGGATTACAAACAAAACATGCATGGGAACACTCAAAATCTCTTGAGGCTATGAAGTAGCCAGTTTGTTAAGTGGGTGTTTTGCCATTTAGAGACTGGCGTGCCCTACTTCATATCATGCTGACTTTGGCGACACAGCAAAAATATGGTTTTGCACAGAGAGGGTCTCATGTGAGGTGTTCGTGGCTGATGAGTGGGGAAGACTACAACATCCCAGAGAGATGCCGTTCATATGTTCAAATACTGCTCACAGCATAAATACCAACTGATTTCTAAAGTAGCGCAGCCCTTTGCCCCATGTCGCCAGTGTGGCTTGGGTTGCCATCATGAGTATCAGCTGTGTAAGGGATGTGGGGGCTATGACAAGTGCATGTACCTTTATTGGACTGAAATAAGGGCAGGAAAGGCATTTGCGCACGTACTCACTGAGCTCAACTCGTTTTCCCATTTCGAGACTGGCATGCACTTAGTATTAAACATGACTCAATACTTTTTATGTCATCCTCGACCCGCTGTATTTGAGCTGCTGTGGTTTTCAAGTCCTTTACCATTGCTTTAAGCCTCTCCTTCTGCGTTTCTGTATGAGTATTGATTGTTCATTTTGTTTTCTGGCCAGTTTCAAACGAGCTTTGCCTTTAGAAACACTGGTTTCTTTAACCAATCATTTCAAATATGAAAAAACTCTTTTGCGTGGTCTGTCAACTTCCATACTGTCCCATGGTGTCAGTGTAGTGATAAGTAGAGTTGCTTTATAAACAGACATATTGCAACATTGAAGTCGTGATATCCTGTTATGACCGGAGAACATTTGTTTGGGTCCCAAAACATTCCTAGGCCAATTTGTCAGTCTGTTCATTTCCTGATATACCACCACAGGATGGCGCCTAATGCAGTGTAGTTCTAGGTGGCTGACATATTTGGGACTGTAGATCTTGGGGTTTTGGGGGATGTTTGGATCTGAGTGCTTTGAGACGAGACAGTGCGACCAGCAGCTGTGATCTGACATGAGGGTCTCTAGACTAGAATCTGAAGAGAACCCCCTAGAAGCAGACTGGTGACACTGGCACTGACAGTGCACAACTGTCTTTACTAACATTGCATTCGGCTCATTTACTACATGTCCACAGGTCACTATCATAGGTCAAATGGGTTCTGTCAGAATGATTCTCAAAGCTTCAAAAGACACATAAATGTTGGCAACCTCTAGTGCCATGCTGTACTATTTGAGAACCACTGGTTTGGCAACCAGGTACCAGGTGTCAATAACCACACAGACAAATCGCTTATATGAGGGTTGAAGTGGCTTAGATGTAGGATACCTGCCTTGAATTCTAGTCCAGAGTTCCAATCCAGTTAAAGAAAATATCTTCAGTAGAATGTTTGCGCAGATATGTCACCCAATGTTCTGACCTCTGGCTAGTGGCTCTCCTGACCTCTGGCTTACTTTAAAGTAAGTGATTATGATTTGGAGAATGTGTTTGTAAATTGCCGTATAGATGTCTGACAATCACGATCAATATGTTGTATTTTGTAAATATTTGTGTTCATGTGTGGAATAGCGGCATCATTCACGTGAGTAAAATATTCTGCATGCTTTTTTCCCTTCCTTTTGCTGTTTATTTGACTAAAATCTGTTGACTAAAACTTATGTGTGATATTTTTACTAACGTAACCCATAATTTTACCGCACCTCAAAATTCTTCTTGGCCGTTCAGGGCTACAAAACAGACAAACGTCTGCCCGGTAAAGGGTTAAAAGGTCAGACAAGTCAACTGAAATATCAGACAAGTCAACTAAAAGGTGTCAAATCACAGCTGTGCTGTAAACCGACACAATTTCGCCAATATGAGTGCAAGCATGAATGAGTAAAGAAACAAGAGCAGGTGTTAATTACATTGCGATGGCTAGGTCAAAGTTCCTAACACAAATGCAGCAGTTATAGAGTGTTGAATCAAGTATCATCATACTTACGTTTCTTCTTCTTGTCTGTGCTTTTCTCTCTCTCTTTCTTGGGTTTAGGCTGAAAGTAAAAGTTTGACACACACACAAATAAAACAATATGAAGGTTGATTCCCAATGTTGAATGTCTAAATACAACATGACAATTTGATCAACTCAGTCATCATCATCATCTCCCACTTTAGCTGCAAGGTGCATGGGGAGGAATAGTTGACTTTCCAGCACCCGAAGGGTGGCACTGGATAGTGTCATTCTGAGTGACTGAACAATGTCCTCAATCCACGTACTTCTCTGGTGCCCTCTTGTCTCGCTTGTATCAAATCTTCTTTGGTGTAGCGCAAGTACTGGTGTTGCATTCTAACTAGACGGCCAAACCATTTGATCTTCTGCCTTTCAATATATGTGGCACAAGGTGTTGATCCCACCGTCTGTCTGATAACATCATTTCTTACTCGGTTTAAAATTGTTAAGCTGGCACTTCTTCTCAAGCATCTCATCTCGCAGGTGTTGATGTTACGTAAGTATGATTTGGATAATGTCCAAATTTGGATAATGTCCAAGTTTGACACTGTTAGCGGAGGATTGGTGTGAATATGCAATTTATCATCCTAGGTTTAGCTGACACATGTGTGTTTCAATATGGGTGACTCAGTAATAGAACACAATTATGCAATGCAGCCTATGCTCATGCAGTGATGTTAAGGGCAACAGCAGTGGTGCCAGGAGACAGGACAGAACAGGCGAGGATAGGAAGACCTCACTGGAAATGCTAATGGACCACTACAAGGCAGACAACTCATCATCACAACTATGTAAACTGGAAAGTCAGAATCTTTGTGCAAATTACTTCCCCTTGAACTGAGATTTTTGACAACACAAACTCATATTTCCACACCCCAGCTCTTTTAAACGGACTTCAAGGGACTGACAATTGCTGAGGTAACTATGAGCCAATACTTACAGCTGCAGCTCGTCGACTGCGAAGACCAGATTCCTCATCTTGCAGCTTTTTGGCCAGATCCTCATCATCCATCTGTGCAGTCAAAAAAGAGGTCGTAAACAAATGCATCACATTACATACAGATGTGTGACATTACATACAGATGTGTGACACCACTTACAGATGTGTGACACCACTTACAGATGTGTGTCATTGCTTTGTATTAAACATTCTTATGTTTTAGTTTCTGTTGCCTTAAACATTTGTTTTACTTTCTATTGCAGGGACGCAGAGGTGTTTCCAAGGCACCAGGGCCGGGTTATATACTGGCGAAGACCTATTGACGCGTCCTTGTCGGGCGTCCTGGGCAACAGGTCCCTTTGGGGTCCTGGCTAAAGTCAGTAGGATCGCCGATTCCTCCGAAGTCAGAGTGTGTCTGCCTGTACGGCGAGGAACCACCAGTCTGCACACCAATAAGCCAGACATGGGACAACGGATACTCACGCAAACCTCAGGTCCTGTATGACATCACACTGACGTTGGACAACAGGATGCCTTCATCCGACATACAGGACTTCGCGTTGGAGCTCAAGCCAACGAACACAAGCAAGCCTTCTATTGCATTAAATATTTATATGTTTTGCTTTCAATTGTATTAAACATTTATGTCTTATTTTCTATTGTATTAAACATTTATATGTTTTAGTTTCTATTCTACTAACATTTATATGTTTTACTTTCTATTGTATTAAACATTTATGTGTGTGTTTGTATTTTAATAAACATTTATGTGTTAGTTTTATAGTACTAAACATTCATGTTTTAATGTACTAAACTCAACAGTTATATTTTAGTCTGTATTGTATTAAACATTTATGTTTTACTTTCTATTGTACTAAACATTCCTATGTTTTACAGCATCCTTTGTTGCACACTTGTGACAATCTCTTTGAGAAAACTCTACTCAGTTCTACATTTGAAGAAAACCCACAGGTTGAAGAGTTCCCTCACATCCAGTACGATCACTTTAGATACACTGTACAGGATAAAGGTTGGATGTTCAATGCATGAATTCACCTTGGAAAGTGTGTTGCCATGAAATTATGGGACCTCAAGAATAGCAATAATGAGTTGACTCAAGTAGTTATTGTCAGTTCTCAGTTTTAGTAGTGACATGAGTGAGATGGGAGACATGGTAGCACAGTGGCTAGACTGCTGGCCCACCAGCCTGGTGGTCATGTGTTCAAACCCCCACTGATGTAGATTTGTAAAACTGACCCAAGCCCCCAGTTCCAGCCAGTGTAACATGGGCAATAGGACATGTCCTGGGAGGTAGAGGTGGCCGGCGTGACATTTCCCCCAACACTGACAGAGAGTGTTGTCTGGTCTCACTACAATATGGGCTAGCATCATATAGCAAACATGACATTACCCCCAACACTGACAGAGAGTGTCGTCTGGTCTCACTACACTATGGGCTAGCATCATATAGCAAACATGACATTTCCCCCAACACTGACAGAGAGTGTCGTCTGGTCTCACTACAATATGGGCTAGCATCATACAGCAAACATGACATTTCCCCCAACACTGACGGAGAGTGTCATCTGGTCTCACTACACTATGGGCTAGCATCATATAGCAAACATGACATTTCCCCCAACACTGACGGAGAGTGTCATCTGGTCTCACTACACTATGGGCTAGCATCATATAGCAAACATGACATTTCCCCCAACACTGACAGAGAGTGTCGTCTGGTCTCACTACAATATGGGCTAGCATCATACAGCAAACATGACATTTCCCCCAACACTGACGGAGAGTGTCATCTGGTCTCACTACACTATGGGCTAGCATCATATAGCAAACATGACATTTCCCCCAACACTGACAGAGAGTGTCGTCTGGTGTCACAGGATAAATTAACTTGTCAGTCGATCAATGATAACCAAACCCGACATTATTTTGCTAACACAATTGACGCTTTTATGGTGAACAAACTGAGGAAAATACGTCGGTACAGATTCTCGGCACCTGGTCAACAGTGTGTATAAGATCAAAGGGAGTCACGTCGAGTTGTCTACACATAGTCGACAAGTTGATGACAGGATGTTGTTCGAGAGGTGTGTACTGGCGACATTTGTCTACAAAACGGAAGTTGGTCGTTGCAAGTGATAGACAGAATGCCTGCTAGAGGTCAGAAGGATTCTGTAATGGGAGAAAGGTCTCGGGCTTACAGACAACCCGGATATTTGTTGGATGAGACAAAGAACTCCCCAGATGAAAAGGAAACTTGACAGCTAATTGACTCTAGTTAGTCTGGAAACAGGAGGACAAAGCCAGATTCTGGACTGATTGGCGTCTGGACTTCCTGGTGACTCACTCAAGCACCCATATAAAACCCAGTGCAGTAAACAGGTGGATGGAGTCGAGGAAAACATTCTGAAGTGTTAAAATTGGGGATAATTCCGAGTTGTGTTATATTAGAGGGACTAGCCTATCTTAGTAGTGATAGTTATCCACGGACATAGATCCAATCGGATTGCCTAGTTTCTCGAGTAACAACAGGAATAGACATATGGTAGGCAATTAATTATATCTAACTTAAGAGTATGATTAGGAATAGAGTACAGTACTGTGTGGCGATATAATGTATTATAGGTGTAGTGATATAATGTATTATGATTAGTGATAGAATGTTCTATAAGTGCGGTGCTAGAAAGTATCATAAGAGCATCGGCACTAGTATTCTATTGTGTGGCTTCAGGTAGCTTGTGTTATATATCATTTTTCTCGGGAAGTTGAGGCCAATGTAGTGGAATAATAATTAGAGAGATTAAGGATGGTTGAGAGGGAGGAGGGGAATGTGTAATGGTAGGATCTTCAGTAGGGCATCTGCTGGGTTTCTACCCGTTCCTTTATTCTTTCCTGGTGTTGCAATGTCTCAGATCATATGATTGAGTTATTTGGCCGTATGACAGAGATCGGATCTCTGTTATAGATCTGAGTGCTGTTATTGGCCTACAATCACCTAATTACGGTCAGGACTGAGTTGCCCTCACCATGATGTTATCTGCTCTACAGGTTCCATGTACAGTTCCCCTTGAGTGTTCCACGTGAGTGGGAGAGGATTTACTACGAAGAAGCAGTTCAAAGTTGATACAATGATGGCTCAGCATCTGAAGACAGAGGTTGCTGAGAGGCCGCTACATAGGGCTTATACCCAAGTTGGTTTGCGGGAACCTGGCTTCTGCTGAGTGGAATTGTATGAACAGAAGTGTTGTGTTTAATGAGTGATAAGCTTCATCACCGAAGATTAAGAACTCGCATACTAAGGACATATATATATATCTATATACACATCTACCTAACAAACATTAATAGGTTGTGTTCTAAAAGAGGGGAAAATGTTATAACCAGAAACTAATAAACAGTAGAGTTTCCCCAAGTGACATTTCAGTTAATTGGAGGAATATCAGTTCAAACAAATATTAGGAAACAGAGTAACTTCACCGTGTGGTAAAGTGAAGACCAAGATCAACAGTGTCTATCGGATTACCAGCATCCTGTTTGTTCGAGTGATTGGAGAAAGTCGTCATTTTCTGGGTGAGGTTCACTGTCCGGAAAAAATGGTGCTGTTGTGTGCTAAGCACTATGATGTTACAGACTTTGCTTCTAAATCACTGGTCTACCATTAGAATACACGTCACACATTCTACACCTTATACACTTCTCCTACATATACTCTTTGCTTTAATAAATTTCTGGTTTTTATTTGTTGAAGCGAGAGTTGTCAAGTATGTTATGTTGGGGAAGAATGAGAGGGGGCATGATCCAGGGGTGAGTAAGAGTGAGAGGAAGGTGTCTTCAGATTGAGGGAGTGTGTGGACGGAGTCTGCTGGATTTCTCCAGAATAGAGATATTGAATTAAAAACAAATGTGGGTGTTGATTCTCTTCACTCCAGGGACGACACTAAAGTGGTAAAGAAGAACAAGTAACTAATACGACAGTCATTCTTTCATACACACAACATCTGGTCTCACTACAATATGGGCTAGCATCATATAGCAAACATGACATTGCCCCCAACACTGACGGAGAGTGTCGTCTGGTCTCACTACACTATGGGCTAGCATCATATAGCAAACATGACATTTCCCCCAACACTGACAGAGAGTGTCATCTGGTCTCACTACAATATGGGCTAGCATCATATAGCAAACATGACATTGCCCCCAACACTGACGGAGAGTGTCATCTGGTCTCACTACACTATGGGCTAGCATCATATAGCAAACATGACATTTCCCCCAACACTGACGGAGAGTGTCGTCTGGTCTCACTACACTATGGGCTAGCATCATATAGCAAACATGACATTTCCCCCAACACTGACGGAGAGTGTCGTCTGGTCTCACTACACTAACCATCCAGATTGTATCAGGCTGTTTAGCTAACACTGGCAACAGAAACCACATTCTATGATAGTATTTAAACTTTCTAAACATAGACAGTGCCCAGAGATTTCTCTTTGGTTATTTGCCAATCACAGAGGCTGTATGGTTTTTGAGTACATGCTTTTCTTCACCAAATAAATTGAGAACTTGCCATAATAAAGCAACATAATCTGATATACTTAGAAATTGTGGGCATGCAAATAGAGCTGTGCAATTTTCATGGATTACGGTTAGTAGTGCTATAATCCTTGCGTGTTGTGTACATGGATGAATGTGTGTGTGTGTGCCTGTAGATAGCATTATAACGTGTATTTTACACCTGAAATATTGTCCAATGTTGAAGTGTTTGTCACAAGATCTTGATGGTATCAATAAAACAGTTTTTATTTTACAATTTCTTGTCTAAATATGTCACGTTTATGAGGTGTCTGGCTGTATACATATAAGATATTCCAGAAAGAATAACATAGGGCCAAAGTCATAAAAACTGCCTAGTTATCAAAATCAATTTTGTACTACAAAACTACCAGCGTCAGCACGTTCAATCATATGAAAGTTATCGTGAACATCACAATCACATTAAGCAAAGCACTGCCAGTCAGTATACTGTTTCTACTGTCAGGAAGCCTTCACCAATATTTAATAATGCCCTGTCTAGCAACTTGTGGTTAGATCTGCACAAACTATGACACTGTTGAGAAACACAATTGTTTCAAGTATTTAAATGTTGATATTTTACACAAAATGGCTGCCATGTCCATGAACCTTTGCTACTATTAATACTTCCCATTGTATCGTATTTGGAAATGGAATGACAGTTGTGCTAAAGGAGACCACCAACGATGGACTGCCAACTGGACAGGAGAGACAGATCTGATGACATATGAGCACATGAAGACACCTGCACCACTAGTCTAGTCCACTGCACACAGACAACATTATAGCTTTGCTGGTAGTTCTTCACGCTGATTATAACAGTTGGTACTATCAATTTGCTGGAGTCTAGCCCTCTTGTGACCGGACATTACTTGTGTCACACGTCATACCTGACCAGTGTTCATGCACACAGTCATCCTTGGCACACTCTCCTCACTGCCTGCCCCTGTGGTCAGACTGTCTCTAGGCACACTCCCCTCACTGCCTCCCCCTATGGTCAGACTGTCTCTAGGCACACTCTCCTCACTGCCTCCCCCTGTGGTCAGACTGTCTCTAGGCACACTCCCCTCACTGCCTCCCCCTGTGGTCAGACTGTCTCTAGGCACACTCTCCTCACTGCCTCCCCCTGTGGTCAGACTGTCTCTAGGCACACTCCCCTCACTGCCTCCCCCTATGGTCAGACTGTCTCTAGGCACACTCCCCTCACTGCCTCCCCCTGTGGTCAGACTGTCTCTAGGCACACTCTCCTCACTACCTCCCCCTGTGGTCAGACTGTCTCTAGGCACACTCCCCTCACTGCCTCCCCTTGTGGTCAGACTGTCTCTAGGCACACTCTCCTCACTGCCTCCCCCTGTGGTCAGACTGTCTAGGCACACTCTCCTCACTGCCTCCCCCTGTGGTCAGACTGTCTAGGCACACTCTCCTCACTGCCTCCCCCTGTGGTCAGACTGTCTCTAGGCACACTCCCCTCACTGCCTCCCCCTATGGTCAGACTGTCTCTAGGCACACTCCCCTCACTGCCTCCCCCTGTGGTCAGACTGTCTCTAGGCACACTCCCCTCACTGCCTCCCCCTATGGTCAGACTGTCTCTAGGCACACTCTCCTCACTGCCTCCCCCTGTGGTCAGACTGTCTCTAGGCACACTCTCCTCACTGCCTCCCCCTGTGGTCAGACTGTCTCTAGGCATACTCTCCTCACTGCCTCCCCCTGTGGTCAGACTGTCTCTAGGCACACTCCCCTCACTGCCTCCCCCTATGGTCAGACTGTCTCTAGGCACACTCCCCTCACTGCCTCCCCCTATGGTCAGACTGTCTCTAGGCACACTCTCCTCACTGCCTCCCCCTGTGGTCAGACTGTCTCTAGGCACACTCTCCTCACTGCCTCCCCCTGTGGTCAGACTGTCTCTAGGCACACTCTCCTCACTGCCTCCCCCTGTGGTCAGACTGTCTCTAGGCACACTCCCCTCACTGCCTCCCCCTATGGTCAGACTGTCTCTAGGCCCACTCTCCTCACTGCCTCCCCCTATGGTCAGACTGTCTCTAGGCCCACTCTCCTCACTGCCTCCCCCTGTGGTCAGACTGTCTCTAGGCACACTCCCCTCACTGCCTCCCCCTGTGGTCAGACTGTCTCTAGGCACACTCTCCTCACTGCCTCCCCCTGTGGTCAGACTGTCTCTAGGCACACTCCCCTCACTGCCTCCCCCTGTGGTCAGACTGTCTCTAGGCACACTCCCCTCACTGCCTCCCCCTGTGGTCAGACTGTCTCTAGGCACACTCTCCTCACTGCCTGCCTCTGTGGTCAGACTGTCTCTAGGCACACTCCCCTCACTGCCTCCCCCTATGGTCAGTCTGTCTCTAGGCACACTCTTCTCACTGCCTCCCCCTGTGGTCAGACTGCCTCTAGGCACACTCTCCTCACTGCCTCCCCCTGTGGTCAGACTGTCTCTAGGCACACTCTCCTCACTGCCTCCCCCTGTGGTCAGACTGTCTCTAGGCACACTCCCCTCACTGCCTCCCCCTGTGGTCAGACTGTCTCTAGGCACACTCTCCTCACTGCCTGCCCCTGTGGTCAGACTGTCTCTAGGCACACTCCCCTCACTGCCTCCCCCTGTGGTCAGTCTGTCTCTAGGCACTCTCTCCTCACTGCCTCCCCCTGTGGTCAGACTGTCTCTAGGCACACTCTCCTCACTGCCTCCCCCTGTGGTCAGACTGTCTCTAGGCACACTCTCCTCACTGCCTCCCCCTGTGGTCAGACTGTCTCTAGGCACACTCTCCTCACTGCCTCCCCCTGTGGTCAGACTGTCTCTAGGCACACTCCCCTCACTGCCTCCCCCTGTGGTCAGACTGTCTCTAGGCACACTCTCCTCACTGCCTCCCCCTGTGGTCAGACTGTCTCTAGGCACACTCTCCTCACTGCCTGCCCCTGTGGTCAGTCTGTCTCTAGGCACACTCTCCTCACTGCCTGCCCCTGTGGTCAGACTGTCTCTAGGCACACTCTCCTCACTGCCTGCCCCTGTGGTCAGACTGTCTCTAGGCACACTCTCCTCACTGCCTCCCCCTGTGGTCAGACTGTCTCTAGGCACACTCTCCTCACTGCCTCCCCCTGTGGTCAGACTGTCTCTAGGCACACTCTCCTCACTGCCTCCCCCTGTGGTCAGACTGTCTCTAGGCACACTCTCCTCACTGCCTCCCCCTGTGGTCAGACTGTCTCTAGGCACACTCTCCTCACTGCCTCCCCCTGTGGTCAGACTGTCTCTAGGCACACTCCCCTCACTGCCTCCCCCTGTGGTCAGACTGTCTCTAGGCACACTCCCCTCACTGCCTCCCCCTGTGGTCAGACTGTCTCTAGGCACACTCCCCTCACTGCCTCCCCCTGTGGTCAGACTGTCTCTAGGCACACTCCTCACTGCCTCCCCCTGTGGTCAGACTGTCTCTAGGCACACTCCCCTCACTGTCTCTCCCTGTGGTCAGACTGTCTCTAGGCACACTCTCCTCACTGCCTGCCCCTGTGGTCAGATTGTCTCTAGGCACACTCTCCTCACTGCCTGCCCCTGTGGTCAGACTGTCTCTAGGCACACTCTCCTCACTGCCTGCCCCTGTGGTCAGACTGTCTCTAGGCACACTCCCCTCACTGCCTCCCCCTGTGGTCAGACTGTCTCTAGGCACACTCCCCTCACTGCCTCCCCCTGTGGTCAGACTGTCTCTAGGCACACTCCCCTCACTGCCTCCCCCTGTGGTCAGACTGTCTCTAGGCACACTCCCCTCACTGCCTCCCCCTGTGGTCAGACTGTCTCTAGGCACACTACCCTCACTGCCTCCCCCTGTGGTCAGACTGTCTCTAGGCACACTCTCCTCACTGCCTCCCCCTGTGGTCAGACTGTCTCTAGGCACACTCTCCTCACTGCCTCCCCCTGTGGTCAGACTGTCTCTAGGGCTATGTGAACTAGCCTGAATATGTTTTCTATCATGTCAAATGAACAAGTGTGACCTATAATCTGTTACTAGGTGCACCAACAATGGTTACTGGAGACAAGTGAATGGCAGGAAGCTGTTAGCACTGCCCAGAATCATAGCCATCAACATGTCAACACATTGAAATAACGGAACAATTGCAATGAACATAACTCATCAAAATCATGACCAGCAATTTAAGCCAAGTTGAAGCAATGGGAAGGGAACAAGCACACAACATACACACAGATCAAGCAACTTGTATAACTGTAACTATACAACAAGCACAAAGAAGCATCATGCAATCAGTAATGTGCATTTATAAAACAAGTGATTGGACAGATCAGCAATAAACCCACTCTACTTCATGGTTAGTGATGTCCAAGTGTCAGATCTGAAGCTGTAGGAACACACATACAGGCATTGGTGGTCAGCCAAAACTATCTCCTACTACCATAGACAAGAGTTATAAGCTGTCTCATTGGCTCTGTCTTAGTAAAGTTAAGACAGAGACAGACAAAGAGAGAAATAAACTGTGTCAGAGACAGAGAGAGAGAGAGAATGTCAGAGACAAAGAGAGACATAGAGAATGTCAGAGACAAAGAGAGATATAGACAGTGTCAGAGACAAAGAGAGATATAGACAGTGTCAGAGACAAAGAGAGACATAGAGAATGTCAGAGACAAAGAGAGATATAGACAGTGTCAGAGACAAAGAGAGATACAGACAGTGTCAGAGATATAGATAGTGACAGAGATATAGACAGTGACAGAGACAAAGAGAGATATAGACAGTGACAGAGACAAAGAGAGATACAGACAGTGTCAGAGATATAGACAGTGACAGAGATATAGACAGTGCCAGAGACAAAGAGAGATACAGTGTCAGAGATATAGACAGTGACAGAGATATAGACAGTGACAGAGACAAAGAGAGATATAGACAGTGTCAGAGACAAAGAGAGATATAGACAGTGTCAGAGACAAAGAGAGATATAGACAGTGTCAGAGACAAAGAGAGATATAGACAGTGTCAGAGATATAGACAGTGTCAGAGATATAGACAGTGTCAGAGACAAAGAGAGATATAGACAGTGTCAGAGATATAGACATTGTCAGAGACAAAGAGAGATATAGACAGTGTCAGAGACAAAGAGAGATATAGACAGTGTCAGAGACAGAGATACAGTGTCAGAGATATAGACAGTGACAGAGATATAGACAGTGACAGAGATATAGACAGTGTCAGAGACAAAGAGAGATATAGACAGTGACAGAGATATAGACAGTGTCAGAGACAAAGAGCGATATAGACAGTGTCAGAGACAAAGAGAGATATAGATAGTGTCAGAGACAAAGAGAGATATAGACAGTGTCAGAGACAAAGAGAGATATAGACAGTTCAGAGATATAGACAGTGATAGAGATATAGACAGTGTCAGAGATATAGACAGTGACAGAGATATAGACAGTGACAGAGATATAGACAGTGTCAGAGATATAGACAGTGTCAGAGATATAGACAGTGTCAGAGATATAGACAGTGTCAGAGACAAAGAAAGATATAGACAGTGTCAGAGATATAGACAGTGACAGAGATATAGACAGTGACAGAGATATAGACAGTGTCAGAGATATAGACAGTGTCAGAGATATAGACAGTGTCAGAGATAAAGACAGATATAGACAGTGTCCATCCATCCATCATGTGCCATGCCGATAAGCGTGGGCGGTCATGTTTTGCCATCTCACTCGATTACCAGAGTCGTGGATCAGCTCCGCGTTTCTGTCTCGACCATGCCGCATGGCCAAGCCATCCCGATATTAACTTCTCGGTCTTCCCCTTGGTCTCTTCCCTTCGATCTTGCTAGTTGTCACCAAGTTCTCCAATTCATTTCATATCATAACATGACCAATAACCTGCGACTGTCAATGTCTAAATTCTCTAATCAGTTTACGATCTTCATTTGTTTCTTGAAGGACTTATTCATTGGTTTTTCTGTCTATCTATGGTGTTCTTTGCATTTTCCTCAGAAACCACATTTCCACAGCCATCAGATGTTTTTCAGCTTGTCTGCTCATTGTCCACACTTCACATACATACAAAAGCACAGGTTCTATGTAGCACTGCAACTCTTTTTCTTGTTGCAAATGACATCTTTTTATTGGTCAGTATGTTTTTCATCTTGCAAAAGACTGCCTTCACCATGGTGATTCTTGTTCTAATCTCGTCAAGGCATTTCCCATCAGATGTTATGACTGTTCCGAGATATTTGTACCAATTCACTTGTTTAAGAATATTCCCATTTACTTCATGGTATTTCCTTCTTCTTAGTGACAACCATAATCTGAGTCTTCTTACAATTTATTTCTAACCCAAGTTGTTCACTGTGTGCAACAATTGCATCTACTAAATGTTGCAGATCCTGCTAATTTTCTGCAATAAATACTGTATCATCCGCATATCTAATGTTATTGATGTTATGTCTCCCAATGATGATTCCTCTCATATCATCAACATTTATGAAAATAATTTCACTGTACAGGGAAAAAAGATCTGGAGACATTACACATCCCTGTCTCACACCTCTCTTAATAGGCTGATATTGACCTACTTCATTATCAATCTTTACGGTAGCTTGTTTCCAATATATGTTTCTTATGAGTCCTTTCCCATCAATCTGCAGATCTGTAAGCATTTCCATCATGTCTTAATCTATTGAAAGCCTTTGTGTAGTCAATAAAGCAAAGATGTAGATCTTTGTTTACTTCAATAGAAGATTCAATTAATGTTCTCAGCATATACTGCACATTGCCTTCTACAAACCCACATTGTTCTTCTCCTATTTTGGGTTGTATTTTCTCCCTAACTCTTTGTATGATAATTCTTAGGAAAATATTGGTGATGTAGCTCATTATACTAATTGTTCGATACTGATCACATTCCAAGGCTCCTGATTTTTTTGGGATGTCAATAAATATAGAAGAAGTGAGATACAGACAGTAGCAGATTCCTCGGTAGGATGCTGTGATCTACCACACTGGATGGTCTAGGCAAATGGATGTTCAGTGGGCAGTGCTATTTACTTAGTTGACAGACCACATCTACGAGGACTCCAGACACACCTGCGGGTACTCAGCTCAGTGTCCATACATCTACGAGGACTCCAGACACACCTGCGGGTACTCAGCTCAGTGTCCATACATCTACGAGGACTCCAGACACACCTGCGGGTACTCAGCTCAGTGTCATACATCTAAGAGGACTCCAGACACACCTGCGGGTACTCAGCTCAGTGTCCATACATCTACGAGGACTCCAGACACACCTGCGGGTACTCAGCTCAGTGTCCATACATCTACGAGGACTCCAGACACACCTGCGGGTACTCAGCTCAGTGTCCATACATCTACGAGGACTCCAGACACACCTGCGGGTACTCAGCTCAGTGTCCATACATCTACGAGGACTCCAGACACACCTGCGGGTACTCAGCTCAGTGTCATACATCTAAGAGGACTCCAGACACACCTGCGGGTACTCAGCTCAGTGTCCATACATCTAAGAGGACTCCAGACACACCTGCGGGTACTCAGCTCAGTGTCCATACATCTACGAGGACTCCAGACACACCTGCGGATACTCAGCTCAGTGTCCATACATCTGCGAGGACTCCAGACACACCTGCGGGTACTCAGCTCAGTGTCCATACATCTAAGAGGACTCCAGACACACCTGCAGGTACTCAGCTCAGTGTCCATACATCTAAGAGGACTCCAGACACACCTGCGGGTACTCAGCTCAGTGTTCATACATCTAAGAGGACTCCAGACACACCTGCGAGTACTCAGCTCAGTGTCCACTAGAATCTGACAGCATGCATTCTACATGACCACACACGCTTGTTGTTCAACAGACTGTCAGAGACACATCAGCCACAGACTGTCAGAGACACACCAGTCACAGACTGTCAGACACACACCAGTCACAGATAGTCAGAGACACACCAGCAACAGACTGTCCAACAAACCTGTTTGACACTGGACATGACCGGGTCTTCACTATCGTCAGCTTTCCGCGCTGACTTCTTCTTCTAAGTTAACAGAAAAGAGACAAATCATATCACTAAGTTAACAGAAAAGAGACAAATCATATCACTAAGACGGTTCCTCTGCTGCCAGTCAGCAACATCTACATATCCGGGCCAAGACAAGCATACACATATAACACATCACAATAATAAGTATATTATACGTTGACAAGCAGCTAAGCAACTACAAAGGCAAATAATAAAACTGCAAGAAACAAACAATGAAATCACAAATACACTGTCAGAGAGTATATATGGGAATGAAGAAAGTAACAGAATGAAGCAAAGTTAACAGCAAGTAATAAAGAAAGTTTAACTGGCATTAAAGAAACATAAGCAAGATTAAAACACAACAACAAATACAATACACAGAGGATAAATTGTGTAGCAAGGAATAGAAAGACAGGCACCTAATAATAAAACATATGCTGCAAGAAAGTATTTAAAAAGCACATAAGTGATGTTGAACATAATGACAGATAATACAATAAGAAACAAACAGCACACAGTAAGCTATAAGAAGCATATTCAAAGGCATTAAAGAAAGTATTGGGGAATAATCAAGCAGCCAATTAACATTTTAAAAAGATGTAAAAACAAAATAAGCATGTTGCAAGACATTTCTTTTACATACAGTTTGTAATAAAAGCATGACAAAAGAAACAGATAATAAAATAAATGTGGTGGCATAAAATCTAGCACAAGCATTGCAAATACAAAGTGAATGAATGGCCAGGCAGGGAAAAATGCAGATAAATAATAAATATAGCATCTGTGTAAACAAAAATGAGCACTCTCAATAATATCTGCTGCATGCAAAACAGAAATTCTAGAGCAGCAGTGACAATTACAGCGAGGCAATAACAATTATTGTGGGAAAATAACAATTATCATGAGGCAATAGCAATTATAGAGACAATGACAATTATAGTCAGAAAATAGCTATTATTGTGTAACAATAATAACTGGTTTAGTTTAGTTTAGTCGATGGATCAACATCACGGCACACGGGTGTAACCCATAAGTGCTCCGTTTTCCTCCTTACTCAAATCTGAGTCTGGAGAAATTCAGCTCAGTGCACGAACTCTGTAGCACAGGCGAGGATACTGAAAATACTTTGGGTAGATGTTTAACTCGAAATTTTGCCCGGGCAGCGCCGTTAGGCTACTCCTTTTTTATTTCCAACTGCCAAGGGATTTTTTACGTGCTCAACAATACATACAGGCGTCCAATCTCACTACCCAGATACCAGGGGAAATTTTATTACTAGAAGTCCATGAGAAAAAATCCCAGTCATCACTGGGGCATGAACCTGGGACCTCCAGCACTCGAGGCGGACACCGTACCTTGAGACCACACAGCCCCCCCCCCCCCCCCAAATAATAACTACAGTGAGACAATAACAATTATAGTGAGACTTGACAGTTATAGTGGGACAATAGCAATCATTGTGAGACAGTAACAATTATGATGTGCCAATATTTATAGCATAGCAAAATCACTGCCAGCATATTAATTTCAATTATAAGCCAAATCAAACCCATTTACATGTCAATAAGGCATGGAGGAGACAGTGTCAACAAGAGTTGATGTGTCCTGCCATGTCGCTGGATGTAGAAATGAAAGAGCTGATTGACTGGCCTCCATGGCAACTATGAGACTGATCAAAGCAGTCAAGTTCCCATCAATACATGACTACTTGTTGCATCTCCCGTGAGAGATTAAACGAAGATAAAGATTTTACAGTACTGATTGCAGACAATGAGCAAGATCAGCAGCACTTAGTCGATGTGAGCAGCCATGGTTAGAATTAAATTATAAGAAAACAAACTATGGTCATCTTCAAAAAGAAAGAAATACCACAATGTAACATCCAAGTAAATGAAAGAATTATGAACTAGTATAACTATTTTAGAACAGTCATAACATCTGACGGAAGATGTCTTGTAGACATTAGAACAAGAATCGCCGTGGAGACATATGGTGTTACAATATGGACAACAACTTGCGCACCAATAAAAAGTTGACAATTGCTGTAAGAAAAGGAATGTTAAAGTGCTACATAAAACAGATGTATGCATGTCAAAAATGGACAATTAGAAGACTAGCTGAAAAGAATATCTTATGGCACCTGAAATGTGGTTTCTGAGCAAACTGCAAAGAATACCCTGGATGGACAGAAAAATGAATGAGCCAGCCATTCAAAAAACGCATGATAATTGTAAACTGATTAGAGAAATCAGACGTAGACAGCCAAGATTTGTTGGGCGTGTTATGAGAATAAACTGGAGGACTTAGTGACAACTGACACACTTCATGGGAAAGGAGGACAGGGAAGGTAAAGAGATAAATACCCAGATGACTTGGTCACATGGCATACCTCAGACAAGAACCTGATCAGAGATTCTGGTGACTGTGAGAGGAGAGATGACTGCCCGTGCTTGCTTGCATGGCATATGATGATGATGATGGTGAAACAGCAGAAGACAATCAAGGTCAGTGTGGTACCAGCTGCCTGCCATGTCTGAGAGAAATCTGTGTCCCTATCTGTAGATGTCCTGGCTGGGAATAATGTCCATTCTGTGGTACCAACTGCCAGCCATGTCTCAGAGAGATCTGTATCCCTATTTGTAGATGTCCTGGCTGGGAATAATGTCCATTCTGTGGTACCAACTGCCAGCCATGTCTCAGAGAGATCTGTATCCCTATTTGTAGATGTCCTGGCTGGGAATAATGTCCATTCTGTGGTACCAACTGCCAGCCATGTCTCAGAGAGATCTGTGTCCCTGTCTGTAGATGCCCTGGCTGGGAACAATATTCATCCCTGCTACCACTGAGGATCCAAACCAGCTCTACTGTACTACTAAGTTTGCACAGCAGTCAACATGGTGCCTACTTGCAATGATAGCTGGTATACCAGAAATGTTGAACATACAAGAACTGGTAGAGAATCAAACTGTGTTGCGAAATGTCAGGAAGAATCCTCTTGAAAACTTTTTGACGACTGGTAAACTTGATGGACAAACAGCCAGAAGGAGACAGAGAGATGGTTAGACAGAAATACCTGGAACAAGACAGCAGAGCTGTTGTGTAACTCTGGCGATCATGAGATGGTCAACTATGATTGCACACATTTAACAACATGGCACATGATGTTGATAATTTACAACAACAATGGCAATGATAATTCCCTTGGCAGATACTACAGTAGAGGTTCAAGTGGAAGATCACATAAATTAAGCCCCAGCTTTATGAGTCGGTGTAATTACCTTCCTTCTTCACCAGACAAATCTCTGGCACTAATTTTATGTGACTAAGTTGCTCTAAGAGCTGCTGTAGTCCAGAAAATAAATCTGGACAGAATTGTAACGGAGCCATGACTAATTTGATGCCAGGTAAGTGAACTAATAAGATGTCAATTGAAACGAGAAAAAGAGTGTTGAGGGGATACATAGAGCCTGTTCTTTTGTATGGATGTGAAACTTGGACAATGTGCAGTCAAGCTGAAAAAAATCTGATGGCTGCAGAAATGTGATTTCTGAGGAAAATGCAAAGAATACCATGGACAGATAGAAAAACCAATGACTAAGTACTACAGGAGACAAATGAAACTCGTAAATTGATTAGAGAAATGAACGTAGACAGTCAAAATTATTTTGACATGTTATGAGAAGAAATGGATTGGAGAACTTAGTGACAACTGGCAAGATCGAAGGGAACAGACCAAGAGGCAGACCGAGAGGAAAATACCTGGATGGCTTGGCCACATGGCATGGACGAGACAGGAACACTGAGCTGATCCACGACTCTGGTGATCGAGTGAAATGGCGAGTCATGACCGCCCACGCTTTCCGGCATGGAACATGATTGATTGAAGTGAATTAATTACTAAACTATCACTACTCTTGATGGGATGCAGAGGTGTTTCCAAGGCACCAGGGCCGGGTTCTATACTGGCCAAGACCTATTGACGCGCCCTAGTCGTGCATCCTGGGCAACAGGTCCCTTCAGGGTCCTGGCTAATGTAGTAGCATCGCTGATTCTTCCGAAGTCGGAGAGTATCTGCCTGCACAGCGAGGAACCACCAGTCTGCACACGAATAAGCCAGACATGGGACAACAGATACTCATGCAAACCTCAGGACCTGTATGACATCACACTGATGTTGGACAACAGGATGTCTTCATCCGACATACAGGACTTCACGCTGGAGTTCACAGCCAGCGAACGCAAGTAAAAGCAAACTACTCTTGATGAGTTATAGCACATAGAAAATAGTTATAGCACATAGAAAATAGTTATAGCATGTAGAAAATAGTTATAGCATGGTGATACAGCAAGTTACTAATTATAACACTACAGTAATCACACAGCATGAAGATGCAACAATTCTAGACAATCATTCGCAAATACAAACATCTACAACCATGAAAGACATGATGACTGTAACACAGCTAGGACAATAAGCAAGATCTGAAGCAAATAAGCACAACAGCCAAACATTATTTGGACTCGACCAAATATAACAATAGACACAACCAGCAAACACAAGGATGGACTCTACCTTTGATTTTGTTGGTGTTGCAGATTTCTTAGCTTTCTTCTTGGGAACCTGTAAACATGAATCAGGAAGAGTTTAGATCTGAGCGAGCACAAGTGACCAGCTTTTATCCCCAGCGTACACTGGGGGTTTGATCAAACCATTGACTTGTAATGATACCACACCTAGCTCTACTTTCTTTTGCAGTGAGTTTGGATCCCTAGCCTTCTAGAGTCTGGGCTTAAATAAATCATTTTTGTTGACATGGACACATCAGTCTCCAACATTGAATACCCCTGCAATCAGCTGTTTGGACAAGTAGCTTGCTTTAGGAACAAAACATATTACTGAAAATGCTTATTCTTCTGCTGCTACTTGTTATCCCCCACTGGAGTAAAGGGAACCCTCATCCACTCACACCAAGTCTTCCGGTCTTTTGCCACCTTCTGCAGTTCCCTCCATGTGTCTCATCAGTTTCTAAAGAGATGTTGTATCAATGCTGTCAGTCTTGTTCATAGTCCACAAATCCAATTTGAACTGGTGAATTCATTATTATGACTAGATGTGGATATCTAGTCAGTGCAGGATCTGTTTAGTTGGAAACCTGCCAGTTCATCCCTGAGCCGTTTGTGAATGGCATCTCTGAATCCCTCTAGAATGATGCTGTTTAATATATTCCTAGAAACTGACAGTAACATTATTCCTCTATAATTTTCCCACTCTGCACATCCCTTTTCTTTGGCAGCTTCTCCAGATATCCTTCTCACAGTCTGTTGGCATTTATTCATTCTCTCAGACTTTGCCAAATAATGTGTGCAGTAATTCAGAGTTGTGGGGTGTTTATACAGGCGTCAATAGCTTCTGCTGGGATACCATCTGGACCAGCAGCTTTTCCATTCTTCAGGAGATTGCTAGCTTTTCTTTAGGGACTGGTCTGTTCAGACATTCCTCAAAGCATTCAGTCCATCTGTTCATTTGATCTTTAATGATGGTGAGATACTTACCCAGCATTAAATGCCATGAATTTCATACACACAAGGCCACATCTGTGTAAGCTGTGGTAACTAGTTCCTCAACACACAAGACCACACTTGCCCCATCACCTTCTTCAGTAGCCAACAAAGAGTGCCCTAGCTAATGATACCAGTGGCAGCCTGACTGAATGTCAGCGTGCAATTCTGCCTAAATGTTCAGTGTTATCCAGTCCCTCTGCTCAAATAAACTTCTCCAGATTTGGATTCTGTTTATTTTGCTGTACTTTCCACTTGATCCCAGACAACCTTCACCACATCAACCTTGTCGTACTTTCCACTTGATCCCAGACAACCTTCACCACATCAACCTTGTTGTACTTTCCACTTGATCCCAGACAACCTTCACCACATCAACCTTGTTGTACTTTCCACTTGATCCCAGACAACCTTCACCACATCAACCTTGTTGTACTTTCCACTTGATCCCAGACAACCTTCACCACATCAACCTTGTTGTACTTTCCACTTGATCCCAGACAACCTTCACCACATCAACCTTGTTGTACTTTCCACTTGATCCCAGACAACCTTCACCACATCAACCTTGTTGTACTTTCCACTTGATCCCAGACAACCTTCACCACATCAACCTTGTCGTATTTTCCACGTGATCCCAGACAACCTTCACCACATCAACCTTGTCGTATTTTCCACTTGATCCCAGACAACCTTCACCACATCAACCTTGTTGTACTTTCCACTTGATCCCAGACAACCTTCACCACATCAACCTTGTTGTACTTTCCACTTGATCCCAGACAACCTTCACCACATCAACCTTGTTGTACTTTCCACTTGATCCCAGACAACCTTCACCACATCAACCTTGTTGTACTTTCCACTTGATCCCAGACAACCTTCACCACATCAACCTTGTTGTACTTTCCACATGATCCCAGACAACCTTCACCACATCAACCTTGCTGTACTTTCCACTTGATCCCAGACAACCTTCACCACATCAACCTTGCTGTACTTTCCACTTGATCCCAGACAACCTTCACCACATCAACCTTGTTGTACTTTCCACATGATCCCAGACAACCTTCACCACATCAACCTTGTCGTACTTTCCACTTGATCCCAGACAACCTTCACCACATCAACCTTGTTGTACTTTCCACTTGATCCCAGACAACCTTCACCACATCAACCTTGTCATACTTTCCACTTGATCCCAGACAACCTTCACCACATCAACCTTGTTGTACTTTCCACATGATCCCAGACAACCTTCACCACATCAACCTTGTCGTACTTTCCACTTGATCCCAGACAACCTTCACCACATCAACCTTGTCGTACTTTCCACTTGATCCCAGACAACCTTCACCACATCAACCTTGCTGTACTTTCCACTTGATCCCAGACAACCTTCACCACATCAACCTTGTTGTACTTTCCACATGATCCCAGACAACCTTCACCACATCAACCTTGTCGTACTTTCCACTTGATCCCAGACAACCTTCACCACATCAACCTCCTTGTACTTTCCACTTGATCCCAGACAACCTTCACCACATCAACCTTGTTGTACTTTCCACATGATCCCAGACAACCTTCACCACATCAACCTTGTCGTACTTTCCACTTGATCCCAGACAACTTTCACCATATCAACCTTGCTGTACTTTCCACTTGATCCCAGACAACCTTCACCACATCAACCTTGTCGTACTTTCCACTTGATCCCAGACAACCTTCACCACATCAACCTTGCTGTACTTTCCACATGATCCCAGACAACCTTCACCACATCAACCTTGTTGTACTTTCCACTTGATCCCAGACAACCTTCACCACATCAAATTTGTCGTACTTTCCACTTGATCCCAGACAACCTTCACCACATCAACCTTGTCGTACTTTCCACTTGATCCCAGACAACCTTCACCACATCAACCTTGCTGTACTTTCCACTTGATCCCAGACAACCTTCACCACATCAACCTTGTTGTACTTTCCACTTGATCCCAGACAACCTTCACCACATCAACCTTGTTGTACTTTCCACTTGATCCCAGACAACCTTCACCACATCAACCTTGTTGTACTTTCCACTTGATCCCAGACAACCTTCACCACATCAACCTTGCTGTACTTTCCACTTGATCCCAGACAACCTTCACCACATCAACCTTGTCGTACTTTCCACATGATCCCAGACAACCTTCACCACATCAACCTTGTCGTACTTTCCACTTGATCCCAGACAACCTTCACCACATCAACCTTGTTGTACTTTCCACATGATCCCAGACAACCTTCACCACATCAACCTTGTCGTACTTTCCACTTGATCCCAGACAACCTTCACCACATCAACCTCCTTGTACTTTCCACTTGATCCCAGACAACCTTCACCACATCAACCTTGTTGTACTTTCCACATGATCCCAGACAACCTTCACCACATCAACCTTGTCGTACTTTCCACTTGATCCCAGACAACTTTCACCATATCAACCTTGCTGTACTTTCCACTTGATCCCAGACAACCTTCACCACATCAACCTTGTCGTACTTTCCACTTGATCCCAGACAACCTTCACCACATCAACCTTGCTGTACTTTCCACATGATCCCAGACAACCTTCACCACATCAACCTTGTTGTACTTTCCACTTGATCCCAGACAACCTTCACCACATCAAATTTGTCGTACTTTCCACTTGATCCCAGACAACCTTCACCACATCAACCTTGTCGTACTTTCCACTTGATCCCAGACAACCTTCACCACATCAACCTTGCTGTACTTTCCACTTGATCCCAGACAACCTTCACCACATCAACCTTGTTGTACTTTCCACTTGATCCCAGACAACCTTCACCACATCAACCTTGTTGTACTTTCCACTTGATCCCAGACAACCTTCACCACATCAACCTTGTTGTACTTTCCACTTGATCCCAGACAACCTTCACCACATCAACCTTGCTGTACTTTCCACTTGATCCCAGACAACCTTCACCACATCAACCTTGTCGTACTTTCCACATGATCCCAGACAACCTTCACCACATCAACCTTGTCGTACATTCCACTTGATCCCAGACAACCTTCACCACATCAACCTTGTCGTACTTTCCACTTGATCCCAGACAACCTTCACCACATCAACCTTGTTGTACTTTCCACTTGATCCCAGACAACCTTCACCACATCAACCTTGCTGTACTTTCCACTTGATCCCAGACAACCTTCACCACATCAACCTTGCTGTACTTTCCACTTGATCCCAGACAACCTTCACCACATCAACCTTGTTGTACTTTCCACTTGATCCCAGACAACCTTCACCACATCAACCTTGTTGTACTTTCCACTTGATCCCAGACAACCTTCACCACATCAACCTTGCTGTACTTTCCACTTGATCCCAGACAACCTTCACCACATCAACCTTGTTGTACTTTCCACATGATCCCAGACAACCTTCACCACATCAACCTTGTTGTACTTTCCACTTGATGCCAGACAACCTTCACCACATCAACCTTGCTGTACTTTCCACTTGATCCCAGACAACCTTCACCACATCAACCTTGTTGTACTTTCCACTTGATCCCAGACAACCTTCACCACATCAACCTTGCTGTACTTTCCACTTGATCCCAGACAACCTTCACCACATCAACCTTGTCGTACTTTCCACTTGATCCCAGACAACCTTCACCACATCAACCTTGTCGTACTTTCCACGTGATCCCAGACAACCTTCACCACATCAACCTTGTTGTACTTTCCACTTGATCCCAGACAACCTTCACCACATCAACCTTGTTGTACTTTCCACTTGATCCCAGACAACCTTCACCACATCAACCTTGTTGTACTTTCCACTTGATCCCAGACAACCTTCACCACATCAACCTTGTTGTACTTTCCACGTGATCTTAGACAACCTTCACCACATCAACCTTGTTGTACTTTCCACGTGATCCCAGACAACCTTCACCACATCAACCTTGTCGTATTTTCCACTTGATCCCAGACAACCTTCACCACATCAACCTCCTTGTACTTTCCACTTGATCCCAGACAACCTTCACCACATCAACCTTGTTGTACTTTCCACATGATCCCAGACAACCTTCACCACATCAACCTTGTCGTACTTTCCACTTGATCCCAGACAACTTTCACCATATCAACCTTGTCGTATTTTCCACTTGATCCCAGACAACCTTCACCACATCAACCTCCTTGTACTTTCCACTTGATCCCAGACAACCTTCACCACATCAACCTTGTTGTACTTTCCACATGATCCCAGACAACCTTCACCACATCAACCTTGTCGTACTTTCCACTTGATCCCAGACAACTTTCACCATATCAACCTTGCTGTACTTTCCACTTGATCCCAGACAACCTTCACCACATCAACCTTGCTGTACTTTCCACTTGATCCCAGACAACCTTCACCACATCAACCTTGTCGTACTTTCCACTTGATCCCAGACAACCTTCACCACATCAACCTTGTCGTACTTTCCACGTGATCCCAGACAACCTTCACCACATCAACCTTGTTGTACTTTCCACTTGATCCCAGACAACCTTCACCACATCAACCTTGTTGTACTTTCCACGTGATCTTAGACAACCTTCACCACATCAACCTTGTTGTACTTTCCACGTGATCCCAGACAACCTTCACCACATCAACCTTGTCATATTTTCCACTTGATCCCAGACAACCTTCACCACATCAACCTCCTTGTACTTTCCACTTGATCCCAGACAACCTTCACCACATCAACCTTGTTGTACTTTCCACATGATCCCAGACAACCTTCACCACATCAAATTTGTCGTACTTTCCACTTGATCCCAGACAACCTTCACCACATCAACCTTGTCGTACTTTCCACTTGATCCCAGACAACCTTCACCACATCAACCTTGCTGTACTTTCCACTTGATCCCAGACAACCTTCACCACATCAACCTTGTTGTACTTTCCACTTGATCCCAGACAACCTTCACCACATCAACCTTGTTGTACTTTCCACTTGATCCCAGACAACCTTCACCACATCAACCTTGTTGTACTTTCCACTTGATCCCAGACAACCTTCACCACATCAACCTTGCTGTACTTTCCACTTGATCCCAGACAACCTTCACCACATCAACCTTGTCGTACTTTCCACATGATCCCAGACAACCTTCACCACATCAACCTTGTCGTACATTCCACTTGATCCCAGACAACCTTCACCACATCAACCTTGTCGTACTTTCCACTTGATCCCAGACAACCTTCACCACATCAACCTTGTTGTACTTTCCACTTGATCCCAGACAACCTTCACCACATCAACCTTGCTGTACTTTCCACTTGATCCCAGACAACCTTCACCACATCAACCTTGCTGTACTTTCCACTTGATCCCAGACAACCTTCACCACATCAACCTTGTTGTACTTTCCACTTGATCCCAGACAACCTTCACCACATCAACCTTGCTGTACTTTCCACTTGATCCCAGACAACCTTCACCACATCAACCTTGTTGTACTTTCCACATGATCCCAGACAACCTTCACCACATCAACCTTGTTGTACTTTCCACTTGATCCCAGACAACCTTCACCACATCAACCTTGTTGTACTTTCCACTTGATCCCAGACAACCTTCACCACATCAACCTTGTTGTACTTTCCACGTGATCTTAGACAACCTTCACCACATCAACCTTGTTGTACTTTCCACGTGATCCCAGACAACCTTCACCACATCAACCTTGTCGTATTTTCCACTTGATCCCAGACAACCTTCACCACATCAACCTTGTTGTACTTTCCACATGATCCCAGACAACCTTCACCACATCAAATTTGTCGTACTTTCCACTTGATCCCAGACAACCTTCACCACATCAACCTTGTCGTACTTTCCACTTGATCCCAGACAACCTTCACCACATCAACCTTGCTGTACTTTCCACTTGATCCCAGACAACCTTCACCACATCAACCTTGTTGTACTTTCCACTTGATCCCAGACAACCTTCACCACATCAACCTTGTTGTACTTTCCACATGATCCCAGACAACCTTCACCACATCAAATTTGTCGTACTTTCCACTTGATCCCAGACAACCTTCACCACATCAACCTTGTCGTACTTTCCACTTGATCCCAGACAACCTTCACCACATCAACCTTGCTGTACTTTCCACTTGATCCCAGACAACCTTCACCACATCAACCTTGTTGTACTTTCCACTTGATCCCAGACAACCTTCACCACATCAACCTTGTTGTACTTTCCACTTGATCCCAGACAACCTTCACCACATCAACCTTGTTGTACTTTCCACTTGATCCCAGACAACCTTCACCACATCAACCTTGCTGTACTTTCCACTTGATCCCAGACAACCTTCACCACATCAACCTTGTCGTACTTTCCACATGATCCCAGACAACCTTCACCACATCAACCTTGTCGTACATTCCACTTGATCCCAGACAACCTTCACCACATCAACCTTGTCGTACTTTCCACTTGATCCCAGACAACCTTCACCACATCAACCTTGTTGTACTTTCCACTTGATCCCAGACAACCTTCACCACATCAACCTTGCTGTACTTTCCACTTGATCCCAGACAACCTTCACCACATCAACCTTGCTGTACTTTCCACTTGATCCCAGACAACCTTCACCACATCAACCTTGTTGTACTTTCCACTTGATCCCAGACAACCTTCACCACATCAACCTTGCTGTACTTTCCACTTGATCCCAGACAACCTTCACCACATCAACCTTGTTGTACTTTCTACATGATCCCAGACAACCTTCACCACATCAACCTTGTTGTACTTTCCACTTGATCCCAGACAACCTTCACCACATCAACCTTGCTGTACTTTCCACTTGATCCCAGACAACCTTCACCACATCAACCTTGTTGTACTTTCCACTTGATCCCAGACAACCTTCACCACATCAACCTTGCTGTACTTTCCACTTGATCCCAGACAACCTTCACCACATCAACCTTGTCGTACTTTCCACGTGATCCCAGACAACCTTCACCACATCAACCTTGTTGTACTTTCCACTTGATCCCAGACAACCTTCACCACATCAACCTTGTTGTACTTTCCACTTGATCCCAGACAACCTTCACCACATCAACCTTGTTGTACTTTCCACTTGATCCCAGACAACCTTCACCACATCAACCTTGTTGTACTTTCCACGTGATCTTAGACAACCTTCACCACATCAACCTTGTTGTACTTTCCACGTGATCCCAGACAACCTTCACCACATCAACATTGTCGTATTTTCCACTTGATCCCAGACAACCTTCACCACGTCAACCTTGTTGTACTTTCCACTTGATCCCAGACAACCTTCACCACATCAACCTTGTACTTTCCACTTGAAACCCAGACAACCTTCACCACATCAACCTTGTTGTACTTTCCACTTGATCCCAGACAACCTTCACCATATCAACCTTGTCGTACTTTCCACTTGATCCCAGACAACCTTCACCACATCAACCTTGTTGTACTTTCCACTTGATCCCAGACAACCTTCACCACATCAACCTTGTCGTACTTTCCACTTGATCCCAGACAACCTTCACCACATCAACCTTGCTGTACTTTCCACTTGATCCCAGACAACCTTCACCACATCAACCTTGTTGTACTTTCCACTTGATCCCAGACAACCTTCACCACATCAACCTTGTTGTACTTTCCACATGATCCCAGACAACCTTCACCACATCAACCTTGTTGTACTTTCCACATGATCCCAGACAACCTTCACCACATCAACCTTGCTGTACTTTCCACTTGATCCCAGACAACCTTCACCACATCAACCTTGTTGTACTTTCCACTTGATCGCAGACAACCTTCACCACATCAACCTTGTTGTACTTTCCACATGATCCCAGACAACCTTCACCACATCAACCTTGCTGTACTTTCCACATGATCCCAGACAACCTTCACCACATCAACCTTGCTGTACTTTCCACTTGATCCCAGACAACCTTCACCACATCAACCTTGTTGTACTTTCCACTTGATCGCAGACAACCTTCACCACATCAACCTTGTCGTACTTTCCACTTGATCCCAGACAACCTACACCACATCAACCTTGTTGTACTTTCCACTTGATCCCAGACAACCTTCACCACATCAACCTTGTCGTACTTTCCACATGATCCCAGACAACCTTCACCACATCAACCTTGTTGTACTTTCCACATGATCCCAGACAACCTTCACCACATCAACCTTGTTGTACTTTCCACTTGATCCCAGACAACCTTCACCACATCAACCTTGTTGTACTTTCCACTTGATCCCAGACAACCTTCACCACATCAACCTTGTTGTACTTTCCACTTGATCCCAGACAACCTTCACCACATCAACCTTGTCGTACTTTCCACGTGATCCCAGACAACCTTCACTACATCAACCTTGTCGTACTTTCCACGTGATCCCAGACAACCTTCACCACATCAACCTTGTCGTACTTTCCACGTGATCCCAGACAACCTTCACCACATCAACCTTGTTGTACTTTCCACTTGATCCCAGACAACCTTCACCACATCAACCTTGTCGTACTTTCCACGTGATCCCAGACAACCTTCACCACATCAACCTTGTTGTACTTTCCACTTGATCGCAGACAACCTTCACCACATCAACCTTGTTGTACTTTCCACTTGATCCCAGACAACCTTCACCACATCAACCTTGTTGTACTTTCCACTTGATCCCAGACAACCTTCACCACATCAACCTTGTTGTACTTTCCACTTGATCCCAGACAACCTTCACCACATCAACCTTGTTGTACTTTCCACTTGATCCCAGACAACCTTCACCACATCAACCTTGTTGTACTTTCCACTTGATCCCAGACAACCTTCACCACATCAACCTTGTTGTACTTTCCACTTGATCCCAGACAACCTTCACCACATCAACCTTGTTGTACTTTCCACTTGATCCCAGACAACCTTCACCACATCAACCTTGTTGTACTTTCCACTTGATCCCAGACAACCTTCACCACATCAACCTTGCTGTACTTTCCACTTGATCCCAGACAACCTTCACCACATCAACCTTGCTGTACTTTCCACGTGATCCCAGACAACCTTCACCACATCAACCTTGTTGTACTTTCCACGTGATCCCAGACAACCTTCACCACATCAACCTTGTTGTACTTTCCACTTGATCCCAGACAACCTTCACCACATCAACCTTGTTGTACTTTCCACTTGATCCCAGACAACCTTCACCACATCAACCTTGTTGTACTTTCCACTTGATCCCAGACAACCTTCACCACATCAACCTCCTTGTACTTTCCACTTGATCCCAGACAACCTTCACCACATCAACCTTGTTGTACTTTCCACTTGATCCCAGACAACCTTCACCACATCAACCTTGTTGTACTTTCCACTTGATCCCAGACAACCTTCACCACATCAACCTTGTTGTACTTTCCACTTGATCCCAGACAACCTTCACCACATCAACCTTGTTGTACTTTCCACTTGATCCCAGACAACCTTCACCACATCAACCTTGTTGTACTTTCCACTTGATCCCAGACAACCTTCACCACATCAACCTTGTTGTAATCTAGCTCACCATCGAAGGAGCTGCAGCAGGCAGTCTATCAGTCTGATCACACACGCATGTCCTGGGCAGAAAACCATAATATGCTCTGACCATCGTTTCAAGTGATGCAAGCCACTCCGTGCGGGATGTACCAGTTTCTATGTTAGTAGTATGTGTGTCTATCAGAAACATGTGGTTTTGTACTCATCTACTGCTATCAGAACACTTCCATTACAACCTCCACCCCAATTCTCACATTGAAAGTTGTGATATCATGCACCAGACTCTCCTTTTTTACAGTGCCACTTAAATTTTACAATGAAGCAGCACCCACTTTGTTAACCTCACACCACAAACCAACCACATCACTTGAGCATGAGTTGTCAATTGTCACTGTACAAATTCCAAACATTAGAAAAGCTACTTAAATAGTATATGTATATTAAGTTATATGGATGTGGAAGCCAAGGGAAAACCAACATATTAATTTGCAAAAAATAAGTTCAAGGGCAGTGGAGTGACATGCTCAAACAACTGTACAAGGTCTAAGACATGTCTTAATTACACATAGATTATGTCAAGCTACTAACCTCCTCTTCAGATTCCAAATCACTTCCCTCTTCACTTATCCCATTCTCATCATTTTCTTCTTTGTCTTTGGCATCTTTCCTCCCAGCATCATTGTCTTCCTCCTCATCATCAATCATTTTCATTACAAGGCTGTCAATTTCTTTTTTTCTGTAAGGAATGTACATGTCAGGTCAGAATGATAGGGCAGGCACATGAACAAGCCATCTGTGTCCTGAGCCCTGCAAGGGAAGCAAAGAATAGTCACACTGCTACCTACTATGTATGTCTTAATAGGTGACTAAGGAGGGTTGGCTGCCTCATCTTGTAGAAGAATAGATGCAAAATCCAATCAGTTGAGTTGACTCAAGAACCGACATCATAGCACTAAGGACATTCCCATACATGCTCCGTCCTTATCTTCAACAGCCAGTGGAGAGTCCCAATACTAATGGTACCAGGAGCTGTCTTATTATGTGACACGCCCACCAATAATGAACCAGACTACCGAGGGCTTGGTGTGAGTAGTTGAAGGCCTGGGCTCCGCTGGGAGATGACAGACAGCAGAGATACCAGCCAGGCAGCCAAGGCTCTGCAAGGAGATGAAAGACAGCAGAGACACCAGCCAGGCAGCCGCAGTAGGTCGAGGGTATAGGCTACACTAGGAGATGAAAGACAGCAGAGACACCAGCCAGGCAGCCGCAGTAGGTCGAGGGCCTAGGCTACACTAGGAGATGAAAGACAGCAGAGACACCAGCCAGGCAGTCGCAATAGGTCGAGGGCCTAGGCTACACTAGGAGATGAAAGACAGCAGAGACACCAGCCAGGCAGTCACAGTAGGTCGAGGACCTGGGCTACACTAGGAGATGAAAGACAGCAGAGACACCAGCCAGGCAGTCGCAGTAGGTCGAGGACCTGGGCTACACTAGGAGATGAAAGACAGCAGAGACACCAGCCAGGCAGTCGCAGTAGGTCGAGGACCTGGGCTACACTAGGAGATGAAAGACAGCAGAGACACCAGCCAGGCAGTCGCAGTAGGTCGAGGGCCTAGGCTACACTATGAGATGAAAGACAGCAGAGACACCAGCCAGGCAGTCGCAGTAGGTCGAGGGCCTAGGCTACACTAGGAGATGAAAGACAGCAGAGACACCAGCCAGGCAGTCACAGTAGGTCGAGGGCCTAGGCTACACTAGGAGATGAAAGACAGCAGAGACACCAGCCAGGCAGTCACAGTAGGTCGAGGGCTAGGCTACACTAGGAGATGAAAGACAGCAGAGACACCAGCCAGGCAGCCGCAGTAGGTCGAGGGCCTAGGCTACACTAGGAGATGAAAGACAGCAGAGACACCAGCCAGGCAGTCGCAGTAGGTCGAGGGCCTAGGCTACACTAGGAGATGAAAGACAGCAGAGACACCAGCCAGGCAGCCACAGTAGGTCGAGGGTCTAGGCTACACTAGGAGATGAAAGACAGCAGAGACACCAGCCAGGCAGTCGCAGTAGGTCGAGGACCTAGGCTACACTAGGAGATGAAAGACAGCAGAGACACCAGCCAGGCAGTCGCAGTAGGTCGAGGGCCTAGGCTACACTAGGAGATGAAAGACAGCAGAGACACCAGCCAGGCAGTCACAGTAGGTCGAGGGCCTAGGCTACACTAGGAGATGAAAGACAGCAGAGACACAAGCCAGGCAGTCGCAGTAGGTCGAGGGCCTAGGCTACACTAGGAGATGAAAGACAGCAGAGACACCAGCCAGGCAGTCGCAGTAGGTCGAGGGCCTAGGCTACACTAGGAGATGAAAGACAGCAGAGACACCAGCCAGGCAGTCGCAGTAGGTCGAGGGCCTAGGCTACACTAGGAGATGAAAGACAGCAGAGACACCAGCCAGGCAGCCGCAGTAGGTCGAGGGCCTAGGCTACACTAGGAGATGAAAGACAGCAGAGACACCAGCCAGGCAGCCGCAGTAGGTCGAGGGTCTAGGCTACACTAGGAGATGAAAGACAGCAGAGACATCAGCCAGGCAGCCGCAGTAGGTCGAGGGCCTAGGCTACACTAGGAGATGAAAGACAGCAGAGACACCAGCCAGGCAGCCGCAGTAGGTCGAGGACCTAGGCTACACTAGGAGATGAAAGACAGCAGAGACACCAGCCAGTCAGCCGCAGTAGGTCGAGGGCCTAGGCTACACTAGGAGATGAAAGACAGCAGAGACACCAGCCAGGCAGCCGCAGTAGGTCGAGGGCCTAGGCTACACTAGGAGATGAAAGACAGCAGAGACACCAGCCAGGCAGTCCCAGTAGGTCGAGGACCTAGGCTACACTAGGAGATGAAAGACAGCAGAGACACCAGCCAGGCAGTCGCAGTAGGTCGAGGGCCTAGGCTACACTAGGAGATGAAAGACAGCAGAGACACCAGCCAGGCAGTCGCAGTAGGTCGAGGGCCTAGGCTACACTAGGAGATGAAAGACAGCAGAGGCACCAGCCAGGCAGTCGCAGTAGGTCGAGGGCCTAGGCTACACTAGGAGATGAAAGACAGCAGAGACACCAGCCAGGCAGTCGCAGTAGGTCGAGGGCCTAGGCTACACTAGGAGATGAAAGACAGCAGAGACACCAGCCAGGCAGCCGCAGTAGGTCGAGGGCCTAGGCTACACTAGGAGATGAAAGACAGCAGAGACACCAGCCAGGCAGTCGCAGTAGGTCAAGGGCCTAGGCTACACTAGGAGATGAAAGACAACAGAGACACCAGCCAGGCAGCCGCAGTAGGTCGAGGGCCTAGGCTACACTAGGAGATGAAAGACAGCAGAGACACCAGCCAGGCAGTCGCAGTAGGTCGAGGGCCTAGGCTACACTAGGAGATGAAAGACAGCAGAGACACCAGCCAGGCAGCCGCAGTAGGTCGAGGGCCTAGGCTACACTAGGAGATGAAAGACAGCAGAGACACCAGCCAGGCAGCCGCAGTAGGTCGAAGGCCTAGGCTACACTAGGAGATGAAAGACAGCAGAGACACCAGCCAGGCAGCCGCAGTAGGTCGAGGGCCTAGGCTACACTAGGAGATGAAAGACAGCAGAGACACCAGCCAGGCAGTCGCAGTAGGTCGAGGGCCTAGGCTACACTAGGAGATGAAAGACAGCAGAGACACCAGCCAGTCAGCCGCAGTAGGTCGAGGACCTAGGCTACACTAGGAGATGAAAGACAGCAGAGACACCAGCCAGTCAGCCGCAGTAGGTCGAGGGCCTAGGCTACACTAGGAGATGAAAGACAGCAGAGACACCAGCCAGGCAGCCGCAGTAGGTCGAGGGCCTAGGCTACACTAGGAGATGAAAGACAGCAGAGACACCAGCCAGGCAGTCGCAGTAGGTCGAGGACCTAGGCTACACTAGGAGATGAAAGACAGCAGAGACACCAGCCAGGCAGCCGCAGTAGGTCGAGGGCCTAGGCTACACTAGGAGATGAAAGACAGCAGAGACACCAGCCAGGCAGCCGCAGTAGGTCGAGGGCCTAGGCTACACTAGGAGATGAAAGACAGCAGAGACACCAGCCAGGCAGTCGCAGTAGGTCGAGGGCCTAGGCTACACTAGGAGATGAAAGACAGCAGAGACACCAGCCAGGCAGCCGCAGTAGGTCGAGGGCCTAGGCTACACTAGGAGATGAAAGACAGCAGAGACACCAGCCAGTCAGCCGCAGTAGGTCGAGGGCCTAGGCTACACTAGGAGATGAAAGACAGCAGAGACACCAGCCAGGCAGTCGCAGTAGGTCGAGGGCCTAGGCTACACTAGGAGATGAAAGACAGCAGAGACACCAGCCAGGCAGTCGCAGTAGGTCGAGGACCTAGGCTACACTAGGAGATGAAAGACAGCAGAGACACCAGCCAGTCAGCCGCAGTAGGTCGAGGGCCTAGGCTACACTAGGAGATGAAAGACAGCAGAGACACCAGCCAGGCAGCCGCAGTAGGTCGAGGGCCTAGGCTACACTAGGAGATGAAAGACAGCAGAGACACCAGCCAGTCAGCCGCAGTAGGTCGAGGGCCTAGGCTACACTAGGAGATGAAAGACAGCAGAGACACCAGCCAGGCAGTCACAGTAGGTCGAGGGCCTAGGCTACACTAGGAGATGAAAGACAGCAGAGACACCAGCCAGGCAGTCGCAGTAGGTCGAGGGCCTAGGCTACACTAGGAGATGAAAGACAGCAGAGACACCAGCCAGGCAGTCACAGTAGGTCGAGGACCTGGGCTACACTAGGAGATGAAAGACAGCAGAGACACCAGCCAGGCAGTCACAGTAGGTCGAGGGCCTAGGCTACACTAGGAGATGAAAGACAGCAGAGACACCAGCCAGGCAGTCGCAGTAGGTCGAGGGCCTAGGCTACACTAGGAGATGAAAGACAGCAGAGACACCAGCCAGTCAGTCGCAGTAGGTCGAGGGCCTAGGCTACACTAGGAGATGAAAGACAGCAGAGACACCAGCCAGGCAGCCGCAGTAGGTCGAGGGCCTAGGCTACACTAGGAGATGAAAGACAGCAGAGACACCAGCCAGGCAGTCGCAGTAGGTCGAGGACCTAGGCTACACTAGGAGATGAAAGACAGCAGAGACACCAGCCAGTCAGCCGCAGTAGGTCGAGGGCCTAGGCTACACTAGGAGATGAAAGACAGCAGAGACACCAGCCAGGCAGCCGCAGTAGGTCGAGGGCCTAGGCTGCACTAGGAGATGAAAGACAGCAGAGACACCAGCCAGTCAGCCGCAGTAGGTCGAGGGCCTAGGCTACACTAGGAGATGAAAGACAGCAGAGACACCAGCCAGGCAGTCACAGTAGGTCGAGGGCCTAGGCTACACTAGGAGATGAAAGACAGCAGAGACACCAGCCAGGCAGTCGCAGTAGGTCGAGGGCCTAGGCTACACTAGGAGATGAAAGACAGCAGAGACACCAGCCAGGCAGTCACAGTAGGTCGAGGACCTGGGCTACACTAGGAGATGAAAGACAGCAGAGACACCAGCCAGGCAGTCACAGTAGGTCGAGGGCCTAGGCTACACTAGGAGATGAAAGACAGCAGAGACACCAGCCAGGCAGTCGCAGTAGGTCGAGGGCTTAGGCTACACTAGGAGATGAAAGACAGCAGAGACACCAGCCAGTCAGTCGCAGTAGGTCGAGGGCCTAGGCTACACTAGGAGATGAAAGACAGCAGAGACACCAGCCAGGCAGCCGCAGTAGGTCGAGGGCCTAGGCTACACTAGGAGATGAAAGACAGCAGAGACACCAGCCAGGCAGCCGCAGTAGGTCGAGGGTCTAGGCTACACTAGGAGATGAAAGACAGCAGAGACACCAGCCAGGCAGCCACAGTAGGTCGAGGGCTTAGGCTACACTAGGAGATGAAAGACAGCAGAGACATCAGCCAGGCAGTCGCAGTAGGTCGAGGGCCTAGGCTACACTAGGAGATGAAAGACAGCAGAGACACCAGCCAGTCAGCCGCAGTAGGTCGAGGGCCTAGGCTACACTAGGAGATGAAAGACAGCAGAGACACCAGCCAGGCAGTCGCAGTAGGTCGAGGGCCTAGGCTACACTAGGAGATGAAAGACAGCAGAGACACCAGCCAGGCAGTCGCAGTAGGTCGAGGACCTAGGCTACACTAGGAGATGAAAGACAGCAGAGACACCAGCCAGTCAGCCGCAGTAGGTCGAGGGCCTAGGCTACACTAGGAGATGAAAGACAGCAGAGACACCAGCCAGGCAGCCGCAGTAGGTCGAGGGCCTAGGCTACACTAGGAGATGAAAGACAGCAGAGACACCAGCCAGTCAGCCGCAGTAGGTCGAGGGCCTAGGCTACACTAGGAGATGAAAGACAGCAGAGACACCAGCCAGGCAGTCACAGTAGGTCGAGGGCCTAGGCTACACTAGGAGATGAAAGACAGCAGAGACACCAGCCAGGCAGTCGCAGTAGGTCGAGGGCCTAGGCTACACTAGGAGATGAAAGACAGCAGAGACACCAGCCAGGCAGTCACAGTAGGTCGAGGACCTGGGCTACACTAGGAGATGAAAGACAGCAGAGACACCAGCCAGGCAGTCACAGTAGGTCGAGGGCCTAGGCTACACTAGGAGATGAAAGACAGCAGAGACACCAGCCAGGCAGTCGCAGTAGGTCGAGGGCCTAGGCTACACTAGGAGATGAAAGACAGCAGAGACACCAGCCAGTCAGTCGCAGTAGGTCGAGGGCCTAGGCTACACTAGGAGATGAAAGACAGCAGAGACACCAGCCAGGCAGCCGCAGTAGGTCGAGGGCCTAGGCTACACTAGGAGATGAAAGACAGCAGAGACACCAGCCAGGCAGTCGCAGTAGGTCGAGGACCTAGGCTACACTAGGAGATGAAAGACAGCAGAGACACCAGCCAGTCAGCCGCAGTAGGTCGAGGGCCTAGGCTACACTAGGAGATGAAAGACAGCAGAGACACCAGCCAGGCAGCCGCAGTAGGTCGAGGGCCTAGGCTACACTAGGAGATGAAAGACAGCAGAGACACCAGCCAGTCAGCCGCAGTAGGTCGAGGGCCTAGGCTACACTAGGAGATGAAAGACAGCAGAGACACCAGCCAGGCAGTCACAGTAGGTCGAGGGCCTAGGCTACACTAGGAGATGAAAGACAGCAGAGACACCAGCCAGGCAGTCGCAGTAGGTCGAGGGCCTAGGCTACACTAGGAGATGAAAGACAGCAGAGACACCAGCCAGGCAGTCACAGTAGGTCGAGGACCTGGGCTACACTAGGAGATGAAAGACAGCAGAGACACCAGCCAGGCAGTCACAGTAGGTCGAGGGCCTAGGCTACACTAGGAGATGAAAGACAGCAGAGACACCAGCCAGGCAGTCGCAGTAGGTCGAGGGCTTAGGCTACACTAGGAGATGAAAGACAGCAGAGACACCAGCCAGTCAGTCGCAGTAGGTCGAGGGCCTAGGCTACACTAGGAGATGAAAGACAGCAGAGACACCAGCCAGGCAGCCGCAGTAGGTCGAGGGCCTAGGCTACACTAGGAGATGAAAGACAGCAGAGACACCAGCCAGGCAGCCGCAGTAGGTCGAGGGTCTAGGCTACACTAGGAGATGAAAGACAGCAGAGACACCAGCCAGGCAGCCACAGTAGGTCGAGGGCTTAGGCTACACTAGGAGATGAAAGACAGCAGAGACACCAGCCAGGCAGTCGCAGTAGGTCGAGGGCCTAGGCTACACTAGGAGATGAAAGACAGCAGAGACACCAGCCAGGCAGTCGCAGTAGGTCGAGGACCTGGGCTACACTAGGAGATGAAAGACAGCAGAGACACCAGCCAGGCAGTCACAGTAGGTCGAGGGCCTAGGCTACACTAGGAGATGAAAGACAGCAGAGACACCAGCCAGTCAGCCGCAGTAGGTCGAGGGCCTAGGCTACACTAGGAGATGAAAGACAGCAGAGACACCAGCCAGGCAGTCACAGTAGGTCGAGGACCTGGGCTACACTAGGAGATGAAAGACAGCAGAGACACCAGCCAGGCAGTCACAGTAGGTCGAGGGCCTAGGTTACACTAGGAGATGAAAGACAGCAGAGACACCAGCCAGGCAGTCGCAGTAGGTCGAGGGCCTAGGCTACACTAGGAGATGAAAGACAGCAGAGACACCAGCCAGGCAGTCGCAGTAGGTCGAGGGCCTAGGCTACACTAGGAGATGAAAGACAGCAGAGACACCAGCCAGGCAGTCACAGTAGGTCGAGGACCTGGGCTACACTAGGAGATGAAAGACAGCAGAGACACCAGCCAGGCAGTCACAGTAGGTCGAGGGCCTAGGCTACACTAGGAGATGAAAGACAGCAGAGACACCAGCCAGGCAGTCGCAGTAGGTCGAGGGCCTAGGCTACACTAGGAGATGAAAGACAGCAGAGACACCAGCCAGTCAGTCGCAGTAGGTCGAGGGCCTAGGCTACACTAGGAGATGAAAGACAGCAGAGACACCAGCCAGGCAGCCGCAGTAGGTCGAGGGCCTAGGCTACACTAGGAGATGAAAGACAGCAGAGACACCAGCCAGGCAGTCACAGTAGGTCGAGGACCTAGGCTACACTAGGAGATGAAAGACAGCAGAGACACCAGCCAGTCAGCCGCAGTAGGTCGAGGGCCTAGGCTACACTAGGAGATGAAAGACAGCAGAGACACCAGCCAGGCAGCCGCAGTAGGTCGAGGGCCTAGGCTACACTAGGAGATGAAAGACAGCAGAGACACCAGCCAGTCAGCCGCAGTAGGTCGAGGGCCTAGACTACACTAGGAGATGAAAGACAGCAGAGACACCAGCCAGGCAGTCACAGTAGGTCGAGGGCCTAGGCTACACTAGGAGATGAAAGACAGCAGAGACACCAGCCAGGCAGTCGCAGTAGGTCGAGGGCCTAGGCTACACTAGGAGATGAAAGACAGCAGAGACACCAGCCAGGCAGTCACAGTAGGTCGAGGACCTGGGCTACACTAGGAGATGAAAGACAGCAGAGACACCAGCCAGGCAGTCACAGTAGGTCGAGGGCCTAGGCTACACTAGGAGATGAAAGACAGCAGAGACACCAGCCAGGCAGTCGCAGTAGGTCGAGGGCTTAGGCTACACTAGGAGATGAAAGACAGCAGAGACACCAGCCAGTCAGTCGCAGTAGGTCGAGGGCCTAGGCTACACTAGGAGATGAAAGACAGCAGAGACACCAGCCAGGCAGCCGCAGTAGGTCGAGGGCCTAGGCTACACTAGGAGATGAAAGACAGCAGAGACACCAGCCAGGCAGCCGCAGTAGGTCGAGGGTCTAGGCTACACTAGGAGATAAAAGACAGCAGAGACACCAGCCAGGCAGTCACAGTAGGTCGAGGGCCTAGGCTACACTAGGAGATGAAAGACAGCAGAGACACCAGCCAGGCAGCCGCAGTAGGTCGAGGGATTAGGCTACACTAGGAGATGAAAGTCAGCAGAGACACCAGCCAGGCAGTCGCAGTAGGTCGAGGGCCTAGGCTACACTAGGAGATGAAAGACAGCAGAGACACCAGCCAGGCAGTCGCAGTAGGTCGAGGGCCTAGGCTACACTAGGAGATGAAAGACAGCAGAGACACCAGCCAGGCAGTCACAGTAGGTTGAGGGCCTAGGCTACACTAGGAGATGAAAGACAGCAGAGACACCAGCCAGGCAGCCGCAGTAGGTCGAGGGCCTAGGCTACACTAGGAGATGAAAGACAGCAGAGACATCAGCCAGGCAGCCGCAGTAGGTCGAGGGCCTAGGCTACACTAGGAGATGAAAGACAGCAGAGACACCAGCCAGGCAGCCGCAGTAGGCCGAGGACCTAGGCTACACTAGGAGATGAAAGACAGCAGAGACACCAGCCAGGCAGCCGCAGTAGGTCGAGGGCCTAGGCTACACTAGGAGATGAAAGACAGCAGAGACACCAGCCAGTCAGCCGCAGTAGGTCGAGGGCCTAGGCTACACTAGGAGATGAAAGACAGCAGAGACACCAGCCAGGCAGCCGCAGTAGGTCGAGGGCCTAGGCTACACTAGGAGATGAAAGACAGCAGAGACACCAGCCAGGCAGTCGCAGTAGGTCGAGGGCCTAGGCTACACTAGGAGATGAAAGACAGCAGAGACACCAGCCAGTCAGCCGCAGTAGGTCGAGGGCCTAGGCTACACTAGGAGATGAAAGACAGCAGAGACACCAGCCAGGCAGCCGCAGTAGGTCGAGGGCCTAGGCTACACTAGGAGATGAAAGAGAGCAGAGACATCAGCCAGGCAGCCGCAGTAGGTCGAGGGCCTAGGCTACACTAGGAGATGAAAGACAGCAGAGACACCAGCCAGGCAGTCGCAGTAGGTCGAGGGCCTAGGCTACACTAGGAGATGAAAGACAGCAGAGACACCAGCCAGGCAGTCACAGTAGGTCGAGGGCCTAGGCTACACTAGGAGATGAAAGACAGCAGAGACACCAGCCAGGCAGCCGCAGTAGGTTTCTCACAAAACCGGGTCGGCAGGTTCGCCTCATGGTCAGTTTTGTCACAGGAGGCCACCCAGCTATTTCTAGCGGAAAGTCACTCGACAGGAATTCCCCGGTCTGGACAGTTCTACTGTGTTCTTGAAGCTCTATTCTAGAAGAGGTTTCCTCACACAGCCTGAGAGCGCTTCACAGTACTGCATTGCAAGCAATTACCACATGTTTCACCTGAGACAAATCGTTATCGGTGTGAGCGAATTTCTCCGTCTCGAAAGGGGACACAAAGTCGGCTGTCCTTAGTCCTCAGTTGTAAGTTTGCTAAGGTTAAGTGAATACGTCGGGTTGACGGTTCCTAAATGTGTCTACATGGACAATAATGTGTCCCGATATGTGTTGGAGCAAGTTGCCAGGTCTTTCCTTAACGAAGGTAAATAGATTTAAGATATAGTATAACAGTGTCAAAGCAATTGCGTATTCACGACGACCAGCGAAGGCGGTCGCGGGCGTCGGTTAAAGATAGGTCAAGCATGGTACAGAGACCTTATTTAAGTGGGAGATAGCCAAAATCGGGGTGTGGAATGAGGGCGTTTGAAACCCATCCTCAAAGCGCATGTTATGCGACAGCAGCCATACGAGCGCCACTTAAGGGAATAGACAGGCCCATGGCCTCTGGCCCTTTAAAAAGAGTCCATGCGTGGCCTAGCTTCACGAAAGTCAGTGTTGAAGAGCGGCCGAGCAGTCAGACAAGGTTACTTCCGGCGGGTGCCGCCGGGCATCGCCAAATGTTGGGGCCGGCCCGCAGGGGTCCCCAACCCCTATCGTGTAATATATCTAATGACAGGGAAGAATTGGGCATGCAGGCCCGTCTAACATTCTGCCCTTTTATCACTCTCTTTCATACATTATTTAATTCATACATAATTCAAGGCTAACAGAGAACAGCAACAATATAAAAGATATGCTTTCCAGCATGGTACATGTTTGATTGATTGATTATAAAGGCATAGGCAAGATGCGAACATCAATACTACATGACTCAGTAATATTAGATAATGGTGTCCCCGGGAAGGTTAACCCGGTCAACAAATGCCCGCAGAAGTCGGATGTGTCGGCCTAACGGCGCAAGAACGCAGCCCTGCTGTAAATAGGCACAACGCAATCACATCCGGAAAAAAAACTCCGGATGAACGAAGAAGAAGAAGATAATGGTGTGACACTTGTTATTAGCCATGTGGAATATATTGGCCTACCAAAAGGGGACTGGCTGGTATACCAGGGTTTTGTTATTGTTTCTATTATTAAGAAGGAAGGTAATTCGTTCTGAGATAGTGTTTGAATAATTTGCGATTATATGTATAGGGGCTGGTGATGTCTTTGATTTCTTGTGGAAGATTGTTCCACAGCTGAGCTATTGTTATCATATTTAGTTATTTTTCTACAGCCATTTGTGACTTATTAACTTACCCTCGTAATTCTTCTTCATGTCACTGTCAAGGGGAATGTGTGACACCTACTAAAGCAACTGTCAGAGGGCTCTGTGTCTGAATTCTGGTATGCATTTGTGTTATGTTCATGTCCACAAGTAAACAATGATACAGCCAGGTAGATAATGATACAGCCAGGTTGACAATGATACACCAGGTAAACAATGATACAGCAGGGTAGATAATGATACAGCCAGATTGACAATGATACACCAGGTAAACAATGATATAGCCAGGTAAACAGTGGCGCAGCCAGGAAAATAATGGCACAGCCAGGTAAACAATGGCACAACCAGTTAAACAATGATAGTCAGGTAAACAATGATACAGCAGGTAAACTATGATACAGCCAGGTAGACAATGATACACACAGGTCAACAATGATACAGCTAGGTAAACGATGACACAACTATGACTGATATCTCTAGTCACTACAATTAACCTTTCATTTAAATCCACGCTAAATTTTTCCTCCAACATCTTCCGCACTTTTTTAGCAGACAAAGTGTCAAGGTCAGCATCTTTCAGAATGTCTGCAAAAGATTAACAAGAGAATAAAGCACATGAGTTGAGATGATAGCTATAATGTTACACGTACGGCTACAGAGTGCGGCAAGATGATAGTTATAACATTACATATATGGCTACAGAGTGTGGCAAGATGGTAGTTATAACATTACATACACGGCTACAGAGTGTGGCAAGATGGTAGTTATAACATTACATACACGGCTACAGAGTGTGGCAAGATGGTAGTTATAACATTACATACATGGCTACAGAGTGTGGCAAGATGATAGTTATAACATTACATACACGGCTACAGAGAGTGGCAAGATGGTAGTTATAACATTACATATATGGCTACAGAGTGTGGCAAGATGGTAGTTATAACATTACATACATGGCTACAGAGTGTGGCAAGATGATAGTTATAACATTACATACACGACTACAGAGTGTGGCAAGATGGTAGTTATTACATACACGGCTACAGAGTGTGGCAAGATGGTAGTTATAACATTACATACATGGCTACAGAGTGTGGCAAGATGATAGTTATAACATCACATACATGGCTACAGAGTGTGACAAGATGACAGTTATAACATTACATACACGGCTACAGAGTGTGGCAAGATGGTAGTTATAACATTACATATATGGCTACAGAGTGTGGCAAGATGATAGTTATAACATTACATACAAGGCTACAGAGTGTGGCAAGATGATAGTTATAACATTACATACACGGCTGCAGAGTGTGGCAAGATGATAGTATAACATTACATATACGGCTACAGAGTTTGGCAAGATGATAGTTATAACATTACATACAAGGCTACAGAGTGTGACAAGATGATAGTTATAGCATTACATACAAGGCTACAGAGTGTGACAAGATGATAGTTATAACATTACATATACGGCTGCAGAGTGTGACAAGATGATAGTTATAACATGACATACAAGGCTACAGAGTGTGGCAAGATGATGTGAGGTGCTCAATTCCCTTTATCCTTGCCAAGAAAATCAAATTTCCTGACAGTTGCAGTATCCACAAAGGCTATGCATTAAGTACCGCACTTTATAGCAATACGTAGTGCTGCAATGTACAACAGTATGTTCACACAGTTGATATAGAAATACAACAATATTTTCAAACAGCTGTTATACAAATATAATATTTTGAAACAGATTCTATAAAAATCATCTTCATCATCAAGTGACCTGCCAGCTGGCGTAGGCGTTCATGGCTCTCCATAGATCTCGGTCTTTGGTGTTGTGGATCAACCCTGGTGATGATATTCCTGCGTGACACTGTCTCAATCCATCCAGCATCATTTCTCTTGGTCTGCCTCTGTCTCTCTTCCCCTCAATCTTTCCAGTTGTCACAATGTTCTCCAATGCCTCTCTTCTAATCATACGACTGAAGAAATCTGTCTCTTTTTTATTGTTGTATATGGTGTTCTAGTCTCATTAGCAACTTTCAGGTAATCGTTGTTAGTTACTCTGGCAGTCCAAGGAATTTGCAACATTCGTCTCAGAAACCACATCTCTGTTGCTTCTAAGTTCATCCTAATTTGTTCATTTACATTCCAAGATTCGCTATCATACAGCAAAACTGGTTCTATATAGCATTTCAGCACTCTCTTTCTTACATTCATTGATAGTGACTTATTGCATAAGATACTCTTCATTTTCTGAAATGCGGCTTTTGCCTGCCCTATTGTGCTCTTAATCTCTGTTGTACATCTTCCATCTGATGTTATAAATGTCCCTAGGTATTTAAAATTATCCTCTGGGTTAAGAATTTCCCCTTCTATTTCTATACATCTTGGTGTCACCATTTTCTTTGATATCACCATTGTTACTGTTTTCTTGATATTCAAAGAGTCCTTTCTTTGCACTCTCTGTTACTACAATGTCCAACAATTGTTGTAGGTCTGTTGCACTATCCGCCATCAATACTGTATCATCTGCATAGCGCATATTGTTTATATTATAACCTCCGATTAGTATTCCTAGCTTCTCTTTGATCTCTCTCATTATTACTTATTATATACAAATACAACAATATTTTTTAACTGATTTACAAATACAACAGTATGTTCAAACATCTGATATACAAATACAAAAATATTTTCAAACAGCTGTTATACAAATACAATATTTTGAAAAGATGATATACAAATACAATATTTTCAAACTGATTTACAAATACAACAATATGTTCAAACAGCTGATATACAAATACAACAGTATATTCAAATAGTTGATATAAAAATACATTATTTTTAAACAGTTGATATACAAATACAACATTATTTTAAAACAGTTGATATACAAATACAGCAGTATGTTCAAACAGCTGATATAGAAATAGAACTCATGTGAGCAGCAAAGGACAAGTGCCGCTGGTGAAACATGAGAAAACTTAAAAACCTGCGATGGGCTGAGCAACTGGATGATAAAACACAAGCAGATTTCAATCAATCAAATGTAAGCTCATATTTTAAGGTATATGTTCAGTCCCAACAGCAATTTGTGAATTCCACTGTTCCTTACTGGTCAACTTGACGAGTAATTCACGTTTTCCATTTTCACGCACTTGATCATGATAATCATGGAGAAACAAATAATTGAGAAAAACATGATTTCAGCAGTCCTATCTTTTCTATTTATTATGTCATTATTCAATACAGAACATGTTTTATATCAAATACATTGATTGACCACTGTGAATGTGGTCCCCCCCCCCCCACCCCAATTTTTCATTCTGGTTATGCCCTCCCTTCAGAGACTGGATGAATAAACTAGCTTGATCCCTAATTATTATTTCCAATTATTCTTCTGACCAGAGTTACTTCAACACAATGTATCCACTCTCCTAACCAGAGTTACTTTAACACAATGTATCCATACTCTTCTATCCATAGAGTTCAATCAATCATGTGCCATGACGGAAAGCGTGGGCGGTCATGACTCGCCATTTCACTCGATCACCAGAGTCGTGGATCAGCTCAGTGTTCCTGTCTCGTCCATGCCACGTGGCCAAGCCATCCAGGTATTTTCCTCTCGGTCTTCCTCTTGGTCTGTTCCCCTCGATCTTGCCAGTTGTCAATAAGTTCTCCAATCCATTTCTTCTCATAACATGTCCAAAAAATTTTGACTGTCTTCGTCTAATTTCTCTAATCAGTCAATGATTTTCATTTGTCTCCTGTATGTACTTGGTCATTGGTTTTTCTTTCTGTCCATGGTACTCTTTGCATTTTCCTCAGAAACCACATTTCTGTAGCCATCAAATGTTTGTCAGCTTGACTGCTCATTGTCCAAGTTTCACATCCATTCAAAAGAACAGGCTGTATGTGGCTCCTCAACACTTTTTTTCTCATTTCAAGTGACATCTTTTTATTGGTCAGAATGTTTTTCATCTTGCTAAAGGCTACTTTCGCCATGGCGATTCTTGTTCTAATCTCTTCAAGGCATCTCCCATCAGATGTTATGACTGTTCCGAGACAATTGTATCGATTCACTTGTTGAAGAAGTCGCTTAAAAGTCAACAGGGTCGGCTTCATTGCACCGGGTTTATCCCACATGACTTGTCTCTTTCTGCAAATGCGGAAAGCGTCGCACCAAGCACAAACTCCGTAGCTCTAGCGACGATCCACAGGAGTCTCAGAAAAATTTCACTTGTGAACCGAAGGACGCGGCCCGGAATCGAACCCACAACCTTCGGAGCCCAAGTCAAACGGTTTGACCACTTCACCACGGAGGCGCCTTTTCTAACCAATCAGTAATGATGGTAACTCTCACCCACACAGCTTTTGCTTTCAAGCAGAGGTAGTAAAACCTAAACATAATTCTGGAGCCAGCACAACTTTTTTATGCAAATACGGGCTAAGAAAACAATTAAAAATTCAGATACTAGATTTCCGGGCACCTGGATTATTCTATACCTGTTTGAAAGTCATCATTAATTTTTGTGACAAACAGTTTTGTTAATATCTTGAGTTAATATCTTGGGATTTTAAAAATTCAAACTGCATTAAAAAACCCTTCAGTTATTTTTCTTTTATTCATTTAAACATGGTTGCTGAATGCGCGAGAGGACGCTAAAGAAGACGTTAAGAAATCCTTTAAAAATAAGTTAAATATTTTAATCTTAGGGAAATCATTCTTATGATAAATATAAAATAGTTAAATAACTTGAAATAAGTACAACTAGTTGTATACATAATAATACATTGTTGTCATCTTCTCAATAATTGAATTGCTTGTTCTCCTGCATGGTATGCATTCATCTGTCAATGTAACTGGGGTTTGTTGACAGTAATAGCGGCAGCAGGACAATGAGGGGATCATAGACTAGGGTAAACTACATGGTGAGCCACGATTCAACGACTGGCCATTGCCCATCAGATGGAGCACGCCTGGGGAGACAGCGTGCAAACACGTTGAAACAGGGGCTCACTGACTTTTGAAACTAGCACTTGAAGCTGGTACGGTACGTTCATATAACCTTCCCAGTTTACAAGTAACAGCCATAAAAAGTGGCCTTCTAGCAGCCAAGGTTCGACTAGTTTATCAGTGTATGTACTTAATTTATTTTCATTTGCTAAAAAAAAAACGGTCATTTATTTTCCAACCGAAATTCAAAATTCCATGTTCAATGAAGTGTGAGTATTCTCTAATCTATTCATAATGCGTGAACTAAGTTAAATTTTTACTGTATATGTCAATGTAGTATTTTAATTAAAGACAATAAAGTGCCTGAAGTGTGTGGTATTATTGGAGAAATACCTTTGATTGCCTTCTTCAACTCTTCCGAACTCGGCGCAGCCATTTTGTTGTGGACGGGCAGGGCAAGAGAGATAACTGGGACAACTGGACTGGCAGTTTGTAATGGTTATCTACCTTTCCCTCGCCCCTACACAGTTACATACACCATTAGTTGGCAGGAGATGATTGTGTTCATCGATCTGTCACTTCCATCTACGCACATCAAGAAGAAATCTTGTACAATAGCTGAGAATATATCGTTATCATCATCATCATCTTCTTCTACTTTTACCGTGAAGCGCTGTGAGAAGGAATAGTTGACGTTCCAGCGCCCGATGAGTAGCCCTGGATAGTGTTATTGTGTGATTGTACAATGTCTTTGATTTGAGTTGAGCTAAGAACCGACATCACTACACTTAGGACATTCTCACGCGCGCTCCGTCCCCTCGTTCAATAGCCAGCGAAGAGTAATACTTCTAGTCGTTTCAACTGCCATCTGATTGAAAGTTATCCTGGTCTTCTCGGTTTTGAGATTCGTCCAGAATCCCTGCCGATCGCCCGCAATATCATTCTCTCCACATACAGGTTCTCAGTCTGTTACCAAGCTTTCTCCACCTGGTCCCAAAGCGTCCCTTGTCCATAGGTAATCTACCACTATGAGGTGCATTATTTGCCGGCCTATCAGCCTGTTCATTCTCCCGCACGTCCAGGGCAGAAAATCCATACAATTCTCACAATACGTGATCTTTGAAGCGAGACAAGTAATTCTGCACGAAACATTCCTTTCTCCATCTTACTAAGTATACTCCGTAAGCCCGTAATGAATACAATATGTGTTGCAGACACACAACTTCCAACCATCGGAAGGCTGATGTTACTGCTTCCACCTGCAGACACGAAAATTCTGTCAAGATGTCTTTGGTGTCTTCAATCCATGTTCTTTTCATGCGTCCTCTTGTTCTCGTATCAGATCTTAAAGTCGCTTAAAAGTCGACTTCATTGCACCGGATATTATCCCATATGGCTCGGTCTCTTTCCGCAGCGCGGCGACCCACCGGAGTCTCCGAAAAATGTAACTTGTGAACCGAAGGACGCGGCCCGGAATCGAACCCACAACCTTCGGAGCCTGAGTTAAACGGCTTGACCACTTCGGTTAGTGGACATGGTGGTGATCGAGGATGAATGAGTTATGAATTGGCCAGACATCATCAACCCTATAAGAGTCGCTGGACGAACAGATGACTGTAAGGAAACTTGGAAACCTGTTTCCTTGTCCTTGTTGAGGGAGATGGGAGTGAAGCGGGGAGCCACTAGACACGAACATTTTGTCCAGAGCACAAGACATTTGATTAATCTACGCCGAACTGACGCGATCATTGGATATATCCATCCATCATGTGCCATGCCGGTAAGCGTGGGCGGTCATGTTCTGCCATCTCACTCGATCAACGGAGTCGTGGATCAGTTCCGTGTTTCTGTCTCGACCATGCCACAAGGCCAAGCCATCCAGATACTTGTTTCTAGGTCTTCCCCTTGGTCTGTTTCCCTCGATCTTACCAGTTGTCACCAAGTTCTCCAAATCATTTCTTCTCATAACATGCCCAAAAAATTGTGACTGTCTACGTCTAATGTCTCTGATCAGTTTACGATCTTCATTTGTTTCTTGAAGGACTTCTTCATTGGTCTTTCTGGCTGTCCATGGTATTCTTTGCATTTTCCTCAGAAACCACATTTCTACAGCTGGCGGGGATTTTAAGAGGGAGATCGGAGCACCCATGGACGTGTCTAGAGTGTGATGATGACAATGATAACTAATAATTAATCACTAATCTAATGCATAGACATTCTTCTGACTAGAGTCTATGCCCTTTGACGTTGCTCTTCATACTTGTACACAGCCGTCTGTCTCGCGTATTGCTAATTGCTTTGCAAACATTTTAACCATGCTGCAACATCAGATTGTCTGGCATGTTGTCCCTTCGAGACACATCATTGTCAGTTGTCTAACTTCTTCTCCAATTGTTCTGTTGTTGCAAGGAAGTACAGATTTTACCTTCTCTATGTATATGTGCAGAATGTGGTTTGTCTAATTATGATGCAGTTCTAGTCCTGACTTTATTTTTCACAATGTCTTCATTTCTTTGCTTCGCGTGTGTTGTGTTCTCTGCATTCTTCTATAGAAGCTAGCTCTGTAGATCCATCTTTGGTCAGCTGACTACACCATTCACTTGCTCGTGTCCAGATCCATCATTGGTCAGCTGACTACACCATTCACTCGCTCGTGCCCAGATTCGGCCTCAATACTTTGCAACTACCCTCTGTTTCGGGAATGGCTAGTATTTTGCCTACCAATCTAGTAGTATGTGTTCGAAACTAAATCGAGGCACATTATTTTTAATGATACGGGATGACTTTTATCACACAAGTGGAACAGTCGCCGCCCCTGCATGCTAGGGCACTGCCATATAGCCAGCATGCCTGAGACAGTACTTCCCTGTTTACTGTCTGCTTTACTGACATAGGCGGGCTGTATAAAATCAACAATGTCCAATATGAAAATCAATGCGAAAAGCAGAAACCATGGAAATCGCGAGAAACAGATCATCTACACGGGTGACTTTGTCCTAAGAGACACAATGGGGTTCACAGCGAAGGTTCATCCAGTGGCGTCACTGGGGTTGGTGTCACCCAGTGCGGTAAACTCTTGGTGTCACCCCTCTAGACTTTCACCATGGTCTTCTTCCGAGTGTTCCTGTACCATATATAATCGCATATAGTAATGTTTGTAAAATAAGTCAAAAAGTTAATAAGGACATAAGAAAGAAAACACATTGAACAATATAACTTCAATACTTCAGGTAAAACATAAATAAAGAACTTCGACAAACTCGGACAAAGTTAAATTTTTGTTATTTTGCTATGTCTGCTTTGTCAAATTTGCAATTTTTTTATTTTGGTGTCACCCCTTGATGGTGTCACCCGGTGCGGCCCGCACCCCTCGCACCCCCCTAGTGACGCCCCTGGGTTCATCGACGATACTTAGTGCAGGAGGCGCTAACATACGATACCACGACATCTAAACTGGGAACGGTAGTGGAATCATTTACTGCTGCCTTCCACTTGCTGGGTGGCAAACAGCACACTTATGTCGTGATTGTAACGGACTCATAGAGCATGTTCAGAGGGGTACGGACAGAAATGCTTCATCATGCAGAGTGGCATACTTCAATCTAAAATTCTAAGATAGGGAGCATCCGTTGGATCTTTTCCCCAGGACACGCTGGTGTCTTGAGAAACTATGATGCGGACATACTGGCTGAGTCTGCATCGCTGGGTGGGGTATTGTTGCATGCGTGATAAGGCAAATGTGACCGGAATCCTTTTGAGATCATATGTACAGTGTGGAAGACATGATATATCATAATGGCCTGGAGAGAATGCTGTGGTGGAGAGTGACAAGAGGATCTCGCCGACACTCAGCACCCTGAGGAAAGACGAACAGTTCTGCTAATTTCTCGACCCCACCTTTTTTGTTGATATCTTCTGTCGTGAAACCCCTCCAATAATAGATCTAGGGGAAACCGATATTTGAGGCTGGGTAAACAAGGCACAGAATAGAGTTTATCTCTCTCTCTCTCTCTCTCTCTCTCTCTCTCTCTCTCTCTCTCTCTCTCTCTCTCTCTCTCTCTCTCTCTCTCACACACACACACACACGACCGACAGCAATCTGACAGCGGCTGGTATACTTTAATCAATAACTCAGTGATACAGAGATACACCCAATGTTCTTCACCTGGACAACACGTGTCAGCTCTAAATAACCCACCAAAGGCTGTCACGTGGCTTTCAGTGCAGTCGCAATGGGATCCGGTCCACCCAGGGGTTGTGTATATAAATCATTCCTGGACATAGTGCGCGCCTCTGATAGTCGTCTGCTGTGGTATCATCTGCCGATTCTGTCATTTATAACAAGTCCTCGTAGTAGGCGAAATGGTTCTAGACAGCTGACACGGTTGTCGGGTGAAATGAGACGGTTGTGGAAGTTTATCACAACATATTGCTAGCCTGCCAAGATAATGGTCGAAGTTCAAACCTCTGCAGAGGCAGGATTATTTGTTGTCGACCAGTACGGCCCTGGGCCGGACCCAGCCTCACAGGGTGGGTAGCAGGCAATTCTCTGGGAATTATCTGAGAGGGAAAGGGGCGAAGAAGGGACTGATCACCCTACCTTATATTTTGTGGCCTAGTATATGTGACAAACTACTGAACGTAAACTTGCCAAGACATCAGCAACATCAGTAAAATTCTGGTGTTGACAGCGATGCCCTGTAAATAGGATATGCAAATCTGACGGTGTAACGCTTCACATCTCAAACGACAGTATCTGCTTTGCCACTAACATTACGTATTTTTGCCTTCCAACATTTATCTTTTATTTCTGTTTGCCTCATTATAGGTTATGTCTATGTCAGGCTGTGGTAGTCGTACTATTAGATATTACAAAATTAATGGGCTGTGTCAAGAGTGGCTACTTCTGTTGATGAGACAAGTGTGTTCGTTGTCTTCCTGGTTTGTTCAACGTCGATGTTAATAAATGTCGAATGTTTCTCACACACAAACCTTCTAGCTAGGCGCTGGGTCATCGATTCAGAAATACAACTACAAGCGGTCACACTCATTCCCTGGACTCGTGGAGTCTAAATTGGTTTCTTGCTGGCCACAAGTTCACGCAGTGACTGCGATGACCAGTGTTTCTATCGGCCATCGCTCACTCACGGTCTAGCTAGGCGGGCTAACTCATTGTCGTCCTACGCCTGGTTTCACCGATACACTGGCAATACATGTGTTAACTCATTGTCGTCCTACGCCTGGTTTCACTGACACACTGGCAATACATGTGTTAACTCATTGTCGTCCTACGCCTGGTTTCACCGATACACTGGCAATACATGTGACATGACGTGACACGGGGAGCCACCAAGGCCTGCCAACTCGCTGCTGGGCGTGGCTTCGATTCACATCGTGGCGGGTTTTAAAAATAACCTGGTCTCTCATCTCATCATGATCCTCTTGCACCTTGCGTGTCCAGGTGAAGTATAAACAGCGGGAGAGTGCCCGCTTATGGGCTTCATGTATCGATATTCCCATGGACTGTTATTCCCTGCGTCCATCGTTTACGTGGTCGGCCTCTTCTTCTGCTTCCTTCTGGTCTGTACATCATTGCTTGTTGTGGTGTACTGTTAGTTGGTAACCTACTTGCATGGCCAAACCATTTGACTTGCTGCCTTTTAATAAAATAACCTGGTCTCCCAGCCTAAAATGGCTACCAGACAAAGTCTTGGGAAGGGAAGGCTACCAGCGTGATACTGACAGCACCAGTCACGGTCAGCCGATTGGATAATAAAAATAGAGATCTATCACATGTCCCACTGCCAGCCGATTGGATGATAAAAATAGAGGACTAGTGCCACAAGTCCCACGTGGTTAAGACATATACATGTACAGTATAAGTGTCGTTGACTTCACTGCGACTACATGCAACTGTCAATACTCTCAAGTTAGGTATTTTCTCTGTCCACCTCGCTGTCTATCATTTGCATCTATACAGAACAAGTCCACACAACTTTTCAGTAATCGGATTGTATGCTTCTCTCGAGTCTTCTGTTTTCCATGAGGATACTTGCTCCAGTAGAAGAGTCTGTGGATAAGGCAATTCTTTCTTTTCTATAGTTGAGTTGAGTTAAGAACCGACATCACTGCACTCAGGACATTCCCATACGTGCTCAGTCCCCTCGTTCAACAGCCAGCGAAGAGTCATACTACTAATCGTTCCCACCGCTATCTGATTAAAAGTTCTCCCGGCCTTCTCTCTCAGTTTTGAGATTCTTTTCTATATCCTGTGTTTAATATATTGACCCTGTCTTTTATACGTATACAATTATTATGTGCCTTGCCAAGTGGCGCAGAAGTTAATGTCTCTTCACAGATCTTGGCCCTTGGTGTTGTGAATCCACTGCGAGGGTGGACGCGCCATGGCTCAGGCTAATAATACTGAATGCTCTACGAGAAGTAAGACTTTTGCGAGAACCAAGTGATGACTGTGAATCTACAACAATGGCCAGACTGCGAGAACAGCAAATTAAAAGAGGGGTGGCCAAACAAGAACACTACGCAGGAAGCCAAAGAAGATTGATAAACCAACACAGAACTAGTGTCGTGAGCCGCTACACGCTGCGGGATTTGCTGAGGAGGGGATCCGAGCACTTATGGACTGAATGGCTCGATGTACAATGAAGATGCTATGTCGACTAACCCTGCCGATGATTTGTCCTCACACCACCGTCCCAGTGCATCCAGCATCATTACTCTCGGTCTGTTCCCCCCCCCCCCCAACTGATCTGTCAAGTCGTAATGATGTTTTCATGCGCCTCTTCTCATCACGTGACCAAAGAAAGCGGGTGGTGTCTTTCTTACAGTTGTACTCGTGTGTAGGGTTCTAGTTTCACTATCCTCCTTCAAGCAATCGTTGTTAGTTAGTCTGGCAGTCCGAGGATTCGCAACATTCGCCTCGGAACGACATCACTGTTGATTCAAAGCTTTTCCTAATTTATTCATTCACTTTGCATTATTCACGGCCATGCAGCAAATTTACACCCTGTTCAATAATTTATTTCGTTGTACATTAATTAAACATTGCTAGATAATAATGATCTGCGAATAATGAAAAACATATATACTGGCAGCAAACATCAGCTACAAGAATCAACGACCATTTAGGAAGATTTAAGTGCTTAAAAAAGGTTGTAAGACAAAGATTTCTTATCACTGTACAGTGATCATATAATGAAATTAATAGAACAAGCTAAGGATCATGGTTAGTGGATATACTGTAAATAGTTTACGCTATGCTGGCGACATCGCATTGATAGCAACCAGTCAGGAGGAACTAGAGAAAGTGATATACACAGTGGTTGAAGGAAGTCAACAGATAGAGTGGCTAGAATGCCGGGCTCTCATTCGGGAGACCCAGGTTCGAATCCTCGGTAAGGTATGATTTTTTTGTTCTGTCCGGGGCAAGAAGAAACCTCTAACCTGCACCGTTCGCGGCGACTGCACTAGCCATGCGGCCTTAATCCCTCAGGCTCACCGCAAGGTACTATTATAGACTATAGGCAGTAAATGACAGTATGACAGTTTGAACTGGAGGACAGAAGTAATGGTAATAGCAAATACACGGATCATACCTAAATGTACATCTACTGTCAGTGGTATTAATTTGGGACACGTACATACATCCAAGTATCTCATCATCATCATGTGCCATGCCGATACGCGTGGGCGGTCATGTTTCGCCATCTAACACGATCACCGGAGTCGTGGATTAGCTCTGTGTTCTTGTTCGAGTATCTAGGTACCCGGATAACACCAGATAGAAGAAATATCACACATATAAAGACACCTCGTCACTGGGTGGAGGACAAGCAAAACCTACCTTATGTTTTAAACGAAGAACATAACGCATTAATCATTAATGCAATACATTCCTGGTTACGGGAGGAAGGAAACAAGAATCCTTGCTGTGACATGGAATCAGCTGTCACATTGCTGTGAACCCTCAACACACAGATCCATTTAGGTTCTAACCTATCTCGTCCAGATCGGCGGGGAACAGAAGGCAGAGTTGTTTACCATTTTAACACTCACTCACCCCCAGTCTTGTGGTCACTGACTACCATTCATTGTGCCTCACGTGATCACCACTCATTGTGCCTCACGTGATCACCAGTCTCGATCAAATCTGTGTTCGTGTCTCGATCATACTACGTGGCCGGCCCATCCAGGTCTTTATCTCTTACTTTTAGCTTTCGTTATCGAATTTATTAACGATTATAACAATCGTTATTAGTTACTCTGGCAGTCCAAGTAATTTGCAACATTCGTTTCAGGAGGACAAACAGCACACACAAGTCACCATCATTGGGTGGAGGACAAACAGCACACACAAGTCACCATCACTGGCTAGAGGACAAACAGAACACACAAGTCACCATCACTGGGTGGAGGACAAACAGCACACACAAGTCACCATCGCTGGCTGAAGGATAAACAGCACATACAAGTCACCATCGCTGACTGGAGGACAAACAGCACATACAAGTCACCATCGCTGGCTGAAGGACAAACAGCACACACAAGTCACCATCACTGGCTGGAGGACAAACATCACACACAAGTCACCATCACTGGCTGGATGACAAACAGCACACACAAGTCACCGTCACTGGGTGGAGGACAAACAAACATCACACACAAGTCACCATCACTGGGTGGAGGACAAACAGCACACACAAGTCACCATCACTGGGTGGAGGACAAACAGCACACACAAGTCACCATCATTGGGTGGAGGACAAACAGCACATACAAGTCACCATCACTGGGTGGAGGACAAACAGCACACACAAGTCACCATCACTGGGTGGAGGACAAACAGCACACACAAGTCACCATCACTGGGTGGAGGACAAACAGCACACACAAGTCACCATCGCTGGCTGAAGGATAAACAGCACATACAAGTCACCATCGCTGACTGGAGGACAAACAGCACATACAAGTCACCATCGCTGGCTGAAGGACAAACAGCACACACAAGTCACCATCACTGGGTGGAGGACAAACAGCCCACACAAGTCACCATCACTGGCTGGAGGACAAACAGCACAAACAAGTCACCATCACTGGCTGGAGGACAAACAAACAGCACACACAAGTCACCATCACTGGTGGAGGACAAACAGCACACACAAGTCACCATCACTGGCTGGAGGACAAACAAACAGCACACACAAGTCACCATCACTGGGTGGAGGACAAACAGCACACACAAGTCACCATCGCTGGGTGTAGGACAAACAGCACACACAAGTCACCATCGCTGGGTGGAGGACAAACAGCACACACAAGTCACAATCACTGGGTGGAGGACAAACAGCACACACAAGTCACCATCACTGAGTGGAGGACAAACAAACAGCACACACAAGTCACCATCACTGGGTGGAGGACAAACAGCACACACAAGTCACCATCACTGGGTGGAGGACAAACAGCACACACAAGTCACCATCACTGACTGGAGGACAAACAGCACACACAAGTCACCATCACTGGCTGGAGGACAAACAGCACACACAAGTCACCATCACTGTGTGGAGGACAAACAGCACACACAAGTCACCATCACTGGGTGGAGGACAAACAGCACACACAAGTCACCATCACTGGCTGGAGGACAAACAGCACACACAAGTCACCATCACTGGGTGGAGGACAAACAAACATCACACACGTCACCATCACTGGGTGGAGGACAAACAAACAGCACACAAAAGTCACCATCACTGGGTAGAGGACAAACATCACACACAAGTCGCCATCACTGGGTGGAGGACAAACAGCACACACAAGTCACCATCACTGGCTGGAGGACAAACAGCACACACAAGTCACCGTCACTGGGTGGAGGACAAACAAACATCACACACAAGTCAGCATCACTGGGTGGAGGACAAACAAACAGCACACAAAAGTCACCATCACTGGGTGGAGGACAAACAGCACACACAAGTCACCATCACTGGGTGGAGGACAAACAGCACACACAAGTCACCATCACTGGGTGGAGGACAAACAGCACACACAAGTCACCATCACTGGGTGGAGGACAAACGGCACACACAAGTCACCATCACTGGGTGGAGGACAAACAAACAGCACACACAAGTCACCATCACTGGCTGGAGGACAAACAGCACACTCAAGTCACCATCACTGGGTGGAGGACAAACGGCACACACAAGTCACCATCACTGGGTGGAGGACAAACAAACAGCACACACAAGTCACCATCACTGGCTGGAGGACAAACAGCACACTCAAGTCACCATCACTGGGTGGAGGACAAACAAACAGCACACACAAATCACCATCACTGGCTGGAGGACAAACAGCACACACAAGTCATGATGTAACGGACTCACATAGCATGCTGAGTGGGATGAAAACAGGTATGCTTCAATTCAGATATCCAAGACAGAAACCATTAGTTAGACCTTTCCCCCAGGAATGTTGATGTGCTGGCAGACAGACTGGCTCGGTCAGCACCCTTGGGTAGGGTACTGGTGGAAGATAAGACAGATGTGTCCAGGGCCCTTCAGATAAATAATCACACCCTGGAGAGAATGGAGCGGCAGGAAGTGACCAGAGAATCTGGCCAACACTCAGTTCTCAGAGGAAAGACCAGGCGGACACATAATCAGACTGTCTCTGGTACCATAAGAATTGGGTCTCTTTGCTGGCTGTTGAAGATGAGTTTGGAACACTATAGAAATATTCCAAGTGCTGTGATTTTTGTTCTGAAGTCAACTCAATAGTACGTCATCAAATAAAATAAAACAGTACAGCACACACAATAATTGACAAATTCAGTGAACTATTGTGTTATACGATGTAATTTATTAGCCAAGCATCAGCACGGGACACCCAAATGTTTGTCCATATTTCTAGGAAACATTTCTTCTTTGTCTTTTTGTTTTCTTCTCCAAGTACCACAATGGTAGACACAGGCAACCAAGCCTCCTGACAGCTCTTAATGATGATAACAGCTCTTAATGCTGATAACATCTCTTAATGTTGATAACAGCTCTTAATGCTGATAACATCTCTCAGACATGCCACCAGGTTCTGCGATGCCACATAAGTGTGCGGACATTAAAATAATGTGATAATATACAGAGTTAGCTAACGTTAAACAACATAGACAAAGATCAGATTGGAAAAAAAACTGACCCACACTACTACCTCACACATATTGACCCACACTACTACCTCACGCATATTGACCTACACTACTACCTCGCACATACTGAAATATGCGCGCTTATGAGAATGCTCCAAGTGCAGCGATATCAGTTCTTGACTCAACTCACCTGTGTAGCAGACCAGACAACAAGGACATACACTACTACCTCACACATACTGACAAGCACTATTGCCTCACACATACTGACCCACACAACCAATTCACACATACTGACAAACACTACTGCCTCACTAATACTGACCCACACTACTACCTCAGAATTAGTACACTCATCTCACAACACACTCACACATATAAATACTGCTATATCAAACACACTATATTAAAAACAATGTTTTCCCATAGTGAATTTGAATAACGAAGACACAAACAATAGATTGCACGATTTATTGCCTGGCATATTTCATCAGGTACATACTGCAGAAATCACACAACTTACGTGAAATTAACTAGATACATCCTTCAAGTTGAAATATACACAATTTCGCACAGTAATGTCACTTATCTACCACGGTAATTTTAAGCTGACTAACATGTCTTTCTGTTTACACAATTCTGGCTTGCGTTGATAGATCATAATTGCTTCTGCAAATTTTAACAAGCGAGTATTTTGTGTTCTAAACAACACGCGAAATGCAGTGTCTCTGGACACAACGTGACCACTGGCGACAATGTGTCTGCCGATTGAAGACGCCGGGAGCTTCCGGTGTGTCGGCTCCTCGCGGCTAGCCACTCCTGTGTGTTGTATCTTGTTGACCCATTGAGGTATGTGTTCTGACACCCGTTTGTTAAGCTGTCTCTCCGTTCGACCAATGTAAACGGCCTGGCATCTACATGTGAATTGGTAAATACAATTGTTTGTGGCGTACAGAGGAACAGGCTCTTTGACTGTTGGTGTAGGAATGGGTACGGTTTTACATAAATAACAAACACATGGCATCCATGGATATAGCCTCCCTATTCACTAACGTTCCATTAGAGGAGACAGTGAAAATAATAAGGGAACGCATTGAAGACAAACAACTAAAATTAGGCATACCAACACCTATTCTGGAGAGGCTACTACTACTATGTACCGCCAACATCCAATTCAATTTTCTAACTAAGTCATACCGCCAAATTGACGGAGTGGCCATGGGGAGTCCTCTTGGTCCTATTCTAGCGGACATCTTCATGGCACACTTAGAAGAAAAGAGATCCTCAGACATCAACAACTTGCCCTTTTACCGGCGTTATGTGGACGATATACTAATTATCACCACAGACGAGCTACAAGCAACATCGTTTCAGGCCACAATGAACAAGACGCATAAAAACATCTCTCTATCTATGGAACACGAACACAACGAAGCGTTACCGTTCCTAGATATTCTAATGAGACGTAGAGCAGACGGCACAATTCAAAGATCGGTGTACCGCAAAGAAACATGGACTGGCCAATACCTAAATTTTCAGAGCTTCACACCTGTCCAGTACAAACGGGGCTTAGTACGGACCTTGTTTGACCGTGCTAGAAAGATATGCACCCAGGACACACTGACAGAGGAATTTGAAACTCTGAAGAATGTCTTAAACCTGAATGGGTACTCCACAGGATTTATAAAGCGCCATTGCCAACAGCCCAAACCCAAAGCAGACGTAGCTACAGTCCCTAAACTCAAGGTATTCATCCAGCTAACCTTTCGAGGGGATGACGTAATGCAACGTCTACAAGACCGGCTTACTACAGCAGTAGGTCGAACATTCTGTGCGGCAACTCCAGTCATTAGATGTAAAACCGTACCCATTCCTACACCAACAGTCAAAGAGCCTGTTCCTCTGTACGCCACAAACAATTGTATTTACCAATTCACATGTAGATGCCAGGCCGTTTACATTGGTCGAACGGAGAGACAGCTTAACAAACGGGTGTCAGAACACATACCTCAATGGGTCAACAAGATACAACACACAGGAGTGGCTAGCCGCGAGGAGCCGACACACCGGAAGCTCCCGGCGTCTTCAATCGGCAGACACATTGTCGCCAGTGGTCACGTTGTGTCCAGAGACACTGCATTTCGCGTGTTGTTTAGAACACAAAATACTCGCTTGTTAAAATTTGCAGAAGCAATTATGATCTATCAACGCAAGCCAGAATTGTGTAAACAGAAAGACATGTTAGTCAGCTTAAAATTACCGTGGTAGATAAGTGACATTACTGTGCGAAATTGTGTATATTTCAACTTGAAGGATTTATCTAGTTAATTCACGTAAGTTGTGTGATTTCTGCAGTATGTACCTGACGAGATGCAGCGAAATATGCCAGGCAATAAATCGTGCACACTATATTAAATCCACAACACCCACACACAAACCAATAAACATTGCTCTTTTAGATAAACTACCCACACACCACTCAACAACACATACAGACTCACACAACGCCATCAGATAAACTACCCACACCCCACAGGCTCATCCAACTCCATCAGATAAACTACCCATGCCCCACACACAGACTCATACAACTCCATCAGATAAACTACCTACACCTCACACAACAACACACAGACTCATACAACTCCATCAGACAAACTAACCCCACCCCACACAACAACATACAGTCTCACACAACTCCATCAGATAAACTACCCACACACCACACAACAACATATACACTCATACAACTCCATCAAATAAACTACCCGAACCCCACACAACAACACACACAGACTCCACTCAACCCATATTCCGTAATCTGCCTGCTGTTCCACAGCAGCTTGACATGGTTGATCTTGTAGCTCTAGCCACACCCACACTGTGAACAATCAAATGATATATTTACACAATGAGAATGATAATGATTGCATTGTACTGTGAATAATCAAACAATATATTTACACAATGAAAATGATAATGATTTGTTAGTCGACAGATCATCATTGCACATCGAACCATTCAGTCCAAAAGTGCTCGGATCCCTTCCTCAGTAAATTTCGCAGCGTATAGCGGCTAACACTTCTGTGTTGGTTTATTAATCTTCTTTGGCTTCCCGCATAGTGTTCTTGTTTGGCCACACCTCTTTTAATTTGCTGTTCTCGCATCCTGACCATGGTTGTAGATTCACAGTCATCACTTGGTTCTTGCGAATGACTTACTTCTCATAGAGCATTCAGAATGTCAACCTGGTCCAAGGCTCGTCCGCCTTCCACCAGAGCCTTACCTGCAAGCTTGTCAGCCCGCTCATTTTCTTGTACTCCCACATGTCCTGGCATGAAAATGAAACTAATCTTTGCCAGCCGAGACCCCTCCAGAGACAGCAACCACTCTCTTCGGATCCACCCCATCTCTATCTTCTTGAGCATGCTCAATGAATCACAAAGGAAACATGCCCTAGTAAATGTCTGTGTGTCGAGCCATGTTATTGCTTTACTTACTGCCATGACTTCCATAGTCAGGCTACTTGTGGTCAAAGCAAAAGCACCAGAATCTTCCTTCACAATTCTCCCTTTGGCCTGAGCTGTAAAGGGCCATGAACTTCTCACTCGTCGAACGACCGACCCATCTGTGTAAATGATAGCATCACCCTCTAAAGAATTCTCGAAGATCAATGCCTGCACTTCCATCTCCAAAGCAGCCGCATTTTCTTTCTAGTTGGATGCAAACTAAAAAGGACGTACAGAAATCTGTTGGCATTCGTACCCACTCCTCGCCAGGTTTTAAGTCCTCAAGTGAACACACTTGTTGAAGAATGTCTTCGGCTTGACCCATCCACGACTTTCCTCTTTTTAACCTGCTGCCCTTTACCTTCTTAATCTCGCTGTGCAGTAGATGCTGTGTGTTTGCGTTGACTCCGAGGTAGGCACGTGCTCTGAAAATTTGTATTCTATCCCCAATGGTTGGAAAATCAAGAAGGTAGCGCATCGCCCTTGCTGTATCTCTTGTACATCCACGAATAATGCGCATAGCATCGTTATTTGTCCTTTCCATCTGCTTACGGCTGAGAGTCAGGATCACCATCACATACTCAAAAACAGAAATGACCAGACCCTCATAAAGAAGACAGATGGCACTGCGCACAGCGCCGCCACCATCATCTGCATCGCAGCCAAAAGGCGCTTGGCCTTTGTTATCCACTGGTCTATGTGCTCAGTATATGTGAGACTTCGATCAAAACGTATCCCCAGGTAATTCATTGCCTGCGTTCTTTCCAGTCTTTGAACACAGATTTACAGTTGGTGTTGGAGTGTTAACAATACGGTTATTCAAAGAGAACTATGTCACTGCTGCCTTTGTTGGGATGCCCATTGCCCCAGATTGCACACACCAAGTGCTTATGCGATTTAGTTCTGCTTGTAGTTCCACATCTCCTCCGAAGTCAGAGAGTGTCTGCCTGTTCGACGAGGAACCACCAGTCTGCACACCAATACGCCAGACATGGGACAACGGATACTCACGCAAACCTCAGGTCCTGTATGACATCACACTGATGTTGGACAACAGGATGCCTTCATCCGACATAGGGGACTTCGTGTTGGAGCTCAAGCCAACGAACACAAGCAAGCAAGCAAGCAGTTCCACATCAATCCGATCTCTATCCTTACCCTGACGATACACTAACACATCATCGGCATATGACAATGTCCTCCCCAGTCCAGTGCTCTGCTCGCTTTTAATGCTCACAGCATAGGCGCCGAAAAGCACCAGCGATAATGGTGATCCCTGTGGCAGGCTCAGATATATTGTTGTTGGTTCAGAAGTCCAACTGCCACATCTAAAAACAACTTTCTGTTGGAGGAGAGCTGCAGCGATCCAACTAAGGAGGAATGAACTTATTTTGAGTTCAAGAAGCTGACATATTAAACAATCCAAAGGTACTCTGGTGTACTAATCCTCAAGATTAATCGCTGCAGCACATGTTTCAATGCCTGAGTGGAAACCTTCATAGAATCATGGGCATCAACTGCTGCATTGGTCCAGTTTTCTCTGTCTGGACGGTACCCTCCAAGAGTAGGTGGGAAACAACCTTGTCTCTCTAGCTGGCTTTATATTTTTCTAGCAATCAACTTCTCCAGAAGCTTGCCTATTGTATTTTGAATGGTTATTAACCGATATCCTTGAATTTTTGTGTGGTCTTTGCCAGGCTTCGGCAAGGGAATCAGATAGCTGTGTAACTACTCCTTCCTTGATACTAGCACTCGCTATGCTATTGTTATGCATATCTGCTAGATCCTCTAGCTCGTTGTCTGTAAACATACTGATGTCATCATACCTTATACTATCCGGCCCTGGTGTGTTGTTTCTTGTTCGTCAAAGCACAGCCCTGATCTCTTTCATTGTCACTGTGTCTTCAACTGCAATGTTCTGGGCCTTACACCTATCTGAGGTAACCGCCGTGGCAAAATTTCGGCCTCTCATGTCTATCTGGTTGCTCTGTTTTAGATAGTGTTCGAAAAGGGCTTTGCCCTTATTCTCATCAGTCCTCTGCCAGATAAGGTCAGCACTTTGGAAGTCAGGAACACTCTTATTCTTGACTACCCCATTCATACTTTTATGTAGTCGCCAAAACAATTTAAGTGACTTGTCTGTGTTTATTCTTTGACACACCTCTGCCCATTTTTCAAAATGATAATGGTTGCATTGACACTGTGAACAGTCAAACAATATATTTACACAATGAGAATGATAAAGAGTACATTGTACTGTGAATAATCAAACAATATATTTACACAATGAGAATGATAATGATTGCATTGCACCGAATAATCAAACAATATCTTTACACAATGAGAATGATAATGATTGCACTGACACTGTGAACAATCAAACAATATATTTACACAATGAGAATGATAATGATTGCATTGTACTGTGAATAATCAAACAATATATTTACACAATGAGAATGATAATGATTGCACTGACACTGTGAACAATCAAACAATATCTTTACACAATGAGAATGATAATGATTGCATTGCACTGAATAATCAAACAATATCTTTACACAATGAGAATGATAATGATTGAACTGACACTGTGAACAATCAAACAATATATTTACACAATGAGAATGATAATGATTGCATTGTACTGTGAATAATCAAACAATATATTTACACAATGAGAATGATAATGATTGCACTGACACTGTGAACAATCAAACAATATCTTTACACAATGAGAATGATAATGATTGCACTGACACTGTGAACAAACAAATGATATATTTACACAATGAGAATGATAATGATTGCACTGACACTGTGAACAATCAAACAATATATTTACACAATGAGAATGATAATGATTGCATTGTACTGTGAATAATCAAACATATATTTACACAATGAGAATGATAATGATTGCACTGACACTGTGAACAATCAAACAATATATTTACACAATGAGAATGATAATGATGGTACTGACACTGTGAACAATCAAACAATATATTTATTTTACATAATGAGAAAGATAATGATTGCATTGACACTGTGAAGAAAAAATATATTTACACAATGATAAGATAATGATTGCATTGACACTGTGAAGAAAAAATATATTTACACTATGATAAGATAATGATTGCCCGGGAAGGTTAACCCGGTCAACAAATGCCCACAGAAGTCGGATGTGTCGGCCTAACGGCACAAGAACGCAGCTCTGCTGTAAACAGGCACAACGCAATCATGTCCACACAAAAAAAACTCCGGATGAACGCAGAAGAAGAAGAAGATAATGATTGCATTGACACTGTGAAGAAAAAATATATTTACACAATGATAAGATAATGATTGCACTGACACTGTGAACAATCAAGCAATATATTTACCCAATTAGAATGATCATGATTGCAGCAGGATGTGTTTGTATTCAGGGCAACAAACAGCACATGGTGAACATCCCAATATCCTTGTCTAGGAACTAGATGTTAGTTAGTCGCATGCCCATTACTGGATGTTGCAATCAAGCCCAGCATTCACTGGCTGTTTGTTATTTACTGGACAAATTTAGTTCAGTAGCTTGCCATTGCTTTCTGAGCAGCTGACATTTCATACCATGAAAATCAATGCAATATGGTGTGCTTCCAAATTGCCCATGGCTGATTTTGAACCCTCGACTTGGTATGTCAGAGAATTGTGTAACTACGCATCTCACACTCCCCCCAGGACATAAATGTAAATATAAGTAACATTAGTGGAAGTGCACATGTAATTAGACTCCTAATACTTTACTTACTATTCCACTGTCAGACCAACCACTGGCATGGGCTGTGCATACAACAAAGTCCAGTCTCAGACGCCTCACGGCTAATCACCTTGCCTTATAGAATCTCTCAACTCATGCCACCATATCTCTTGCAGGAATTCATGCATAATACAAGCTGTCTGAGTAACATTCACTCAGGAGAAAGGGCTTTGAGTTAAAACAAGAATTCTCAAACTCCCGACACACACAGAATGAAATACACACAGAGAATGAAATACACACAGAGAATGAAATACACACAGAGGAGGTCAGCACGGCAAAATGGATAAGAATGTGTGTTCTTAAACATCTGGTGTCTCCCCCGATGTGTCTCCACCTTGCCGTGGTGGGGGAGCTTGCGTGTCCCATCGACCCCATGTGCTTGCCGATGGGTGAAAAACTACATATCGGACAGCATATGGGATAGGGACCAGACTAAGAGAGACACAACCTGCTGCTCTGCAGGTGAGACTGAGGATAGCAGTCCAAAATGTAAATCAGGCGCACGAAGGCAGAAGTTCTTGGTCCGGACAAAACACTAAAGGCTCCCTGTCGAGGGCTGTGGCTGAACGCCTCTAAGCCACAAACCCTGAGAGCCGGGTCGATAGCCACCTCTCGAAAAATAAAGGCGTGATACTGAGCAAGCTACATGCTCAGGTCTGATAGAAGTTCGAAGGCTCTCAGCTGGGGGATATGAGAGATTCCCGGATGAGAGGCCAGGCCGTTTCTCGTTCACCGCTGCACGAAGGTAAGGTGCTGATCCGGCAGCACAAGTAGCCTACCTCGTGGGCGAGTACAAAAAGTCCAAAAGTGCCCCAGTCGAAGAAAGTGGCCGCGAAAACTGTATCTAACTCATAGAGAGTGTAGACAAAAGTGGAAGAACGTCTCAATGCCGCAAAATGGAACGCACGGCAAGCAAACCTATTGCGTGGTCCGAAGTCAAAAGCGTGGGTGTCGCTTGCAGTCTGACCGTCCCTGGTGTGTGCTTGAGCGATCAGTGGCAAACGAGTTGCCCAACACATGGAAGTGAGGAACTAAAGCAGCCATGAGCAGGACGTGGCAACTCCTCGGGTGAGCCCAGTCACAGAGCAATATGTGCCGGCTCTGCAATTATGGAAGCCTCCTTGGATAGCGAGGGAATGCTCATGGTCTGCCCCTGCCTTCCCTTGAGGGCCGACCACGATGTCGTTCGACGTTCTATCTTGACCAGCTGAGATGTTAGCGACATCACAACAGTCCAACGTGCCTCGAAACCAGAGGATGGCTAACCTCATTAAAAAATGCCCGCTGGAAGTCGGAAGTGTCGTCCTACGGGTGGCAAACTAAAAATTGACACTACGCAATTACGTCCGAGTGAAATGTCTCGTCCGAATGTCTCTCGTGCTAGGAACAGCTCTGACTACCTAGTTTCCGAATGCCGCTCTTGTTCGGAACAGCTCTGACTGGGTAGTTTTCCGAATGTCTGTTGAGCCTGGAAAAGCTCTGATGGGCGCAACGACAAGCACATGTCCGAAAACTCGCTAAGTGGATGCCGTCTGCAAACCTGTCTGGTTTGTGCGGGAATGACCCGGGGAAACGAAATGACCAATATATTGAAGTGAGGATTTAAAGCAGCCATGAGCAGGACGTGACGATCTCCCTCGGTGAGCCCAGATCCAGGGCGTTATGTGTCGGCCCTGCAACTATGGAAGCAACCTTGGATGGCGGAAAATGCTATGGACTGTCCCTGCCTTCCTTTGAGGGATGACCGTTGTCTTCGACCGTTCCACCTTGGCCAGCATGGTTGCAGATGGCGCCACAAAAGTGAGAGTCTCCCAGGAATGCTACCTGGTCAAAAATGCACGCTAAAGTCGATGTGTTGGCCTACGGGTTTCGGCCCAAGGGCGCATAACAGACACATCGCAATCACATCTGAAAAAACACTCCGGATGAACGAAAAGAAGAAGAAACATCTGGTGTGCTGATGCTGAGGTAAAGGGGTTCAACCCCTACACCGGACAGTTGGACTAAAATGTTGACTTCTCATCCTTGACTTATGAATGTAAATAACAAGTACCTCTGAAGTCAGAGTGGGTTCGCCTGATGGCGAGGGACACTGGTAATAGGGAAAGATAATCCAAATGCAAAATTCAGTCTAGTGCTACTAGAAGTAGTGTGTATGAACTACGCTTACATTCAAAGTGAGCGAGCACAAAAAACAAAAACATACATAGAGAATGATGCACACACACAGAATGATATAAATATTAGCACACAAAGAAAGATATACTTATATCAGAGAATAGTTTACATACCATCAAGAGACACTTCCCCACATTGTCAGCATCTGGTGACATGGCTAAAGATGTTAGAGGCATACACTCCCACACATTGTAACGACCAGTGTCCCAGCCCAACAATGCATGGCCCGTTGTAAATGAACACAAATCAGTGACTTCCACGTACTACAAAAATATAAATAATATGTGTGAATAACTGTGAGACCAAGATATTCAGCTGTGTGGATGACTGTGAGACCAAGATATTCAGTTGTGTGGATGACTGTGAGACCAAGATATTCAGTTGTGTGGATAAATGTGAGACCAAGATATTCAGTTGTGTGGATAGCTGTGAGACCAAGATATTCAGTTGTGTGGATAACTGTGAGACCAAGATATTCAGTTGTGTGGATAACTGTGAGACCAAGATATTCAGCTGTGTGGATGACTGTGAGACCAAGATATTCAGCTGTGTGGATGACTGTGAGACCAAGATATTCAGTTGTGTGGATGACTGTGAGACCAAGATATTCAGTTGTGTGGATGACTGTGAGACCAAGATATTCAGTTGTGTGGATAACTGTGAGACCAAGATATTCAGTTGTGTGGATGACTGTGAGACCAAGATATTCAGTTGTGTGGATAACTGTGAGACCAAGATATTCAGTTGTGTGGATAACTGTGAGACCAAGATATTCAGCTGTGTGGATGACTGTGAGACCAAGATATTCAGCTGTGTGGATGACTGTGAGACCAAGATATTCAGCTGTGTGGATGACTGTGAGACCAAGATATTCAGTTGTGTGGATAAATGTGAGACCAAGATATTCAGTTGTGTGGATAGCTGTGAGACCAAGATATTCAGTTGTGTGGATAACTGTGAGACCAAGATATTCAGCTGTGTGGATGACTGTGAGACCAAGATATTCAGCTGTGTGGATGACTGTGAGACCAAGATATTCAGTTGTGTGGATAAATGTGAGACCAAGATATTCAGCTGTGTGGATAAATGTGAGACCAAGATATTCAGCTGTGTGGATGACTGTGAGACCAAGATATTCAGCTGTGTGGATGACTGTGAGACCAAGATATTCAGTTGTGTGGATAAATGTGAGACCAAGATATTCAGTTGTGTGGATAGCTGTGAGACCAAGATATTCAGTTGTGTGGATAACTGTGAGACCAAGATATTCAGCTGTGTGGATAACTGTGAGACCAAAATATTCAGTTGTGTGGATAACTGTGAGACCAAGATATTCAGCTGTGTGGATAACTGTGAGACCAAGATATTCAGCTGTGTGGATAACTGTGAGACCAAGATATTCAACTGTTTGGATAACTGTGAGACCAAGATATTCAGCTGTGTGGATAACTGTGAGACCAAGATATTCAGTTGTGTGGATAGCTGTGAGACCAAGATATTCAGTTGTGTGGATAACTGTGAGACCAAGATATTCAGTTGTGTGGATAGCTGTGAGACCAAGATATTCAGTTGTGTGGATAGCTGTGAGACCAAGATATTCAGTTGTGTGGATAACTGTGAGACCAAGATATTCAGTTGTGTGGATAACTGTGAGACCAAGATATTCAGCTGTGTGGATGACTGTGAGACCAAGATATTCAGCTGTGTGGATGACTGTGAGACCAAGATATTCAGCTGTGTGGATGACTGTGAGACCAAGATATTCAGTTGTGTGGATGACTGTGAGACCAAGATATTCAGTTGTGTGGATGACTGTGAGACCAAGATATTCAGTTGTGTGGATGACTGTGAGACCAAGATATTCAGTTGTGTGGATAACTGTGAGACCAAGATATTCAGTTGTGTGGATGACTGTGAGACCAAGATATTCAGTTGTGTGGATAACTGTGAGACCAAGATATTCAGTTGTGTGGATAACTGTGAGACCAAGATATTCAGCTGTGTGGATGACTGTGAGACCAAGATATTCAGCTGTGTGGATGACTGTGAGACCAAGATATTCAGCTGTGTGGATGACTGTGAGACCAAGATATTCAGTTGTGTGGATAAATGTGAGACCAAGATATTCAGTTGTGTGGATAGCTGTGAGACCAAGATATTCAGTTGTGTGGATAACTGTGAGACCAAGATATTCAGCTGTGTGGATGACTGTGAGACCAAGATATTCAGCTGTGTGGATGACTGTGAGACCAAGATATTCAGTTGTGTGGATAAATGTGAGACCAAGATATTCAGCTGTGTGGATAAATGTGAGACCAAGATATTCAGCTGTGTGGATGACTGTGAGACCAAGATATTCAGCTGTGTGGATGACTGTGAGACCAAGATATTCAGTTGTGTGGATAAATGTGAGACCAAGATATTCAGTTGTGTGGATAGCTGTGAGACCAAGATATTCAGTTGTGTGGATAACTGTGAGACCAAGATATTCAGCTGTGTGGATAACTGTGAGACCAAAATATTCAGTTGTGTGGATAACTGTGAGACCAAGATATTCAGCTGTGTGGATAACTGTGAGACCAAGATATTCAGCTGTGTGGATAACTGTGAGACCAAGATATTCAACTGTTTGGATAACTGTGAGACCAAGATATTCAGCTGTGTGGATAACTGTGAGACCAAGATATTCAGCTGTGTGGATAACTGTGAGACCAAGATATTCAGCTGTGTGGATAACTGTGAGACCAAGATATTCAGCTGTGTGGATAACTGTGAGACCAAGATATTCAACTGTTTGGATAACTGTGAGACCAAGATATTCAGCTGTGTGGATAACTGTGAGACCAAGATATTCAGCTGTGTGGATAACTGTGAGAAGTAAATGCTCTTGCCTTTAACCTTTTTAAGCACATAAGATGGAGAATAACAAGGAAGGGACAAACAAGGTTACTGGATATATAAGCACATCTTGTGGGGAATAACAAGCATGGGACATATAAGATAACTGACTACATATAAAAACTCACTAAAGATTGGAATATATAAAATTATAGATGCAATAAACACACCCACTAACGATCGGGACATGTAAGATTATAGGCTAAACAAACACACACACTAATGCTTGGGATATGTAAGATTACAGACTATACAAACACACACACACTAGTGATTGGGATATGTAAGATTATAGACTATACAAACACACACACTAGTGATTGGGATATGTAAGATTATAGACTATACAAACACACACACACACACTAGTGATTGGGATATGTAAGATTATAGACTATACAAACACACACGCTAGTGATTGGGATATGTAAGATTATAGACTATACAAACACACACACTAGTGATTGAGATATGTAAGATTATAGACTATACAAACACACACACACACACTAGTGATTGGGATATGTAAGATTATAGACTATACAAACACACACACTAGTGATTGGGATATGTAAGATTATAGACTATACAAACACACACACACACTAGTGATTGGGATATGTAAGATTATAGACTATACAAACACATACACTAGTGACCGGGATATGTAAGATTATTTATAGACTATACAAACACACACACTAGTGATTGGGATATGTAAGATTATAGACTATACAAACACACACACTAGTGATTGGGATATGTAAGATTATAGACTATACAAACACACACACTAGTGATTGGGATATGTAAGATTATAGACTATACAAACACACACACACTAGTGACTGGGATATGTAAGATTATAGACTATACAAACACACACACTAGTGATTGGGATATGTAAGATTATAGACTATACAAACACACACACACTAGTGATTGGGATATGTAAGATTATAGACTATACAAACACACACACTAGGGATTGGGATATGTAAGATTATAGACTATACAAACACACACACACACACTAGTGATTGGGATATGTAAGATTATAGACTATACAAACACATACACTAGTGATTGGGATATGTAAGATTATAGACTATACAAACACACACACTAGTGATTGGGATATGTAAGATTATAGACTATACAAACACACACACTAGTGATTGGGATATGTAAGATTATAGACTATACAAACACACACACTAGGGATTGGGATATGTAAGATTATAGACTATACAAACACACACACTAGTGATTGGGATATGTAAGATTATAGACTATACAAACACACACACTAGTGATTGGGATATGTAAGATTATAGACTATACAAACACATACACTAGTGATTGGGATATGTAAGATTATAGACTATACAAACACACACACTAGTGACTGGGATATGTAAGATTATAGGCTACATAAACACATCGAATGAGAAGACTGTACTGATTGAAATCCAACAATGAATGATCACTAAGTATCAAATGTTAGTTTCCCCGGGAAGGTTAACCCGGTCAACAAATGCCCGCAGAAGTCGGATGTGTCGGCCTAACGGTGCAAGAACGCAGCTCTGCTGTAAACAGGCACAACGCAATAACATCCGGAAAAAAAACTCCGGATGAACGCAGAAGAAGAAGAAATGTTAGTTTCCTCATACAAATACAACAAGGTTGAGACACATATTGTGGAAACATACTTTTGAAGAAGCTGTGCCCGTTGGGATCTTTCTGTTGTGATATTTGCTTCAAATGGCTTTCAGCCAGACTGAAATATAGAAAGATGATACACACAAGGTCAGATTAGATGCCACCAACACACTGAAGCTTGACTGCAACTTATCTTGATCTCATTTAGTTATTATCTATTCATTTCTAGTTGGTTTAATACTTGCTTCTCTTTCATTCTGTATTTGTCCAAGATATTCTCAGCACTTGTCTATATGTCTCCATGTTTCAATGGCATTCATTCTTTCTGGCAACCATTTGTTCAAAGCTGATGACTGCACACATCATGTAACTCTGCCAACTGTTTGTTCACAGTTTACTTGAGCACAGAGAACACAGTGAAGGATGGACAGAAGTGCCAACAGAGTGTGGCACATCTTTTCTGTATGCATCAGGCTGGATACGGGTGCAGAAAATAAAACCTGGTAACTGTGGATGCAGAAGTTCAGGTCTTGATGGTTGAGAACTCTTCTGAGGGTGAGATCTGCACAGATGGGTCTGTTGTTTGATATGTGAGGGGATCGGCTTTTACGGCTCAGGCTGGGGTTGTGCGTGTGTGTGTGAGTTCCAAACACTGATTGACTGAATGGTCTGATGTTCAGTGAGCATAATCTGATGACTGATGAACAGTGAGCACAATCTGATGACTAGTACTCACAATCAAATCATTTGCATATGTTGCATGGTGTGTAATATACATTTATAAAATTGTAGTCTCTTCTTCTTTATTAGTAGTTCCTCTGTTTGGGTAGTGCCTCCCACCTTGTTATGCACCTCAAACATCAGTGTGCCAAAGTTTGGTATTCATATGATGCAGATACCTTGGAGTGTCAGAGTAAACAACATAAGTGCTGGAAAAGGCTAAAGAAAATAGAACATTATACACAAATATACTACAAGTGTGGACTGCGCCTGGCCCCGCAACCAGTGGGGTTAGGATCAGCTAGCCTTTCTCACGAGGGGTGAAAAGTGAAAATTAGTAGCCTGCCGATGACCTGCAGACTACACAAGTCAACCTCACCTCATCATGATGTAGACCGAGAAACCATCACCACGAGGTCATGGGCCAATGAGGCTCTGGCTCGCCATGGGGGACGGACTTCCCTTGGTCAGATTATTTCATCTTAAAACCTACGACTGGCCTAGCAAGCTTTTGGGGATCTTTTGTGCTCAAAGAAATAATAAGAATCTTATTCTGACTGACCCAAATGGTAATGGACCCGGCAATGTTGATGGAAGCCCATAAACGGGCACTCTCCTGCTGTTTATACTTTACCTCAACACCGCAAGGTACAAGAGGAACAAGATGAGATGAGACACAAATAAGAAGGAAACAATGTTACTCGGTCATGTGATGAGAAGAGGGACACTGGATAATGTGACAACTGGAAAGATCAGTGGTGGCACAGGTAGACCCAGGGAAGTGATGCTGGGCAGACCCAGGGAAGTGATGCTGGGCAGACCCAGGGAAGTGATGCTGGGCAGACCCAGGGAAGTGATGCTGGGCAGACCCAGGGAAGTGATGCTGGGCAGACCCAGGGAAGTGATGCTGGGCAGACCCAGGGAAGTGATGCTGGGCAGACCCAGGGAAGTGATGCTGGGCAGACCCAGGGAAGTGATGCTGGGCAGACCCAGGGAAGTGATGCTGGGCAGACTGGGACGGTGGCGTGGAGGAATATCATCAACAGAACTTATCTAAAACACCAAGGACTGAGATCTGTGGACATGCGTGAATGCTTACACCAGTTGGCAAGGCACATGATGGTGATGTCTGTACACCAATGAAATTAGGAGACAAGAATGAATACAAACAGCACCTCTGAAGTCAGAGTGGGTTCACCTGTTGGCGAGGGACATCGTTAATAGGGAAAGCTAATCTATACGCAAAATGTAGTCTATCACTACTATAAATAGTGTGTATGGACTACGCTTGAGTTCAGAAAGAAATCCACCACATTGTTTTTCTCAGCTAATAATGATGATAGAAGCATGCAATTTTGCACACTTCAAATATGGCATGTGCCAATTGTGTGCACCAAATTGCAACCCAACTGGCCAAATAATATGGCTGCTCTAAACCATTGAATTGGAGTGTATTAGCAATTTGCCTTCCAAACAGTGAAATGTGATAGAATTTCTCGTTGCAGAGAAGGAAACTCTTGTGAACATTCACAAGCATCTCTGTGATGTGTATGAGAGTTTTGCCATCGACAGGAGTACAATCAGTTGCTGGGTTCAGAGAATCAAAGAATCAGGAAGTGGAGATACGGAGCTGGTTGAGCGGCAGTGCTGTGGACGTCCTGCCACAGCCATCAATAGAGAAATGTTGAAATGTGCTGAGGACATTATTCTTACTGATAGGTGAATCACTACTCAACAGTTGGTATTACAGCTGTCAGTCAGCAATGGTAGTGAAAATGCAGTTATAAAAACTCTGATTTTCTAAGGTTTGCACAAGATGGGTTCCTTGAAGTCTCACAAATGTCCACAGATTGCAAAGTAAAGCAATATTTTCTAAATTGTTGGAGCGTTTCGCTGCTGATGGGGAGAAAGTTTTGGCTAAGAAAGTTACAGGTATCGAAACTTGGGCACATCATTTTGAACCTGAGACAAAAAGACAGTTAATGGAGTGGCATCATCCGCAATCACCACAAAGAAAGAAATTCAAGACAACTCCTTCAGCTGGAATAGTCATGATTACTGTCTTTTGGGACATTGAAGATGTGATTCTTGTGGATGTTATGCCAAGAGGAGAGACTATCAATTCACAAGCTTACATTAAGATACTGAAAAACTCAACCAACATCTTCGTAGAGTTTGGCTGCATAAGAATCCAGCAGACCTGTTTCTCCTTCACGACAATGCGGGCCCTCACACAAGTCTGGCAACACGGGAAGCAATCACCAAATTGGGGTGAACTGTACTACCCCATCCACTCTATAGTTCCGATCTGGCACCCTCTGATTTTCATCTGTTTGGTCCATATAAAAATGCACTCTGTGGGACAAGGTTTGAAGATGATGAAGGAGTGATTGATGCAGCAAAGAAATGGCTACATGAATGATCAAGACAAAATCTGCTACTGGCAAGAATACATGAACTTGTTTCTCGCTGGCATAAAGCCGTACAAATTGATAGGGATTATGTTGAATAATACCCATGTTGACATGACATATCCAGTTATATTGTGCCTACATTTCACGCTTTTTGAATAAACAGTTCTTGTGAAAAACAATGTAGTGCTTTACTTTCTGAATGTCCCTCATAGATTAGAAACCTGACAGAAAACAGCATTATCTGGATTGATTACAGCATTTACCAGCAGAAAACAGCATTATCTGGATTGATTACAGCATTTACCAGCAGAAAACAGCATTATCTGGATTGATTACAGCATTTACCAGCAGAAAACAGCATTATCTGGATTGATTACAGCATTTACCAGCAGAAAACAGCATTATCTGGATTGATTACAGCATTTACCAGCAGAAAACAGCATTATCTGGATTGATTACAGCATTTACCAGCAGAAAACAGCATTATCTGGATTGATTACAGCATTTACCAGCAGAAAACAGCATTATCTGGATTGATTACAGCATTTACCAGCAGAAAACAGCATTATCTGGATTGATTACAGCATTTACCAGCAGAAAACAGCATTATCTGGATTGATTACAGCATTTACCAGCAGAAAACAGCATTATCTGGATTGATTACAGCATTTACCAGCAGAAAACAGCATTATCTGGATTGATTACAGCATTTACCAGCAGAAAACAGCATTATCTGGATTGATTACAGCATTTACCAGCAGAAAACAGCATTATCTGGATTGATTACAGCATTTACCAGCAGAAAACAGCATTATCTGGATTGATTACAGCATTTACCAGCAGAAAACAGCATTATCTGGATTGATTACAGCATTTACCAGCAGAAAACAGCATTATCTGGATTGATTACAGCATTTACCAGCAGAAAACAGCATTATCTGGATTGATTACAGCATTTACCAGCAGAAAACAGCATTATCTGGATTGATTACAGCATTTACCAGCAGAAAACAGCATTATCTGGATTGATTACAGCATTTACCAGCAGAAAACAGCATTATCTGGATTGATTACAGCATTTACCAGCAGAAAACAGCATTATCTGGATTGATTACAGCATTTACCAGCAGAAAACAGCATTATCTGGATTGATTACAGCATTTACCAGCAGAAAACAGCATTATCTGGATTGATTACAGCATTTACCAGCAGAAAACAGCATTATCTGGATTGATTACAGCATTTACCAGCAGAAAACAGCATTATCTGGATTGATTACAGCATTTACCAGCAGAAAACAGCATTATCTGGATTGATTACAGCATTTACCAGCAGAAAACAGCATTATCTGGATTGATTACAGCATTTACCAGCAGAAAACAGCATTATCTGGATTGATTACAGCATTTACCAGCAGAAAACAGCATTATCTGGATTGATTACAGCATTTACCAGCAGAAAACAGCATTATCTGGATTGATTACAGCATTTACCAGCAGAAAACAGCATTATCTGGATTGATTACAGCATTTACCAGCAGAAAACAGCATTATCTGGATTGATTACAGCATTTACCAGCAGAAAACAGCATTATCTGGATTGATTACAGCATTTACCAGCAGAAAACAGCATTATCTGGATTGATTACAGCATTTACCAGCAGAAAACAGCATTATCTGGATTGATTACAGCATTTACCAGCAGAAAACAGCATTATCTGGATTGATTACAGCATTTACCAGCAGAAAACAGCATTATCTGGATTGATTACAGCATTTACAAGCAGAAAACAGTTGTTAAAAGTAGAAAACAGGAAGATTCTTGAACAAACAAACAACAACACCCATATCAAATCAACACAAATAAAGAGAAGAAACTTACAATTGACATGGGATCCCAATTGCTTCAGCTCTCTTGAAATCCTGAATGAAGTCCTCGTTGATACGCGCGTAGGCTCCGATATTGCTCATGATCTTCTCAAACAAGCCCGGTATGTTTCTGCAGGTAGAGAACAGCAGACGGTAGGCTGTCTTGTTGAAGGTCAAGTAGCCCAGCGCTACGGCAGCGGCATTTCTCACCTGCCACAAGGACAATCAAACCACACATTTAGATGACTGTCAACAGTGACAGGTCGACTGAAGAAGCAGCCAGAAGCTAGTACTAGTGTTTATCAATGGAGCTTCAACATCGTTATGTTGGATTGATATGAACAGTCCGGCTTTTAATTATTTCTACTGCTAAATGTACCCACATAATGTTATGTCTATGATTTCTGCTGCTAAATGTGTCTAGATGTTGTTATTTCTATGATTTCTGCTGCTATATGTGCCCGCTTTCATTGTCATTAGAGTTTCTTGGCAAGGTTTGCAGAAGGTAGTTGGCCGTTGCCTACCTTCTGGGCAGTGACTGTACTAGTCGGTGGCCATAGCCATTGTCTCAACTGGTAAGATCATCTGCCTATCGCCGCAGAGTGCAAGACCGTAACCAACAACTATCTGTCGGCTGCTCTCACACTCCATCCACCTTCTGCTTCCATGGCTTCACGTAACCCTGATGGGGGGGGGGGGCCTAAACAGGTGCTCCACCTTGCCCAAGCATGTCCTGTAGATTATGGAGGAAAGCAGGCATCTTACCGCTCCTTTAATAGAGGACACCCCTAAGCTGCTAACAAATAAAACTAATACTGAGAAAAAAATATATGTTAATGAGGAAAAATTGGAGGAAAATGAATATCTTGGGTCATTAATTACCAACAATGGTAACACAATGAAAGAAATTAACAGACAAATACCTATTGCTCTTCAAAAACTAAAATAACTGAATAAATTGTGGCGTGGGACAGACAGACCTAGAAAAATTAGATTTTTAAGAGCATGCATCTTTCCTATTGCAACAAACGCCTCTGAGACCTGGATGCTTACTAAACAAGCTGAACAGTGCATAAATGCCTTTGAATATAAATGTTATAGACAGGTTCTAAGAATATCTTGGATACAGAAAAGAACAAATGCATCCATATGACAATACTGAAGAAAGTTGGCTATTAAAGACAATAAAACAAAGAACATTGAATTATTTTGGTCATTTGAAATGCCACGAAATTTGGAGAGAATAATAATGGAAAGGTTTATGCCCGAGAAGAGAGGAAGACCAAAGAGAAGATGGGTGCAGGATGTAGCGGATGATCTCCAGATGGGTGTATCAGACGCGGGACATCTTGCTCCTGACCGAGAAGCCTTCCAGAAGGTTGTTATGGAAGCGAGGTTCTGCAAAGGACATGCTACTGAGTGAATTAATGAATATATTCCCACATAATGTTATTAATATGATTTCTACTGCTAAATGTGCCCAGATGTTGTTATATCTATGATTTCTGCTGCTAAATGTGCCTAGATAGTATTTTTATTTTGATGAGTCCTTCCAGCATAATGTCGCTTGTTTGGCCTCTGCCTCTGTGTAGATGTCTCACAACATTTGATTTCTCATCTTTCTGTGTATAGTCGCCATTCGCATGATTATGTCACCTGCCACTTGAATTCAACATGTGTAACACACAAGATTTTACATTACCTACTTCATGTTGATGATATCTGCCTTCTAGAATTCTAATATTATTGTTATATTGCATTACTATTAACCATGCTATAAGATGAGCACATTTTAACCCTACACATTATATGTAGACATGCACGTGTGTGCTGGTCTCTAGTCTGTCTCCATGTGTCTACTTATGTGTGTGTTTCTCTATTTGTATGGGCTGTATATGTTCTGTGTACGCATGTCACTATGAGTGTATCTCTGTGATTCTGCATGTGTCTTGTTTTTGCTCCTGTGTGTGCACATGCTTGTGTACTAATCCACACGCAAAATTCAGTTCAGTGCTACTAGAAGTATCATTTATGGACTACGCTTGAGTTCATAGCGAGCAAGTGTAAAAATAAAATTTAAAAAGTGCCTAAACTGGACAATTTGTGAACACCAGGCATTTTCTGAGTCAAGTTGCCCTTATGTCATGTCTCTGAGACATTCTTCCTCTGCTTCGTTCACCTTCAGACATCAGTATGAATAAATGCAAAGAAAGCAGCAGTCAACTGAAGTATATTGACATCTCCATAGAGTTAGTTCTCAGATGGGGAGGATGTAGGCCAACAGTTTTCTCCATTCTGCACATGCTGGACACTCCTGGAACAAACGTTTAGCTGCCATGTCCCCAGTTCCACAGTTACATTCATCAGTCTTTCATATTTTACGTTAAATTCACTATCATGTTGTCTGAGCCAAACTGCCAATGTAAATGACACTCACCATGACATCGTCGGAGCCGAGTATCTTCACCAGTAAATCCAAAATGCCAACACTAACCATGGCATCCGACAGACCTGCCCGTGTGTGTGACAGCGAGGACAGTAGATTACAGGCTAGCACCACTATCATGTTGTCTCTAGAAGCTATCTTGGACACCAACAGTTCGATTCCTTGAGCCGTCAAGGTGATCTGATCTCTGTCTAGGATTACTCCAGCTAGTATTACAATCTGGAAAATATAACAACAAAACATCAATCCATTTTCTACAATCTGGAAAATATAACAATATAGCATTAATCCATCTTCTACAATCTGGAAAATATACCAATAAAACACCCATACATGTACTACAATATGACAATATAAAAAGTCAACAACAATCTGCGTTCTGTACCGAAAATATTTCCCAACTACTCACAGCTCTAAGGATGACTAAACCTGACATATTGAGGCATGAGAAAGGTATCTTTAAAAGAAACAAGAAAATATTTCCCAACTACACTCAGCTCTGAGGATGACTAAACCTGACATATTGAGGCATGAGAAAGGTATCTTTAAAAGAAACAAGAAAATATTTCCCAACTACTCACAGCTCTAAGGATGACTAAACCTGACATATTGAGGCATGAGAAAGGTATCTTTAAAAGAAACAAGAAAATATTTCCCAACTACACTCAGCTCTGAGGATGACTAAACCTGACATATTGAGGCATGAGAAAGGTATCTTTAAAAGAAACAAGAAAATATTTCCCAACTACACTCAGCTCTGAGGATGACTAAACCTGACATATTGAGGCATGAGAAAGGTATCTTTAAAAGAAACAAGAAAATATTTCCCAACTACTCACAGCTCTAAGGATGACTAAGCCTGACATATTGAGGCATGAGAAAGGTATCTTTAAAAGAAACAAGAAAACTAGGAAGAGAACTAGTAACTGCATGTCATAAAGACAAAGATCTACTACACGTGAAGCTCCACCACTTCATATCCCCCCAGCAGAGATAGTTTCACACTGACTAAACATCATAATCCGGGAAGGTTAACCCGGTCAACAAATGCCCGCAAAAGTCAGACGTGTCGGCCTTACGGGGCAGGAACGCAGCTCTGCTGTAAACAGGCACAACGCAATCATGTCCAAAAAATTCTCCAAATGAACGCAGAAGAAGAAGAAGAAGAAGAAGGAGAAGGAGAAGAAGAAGAAGAAGAAGAAGAAGAAGAAGAAGAAGAAGAAGAAGAAGAAGAAGAAGAAGAAGAAGAAGAAGAAGAAGAAACATCATAATGGACTTTCACAGGAAACCAGTCCTGCAGCTGCAGTACATAAACTGTCCTGCATACATAAGGTTCATATATCATACATCAGATTATATACTGCATACAGAAGATTCATATATCATACATCAGATTATATACTGCATACAGAAGATTCATATATCATACATCAGATTATATACTGCATACAGAAGATTCATATATCATACATCAGATTATATACTGCATACAGAAGATTCATATATCATACATCAGATTATATACTGCATACAGAAGATTCATATATCATACATCAGATTATATACTGCATACAGAAGATTCATATATCATACATCAGATTATATACTGCATACAGAAGATTCATATATCATACATCAGATTATATAATGCATACAGAAGATTCATATATCATACATCAGATTATATACTGCATACAGAAGATTCATATATCATACATCAGATTATATAATGCATACAGAAGATTCATATATCATACATCAGATTATATAATGCATACAGAAGATTCATATATCATACATCAGATTATATACTGCATACAGAAGATTCATATATCATACATCAGATTATATAATGCATACAGAAGATTCATATATCATACATCAGATTATATACTGCATACAGAAGATTCATATATCATACATCAGATTACATACTGCATACAGAAGATTCATATATCATACATCAGATTACATACTGCATACAGAAGATTCATATATCATACATCAGATTACATACTGCACACCAAGACTCATATATCATACATCAGATTACATACTGCATACAGAAGATTCATATATCATACATCAGATTACATACTGCATACAGAAGATTCATATATCATACATCAGCTTACATACTGCATACAGAAGATTCATATATCATACATCAGATTACATACTGCACACCAAGACTCATATATCATACATCAGATTACATACTGCATACAGAAGATTCATATATCATACATCAGATTACATACTGCACACCAAGACTCATATATCAGACATGGGATTACATACTGCACACCAAGACTCATATATCATACATCAGATTACATACTGCATACAGAAGATTCATATATCATACATCAGATTACATACTGCATACAGAAGATTCATATATCAGACATCAGATTACATACTGCACACCAAGACTCACATATCATACATCAGATTACATACTGCATACAGAAGATTCATATATCATACATCAGATTACATACTGCATACAGAAGATTCATATATCATACATCAGATTACATACTGCACACCAAGACTCATATATCATACATCAGATTACATACTGCATACAGAAGATTCATATATCATACATCAGATTACATACTGCACACCAAGACTCATATATGATACATCAGATTACATACTGCATACAGAAGATTCATATATCATACATCAGATTATATACTGCATACAGAAGATTCATATATCATACATCAGATTATTTACTGTATACAGAAGATTCATATATCATACATCAGATTATATACTGTATACAGAAGATTCATATATCATACATAAGATTATATACTGCATACAGAAGATTCATATATCATACATCAGATTATATACTGCATACAGAAGATTCATATATCATACATCAGATTATCCCGGGAAGGTTAACCCGGTCAACAAATGCCCACAGAAGTCGAATGTGTTTGCCTAACGGCGCAAGAATGCAGCTCTGCTGTAAACAGGCACAACGCAATCACGTCCGAAAAAAACAACTCCAGATGAACGCAGAAAAAAAAAAATACAGATTACATACTGCACACCAAGACTCATATATCATACATCAGATTACATACTGCATACAGAAGATTCATATATCATACATCAGATTATATACTGTATACAGAAGATTCATATATCATACATCAGATTATATACTGTATACAGAAGATTCATATATCATACATCAGATTATATACTGCATACAGAAGATTCATATATCATACATCAGATTATATACTGCATACAGAAGATTCATATATCATACATCAGATTACACGCTGCATACCAAGACTTACATATCATACATCAGACATGAGATTAAATACTGCATACCAAGACTCACATATCATACATCAGATTACATACTGCATACCAAAACTCTTATAGCATACATCAGAATACATACTGCATACACAACAATCTGATACACACCATTAAATACTCTGTGGAACTTTCACAGCTCTTCCAGGTGATCTTTCAGCATATGAGACTAAATACATATCAACCTTAACACAGAGAGCTTATACAACAGAATATTCATCACTCTCCTCCTCACCCTGCACATAGAAGTTATGACACACAACTTGAGTGGCAAATGTAACAAAGAAGTCATTCCCAGCCTTCACAATGGTATGGTGCTGGAATGTACCATATTACTAACTATATGAATTGGAAATGAATAGGTATATTTAGCTCCTGCGAGAAGAAACATACTAAATACAGATATGTTGCACATACCTTACAAGGAGATCCATTGTACACAGGTGAAAACAAAGTCAGTGGCTTATCCAAAATCAGAAGCAATCAATAAATATATGTACAATATTACACACAGGACGGCCAACGTTTCGATTCTAAGAATCTTTGTCAAGGACAGGACAACACAAATAGATAAAACAACGAAAAACAAAACACAAAATAACACAACTACTCGGTTCCCATGTAGGAGCAGAAATGGTGGTTTGTGTCGGTTGCGAAGGCACTCTTTGGCTACAGAGTTTAAGTATAGTTAGGTTGCCAGAGGGCCAGATAGGGTTTATGTCGCCAAAAATATGCAAACAGTCGGATATGAATATATAGAGGTGTGTACACAGTTAGGTATGAATATATAGAGAGGGCAGCATAGTTATAAACATTGTAAACAGTTGGATATGTATAAATGGAGGTGTGTGAACAGTTGGATATGTATAAACGGAGGTGTGTGAACAGTTGGATATGTATAAACGGAGGTGTGTGAACAGTTGGATATGTATAAACGGAGGTGTGTGAACAGTTGGATATGTATAAACGGAGGTGTGTGAACAGTTGGATATGTATAAACGGAGGTGTGTGAACAGTTGGATATGTATAAACGGAGGTGTGTGAACAGTTGGATATGTATAAATGGAGGTGTGTGAACAGTTGGATATGTTTAATCGGAGGTGTGTGAACAGTTGGATATGTATAAACGGAGGTGTGTGAACAGTTGGATATGTATAAATAGAGGTGTGTGAACAGTTGGATATGTATAAACGGAGGTGTGTGAACAGTTGGATATGTATAAACGGAGGTGTGTGAACAGTTGGATATGTATAAACGGAGGTGTGTGAACAGTTGGATATGTATAAACGGAGGTGTGTGAACTGTTGGATATGAATGTGTAGAGGCAACATGGCATTGTTATACAGTGGCGTTCACAACAGTATTGATACCTGTTGGATGGACGCATCCCAGAGAGTTTATTAAATGGCTTTAAATTTTGAGCCTAATGGAGCTGTTGGAGAAGCAAGGTTTCAATGGAGTGATACATACATCGTCGACTCCATTATGGTTGGAAGAATTAAAATGGTTGGGGACAGGTTTGTCAGAGCCCTGGTTAATATCTCTGAGCACCTGCTACTTGAAAACTTAGTGACAACCTGGCAACGTTGAAGGAAAAAGAAGAAGGAGACGTAAATACCAAGGTGGCTTGGCCACACGGCATATCTGACACAAGAATACAGGGCTGATCCAGGACTGGTGATTGTGTGAGATGGTGATCCAGGTCTGGTGATTGTGTGAGATGGTGATCCAGGTCTGGTGATTGTGTGAGATGGTGATCCAGGACTGGTGATTGTGTGAGATGGTGATCCAGGACTGGTGATTGTGTGAGATGGTGATCCAGGACTGGTGACTGTGTGAGATGGTGATCCAGGACTGGTGATTGTGTGAGATGGTGATCCAGGTCTGGTGATTGTGTGAGATGGTGATCCAGGACTGGTGATTGTGTGAGATGGTGATCCAGGACTGGTGATTGTGTGAGATGGTGATCCAGGTCTGGTGATTGTGTGAGATGGTGATCCAGGACTGGTGATTGTGTGAGATGGTGATCCAGGACTGGTGATTGTGTGAGATGGTGATCCAGGACTGGTGATTGTGTGAGATGGTGATCCAGGTCTGGTGATTGTGTGAGATGGTGATCCAGGAATGGTGACTGTGTGAGATGGTGATCCAGGACTGGTGATTGTGTGAGATGGTGATCCAGGACTGGTGATTGTGTGAGATGGTGATCCAGGACTGGTGATTGTGTGAGATGGTGATCCAGGACTGGTGATTGTGTGAGATGGTGATCCAGGACTGGTGACTGTGTGAGATGGTGATCCAGGACTGGTGATTGTGTGAGATGGTGATCCAGGACTGGTGATTGTGTGAAATGGTGATCCAGGACTGGTGATTGTGTGAGATGGTGATCCAGGACTGGTGATTGTGTGAGATGGTGATCCAGGACTGGTGATTGTGTGAGATGGTGATCCAGGACTGGTGACTGTGTGAGATGGTGATCCAGGACTGGTGATTGTGTGAGATGGTGATCCAGGTCTGGTGATTGTGTGAGATGGTGATCCAGGACTGGTGATTGTGTGAGATGGTGATCCAGGACTGGTGATTGTGTGAGATGGTGATCCAGGTCTGGTGATTGTGTGAGATGGTGATCCAGGACTGGTGATTGTGTGAGATGGTGATCCAGGACTGGTGATTGTGTGAGATGGTGATCCAGGACTGGTGATTGTGTGAGATGGTGATCCAGGTCTGGTGATTGTGTGAGATGGTGATCCAGGACTGGTGACTGTGTGAGATGGTGATCCAGGACTGGTGATTGTGTGAGATGGTGATCCAGGACTGGTGATTGTGTGAGATGGTGATCCAGGACTGGTGATTGTGTGAGATGGTGATCCAGGACTGGTGATTGTGTGAGATGGTGATCCAGGACTGGTGACTGTGTGAGATGGTGATCCAGGACTGGTGATTGTGTGAGATGGTGATCCAGGACTGGTGATTGTGTGAAATGGTGATCCAGGACTGGTGATTGTGTGAGATGGTGATCCAGGACTGGTGATTGTGTGAGATGGTGATCCAGGACTGGTGATTGTGTGAGATGGTGATCCAGGACTGGTGATTGTGTGAGATGGTGATCCATGACCACCCTTTCTTATCGACATGGTATAAGATGACAACTTCTGGTGATGATGATGCACTTCACAGTCGCCATCACCAACTTCTCCAACCATGTACATGTGGTACCACAGACAGTGAGTGAACTTACTTGGTCATCACCAACTTCTTCAACCATGTACATGTGCTAACACAGACAGTGGGTGTACTCACTTGACCATCACCAACTTCTCCAAGCATGTACATGTGCTAACACAGACAGTGAGGGCACTCACTTGACCATCACCAACTTCTCCAACCATGTAATGTGCTAACACAGACAGTGAGTGTACTCACTTGACCATCACCAACTTCTCCAAGCATGTAATTTGCTAACACAGACAGTGAGTGTACTCACTTGACCATCACCAACTTCTCCAACCATGTACATGTGCTAACACAGACAGTGAGTGTACTCACTTGACCATCACCAACTTCTCCAACCATTTACACATGCTAACACAGACAGTGGGTGTACTTACTTGACCATCACCCACTTCTCCAAGCATGTAATGTGCTAACACAGACAGTGAGTGTACTCACTTGACCATCACCAACTATGTACATTTGCTAACACAGACAATGGGTGTACTCACTTGACCATAACCAACTTCTCCAAGCATGTACATATGCTAACACAGACAGTGAGTGTACTCACTTGACCATCACCAACTTCTCCAAGCATGTACATGTGCTAACACAGACAGTGGGTGTACTCACTTGACCATCTCCAACGTCTCCAAGCATGTACATGTGCTAACACAGACAGTGAGTGTACTCACTTGACCATCACCAACTTCTCCAACCGTGTACATGAGGTACCACAGACAGTAGGTGTACTCACTTGGTCATCACCAACATCTCCAACCATGTACACATGCTAACACAGACAGTGGGTGTACTCACTTGAAAGGCAGCGTAACACTGATAGAAATCATCCTCTGATTGCAGAAACTTCTGGAACATGCTGTACTTGATGGTCTTGGCCTCCTTGAGGGCTGCTTGCTGAGCCACATTGTTGAAGCAAAATGTTGCCACGGCCATGCCAGCTTTCAAGCGGAATTCCTGCAAATACAAGCAACACTCTAGGCCATCTGAATAGTTGATCAAATACAAGAAACACTCTAGGCCATCTGAATAGTTGATCAAATACAAGAAACACTCTAGGCCATCTGAATAGTTGATCAAATACAAGAAACACTCTAGGCCATCTGAATAGTTGATCAAATACAAGAAACACTCTAGGCCATCTGAATAGTTGATCAAATACAAGCAACACTCTAGGCTATCTGAATAGCTGATATTCGTCTACCCTCGGGTCATTTATTGAAGTGTATTTCAATCACAAATACAGAAGTTTTGGAAGATCGGGTTGTGTGACACTTTGTTCCATCCTCAGTCTTTGTAGACTTAGATGGATAGGACACAATAGGAGGATGGATGATGGTACAATACCAAAGGACATCTTTTTTGGTGAATTACAGATGCGTAAAAGATCTCAGAGTTGGCCTCTACTACTGTACAAAGATGTGTGTAAACAGGACATGATTAATACAGGCATTGATATTGAAGCTTGGGAGCAAGCTGCATAGAGGGAAAAGATCAGAAATGAAATAAAAGCAAAGGAGAAAATGATTGCAGATAGGTCAGACACTGAGCATGTGAGACGTCAGAAGGTGGTGGAAATGTGTTCACATATATCCACAGTGGACAAACATTTACCGTGTGAATTGGTCTGATCAGTCACATTCACTACCGCCATGGGTTGTAGTTATAATGCCTTTTATGAAGCACAATGGAACAACTATATTTTGTGAAGATGGCAAGGTGCCAGTGTCATTATAATCGGTGACTGTGACATGTGTGACTGCTTGATATGTGTGGTTGATACATGTTTGGACTTAGAGCCACCAGGCTGCTTGTGGCTAACCACCCCTTGAATTACTAGCCTGTGAGTAAGTGAGCTGGGAAATCAACTGGTAAAGTACTGTAGTAGGGGTGTCATAATCTCCCCATTAGTTCTGCCGCGTCGTCGTCAACGACGCCTGGCGAGTACGGCCAGGGGTCCACCTGTGAGCGACACTAACCACACTGTGTCAGGAATAGCCAGTCGGTGAATGCGTGGATCATGCAGTCCACGCAGGGACGCAGCCCCGACTAGCGAGACTCACAGTGTTTAGCGGCCAGACGGCTTGGGAGCGTTGGACAAGACAGACGGAATGAATGGTGCTCGTATACTTGAGTGTATGAACGCGAATAGAGAGAACGCCTGTGGGAATAATAGAAGACTGTGCGCTTGTGAGTTGTGTATATTGTATTGATATAGCTATTGAATGTATTATTGCATCGTCATTGTAATTGTACGATGCATGTAATGGTTGTGATGCGTGAGATGTGTGAATAAAGTGTTTGAATTGTAGTTGTAGCGTGTCACGTTAAGTCATTCTGTGACCGTGTTTGTATCACACTTGTTGGTGATTACGAGCCTGTGTTATTGCTGGAAGCAAGACTCTGACAAGTGTGAATGTGGGTGCATCGTCCTTGTTGGATTATTTGAACCATAAGTGTGAACGTGTCATCCATCTTTGAATTAGTTGTAAAATAGGATTGAACGTGTGTGTAAGCGGAAAGTTTTGGAAAGAAAGTAACATGGAAAGCAAGTTGTTGAATGTGTTGAACGGACGACAGTATGACTAACAAACATACTTGACAGCACACAAACCTACAAAACTTAGTGGACAACGCATACACCACATAAACATACATGTCCTAATATTTTCTTCTTCCAAAAGCAACAGGTTTTTGTGTCATCCGAAACCGTTTGCAAGTGAAGTTAATATTTCAGAATAGCACGAGGGTCACTATTGCTTCAATATTTCAATTTTGAAGTCAGGCATATCTCTGGCACTCAGAATGCGTTTGCTGACCTTCTTTCCCGATGTCCTTACGACACACCCAAAAGCCCAATAGTGCCTGAGCGCACACAGCAGATGAATGAAAAATCTGCAGAGTAATATAACGCTCAGCAACACGGCGAATTATGAAATGTATTTCATTAACGCTGTGCAGAAAGTGTGATAGGGACAAGGTCCCAATGTAAATATACTATATATATATATTTTATAAGAAGAGTAATATTTGTGAGGAATACTTGTGTTGTATGTGATCGAAAGGTAACATTATTTTAAATAACTATAAACATTGTAATGAACAGTGCTACGTGATTTCAAGACTTACTGCACTTGAACTCTTCAAATATCCGTAGTACCTGCGAAGCAGAGTGTTCTGACGTATTTTAATCTATGCGAGAGAGACTGTGACATCTGGATTCTACAGAACACATTTATTCCATATTGTGAAAGAAAGAGTTAATCCGGCAGCTGGGAATATAAACTGTATACTCCGTTCCAGTATAGAACATCCAGAAGGAAGAACATTGTGTTATCTACAACTTAACACACCAGCTGTGTATTTCTGGTGTTTGTAAAATTTAACTGAAAAGTAGCAGACTATAGTGTAATCCTCACAAAGAAGTTACGATTTATATAAACTTTGTGACCTGAAATTTTACATATACCAATTGTATGTAAGGATTTTGATAGATGTAATCTGAGAATCATAACTTGATTAACTTGTTCGCAATAGTGACATTTAGTTCGCTATTGTCAATAAGCATCAAACTATGACGCTTAGAAATTGATTTTCTAATGTAATTTATTTTCTTTGACAGCATGTTGAAATTATCCCCCATTGATTTTGTACTGTTTCAAGGGAAACAATTGAAATTGTTAATAATGTATAACATGTATAGAAGCCATTCTCAGGTTGCCATGTTGGTGACACTTCAAGATGACGTCAGCTGTGCATGGTATTAATTACCGAAGTTGTAGACCTTCATGAGACTTTCCGACCAAATGAGGTTGAGGTCGAATGTTGGAGTCATCTTATTATGAGACGACTCGCGGCCTGACATGTCGTTTTTGCAATTTTTGTTTAACTGTCGGGAGGTAGTTGCGTGTTCGCTGATAGCTACCGGACTGGCTGTGTCATATTACAACTAAAGTAAGAACCCATCGAGTGGATTGTACTTGAGTGTTGCTGCATAGCAGCATTAAAGAATGTGTGTATATAACTTACTATTATTTACAGGTTTCAAATATAAACCAAAGTGTAATGTCAGATGACAAATAATGGGTCGATTCTGACAAGTTTATTAAATAAACCCATATGTATATAGAGTACATGAAAGGCGCCCCCTTTCATGAAAAGGAGAGCGGGAGAATGTCATAATCTCCCCATTAGTTCTGCCGCGTCGTCGTCAACGACGCCTGGCGAGTACGGCCAGGGGTCCACCTGTGAGCGACACTAACCACATTGTGTCAGGAATAGCCAGTCGGTGAATGCGTGGATCATGCAGTCCACGCAGAGACGCAACCCCGACTAGCGAGACTCACAGTGGTTAGCGGCCAGACGGCTTGGGAGCGTTGGACAAGACAGATGGAATGAATGCTGCTCGTATACTTGAGTGTATGAACGCGAATAGAGAGAACGCCTGTGGGAATAATAGAAGACTGTGTGCTTGTGAGTTGTGTATATTGTACTGATATATCTATTGAATGTATTATTGCATCGCCATAGTAATTGTACGATGCATGTAATGGTTGTGATGCGCGAGATGTGTGAATAAAGTGTTTGAATTGTAGTTGTAGCGTGTCACGTTAAGTCATTCTGTGACCGTGTTTGTATCACACTTGTTGGTGATTACGAGCCTGTGTTATTGCTGGAAGCAAGACTCTGACAGGGGGCTGCGTGGTCTTGAGGTATGGTGTCCGCCTCAAGTGCTGGAGGTTCCAGGTTCAAGCCCAGGTGATGACCGGGATTTTTTCTCGTAGACTTCTAGTAATAAAATTTCACCTGGTCTTTGGGTAGTGAGATCGGACGCCCGTGTGTATTGTTGCGCACGTAAAAAATCCCTTGTCAGTTGGAAATCGAAAAAGAGTAGCCTAACGGTGCTGCCCGAGCAAAATTTCAAGTTAAAAATCTACCCAAAGTATTTCAGGATCCTCGCTGGTGTTAAGGAGTTCATGCACTGAGCTGAGTTTCTCCAGACTCAGGTTTGAGTTAAGAGGAGAACGGAGCACTTATGGGTTGTACCCGTGTGCCGTGATGTTGATCCATCGACTAAACTAAACTAAACTAAAATACTGTAGTGAATGAGTAGGCGCTGGATGCTGAGTCTGGCATTCAGTGGGAATATTTAATGTTGACCACACAGGTAGGAAGTGGCAAGCCAGAATGCCTGGATGAAGTCTGAGATCAAAGCTGGCCCAAACAGTGTTTTGGCCACGCTACAAGAATGCCAGTTCACTTGTGTGTTTACATTTGTTGTGAAATTATTCTAGGATCAGTTGTAATTGAAGAGCATGAAAGTGGAATAAATGACTGCTGAACTTCATAGTTGTTCTCTGAGTTTGGAATAAATGACTATTGAACTTCATAGTTGTTCTCTGAGTTTGGAATAAATGACTATTGAACTTCATAGTTGTTCATTGAGTTTGGAATAAATGACTGTTGAACTTCATAGTTGTTCACTGAGTTTGGAATAAATGACTATTGAACTTCATAGTTGTTCATTGAGTTTGGAATAAATGATTACTGAACTTCATAGTTGTTCTCTGAGTTTGGAATAAATGATTACTGAACTTCATAGTTGTTCTCTGAGTAAAATGACTACTGAACTTCATAGTTGTTCATTGAGTGAAAGTGGAATAAATTACTACTGAACTTCATAGTTGTTCATTGAGTTTGGAATAAATGATTACTGAACTGGTGCCCCCAGACAGATGGCTGTTTGTTTATCCTGTGATGATATCTGCCCCCAGACAGATGGCTGTTTGTCTATCCTGTGATGGTATCTGCCCACTTGTACCACTCAGTCTAGTGGTGCCCCCAGACAGATGGCTGTTTGTCTATCCAGTGATGGTATCTGCCCACTTTGTAACACTCAGTCTAGTGGTGCCCCCAGACAGATGGCTGTTTGTTCATCCTGTGATGGTATCTGCCAACTTGTACCACCCAGTCTTGTGGTGCCCCCAGACAGATGGCTGTTTGTTTATCCTGTGATGGTATCTGCCCCCAGACAGATGGCTGTTTGTTTCCTGTGATGGTATCTTCCCCCAGACAGATGGCAGTTTGTCTATCCTGTGATGGTATCTGCCCACTTGTACCACCCAGTCTAGTAGTACCCCCAGACAGATGACAGTTTGTCTATCCTGAGATGGTATCTGCCCACTTGTACCACCCAGTCTAGTGGTGCCCCCAGACAGATAGCTGTTTGTCTATCCTGTGATGGTATCTGCCCACTTGTACCACTCAGTCTAGTGGTGCCCCCAGACAGATGGCTGTTTGTCTATCCTGTGATGGTATCTGCCCACTTGTACCAGTCAGTCTAGTGGTGCCCCCAGACAGATGGCTGTTTGTTCAAACTTTGATAGTATCTGTCCACTTATACCACTCCCTATCTTTACTCACCAGCCTGCAACTTTTGCCTAGAGTATGGTTTGTATGCCAGTTTATACCTGTTAATGTGGCCAAAATATCTGTCATGTTTAATCTTTTCCTTGCTGAGTGACTCTGCATTACTGTTTGGTGCATAGACAAGGACAATAAACAACCAAATGTCAAAACAAGGAAACAGAATAATGGCTATCACTAGACGCACCCCCCAATGTTTTTGATTTGTCTTTCCAAGTGCTTTATATTTTCATCCTCATGTTTAAGGTGTACTTTGTGTTCTGTTTAACTGTTCCTCATGTAATGATGTTCATCCATCCATCATGTACCATGCCAGTAAGCGTGAGTGGTCATGATTCGCCATTTCACTCGATCACCAGAGTCGTGGATCAGCTCAGTGTTCTTGTCTCTACCATGTCATGTGGCCAAGCCATCCAGGTATTTAATTCTCTGTCTTCCCCTTGTTCTCTTCCCCTTGATCTTTCCAGTTGTCACCAAGTTCCCCAATTTCTTCTCATAATGTGACAAAAAAATTGTGACGCTCTACGTCTAATTTCTCTAATCAGTTTACGATTTTCATTTGTTTCTTGTAGAACGTTGTCATTGGTTTTTCTGTCTGTCCATGGTATTCTTTTCATTTCTCCCAGAAACCACATTTCCACAGCCCTCAAATGTTTTTCAGATTCAGTAGATGTGAAAAGTATATTCCAAAGAGGGTAGGAGCAAGTACAAAACCTTGCTAACTCCACTCCTGATTTTAAACTCTTCTGAAGTTGCATCATCAAACTTGATAATACCCATCATGCCTGTCTACAATGATTCCACAATAGACAGAAGAGTTTGTGGGCAGCCAATCTTCTTTAGTGTCTTGAACAGACCCTCACGACTGACCAAATCAAATGCCTTTGTGAGGTCGATGAAGGCAATAAACAGTGGTTGATTCTGTTCACAGCATTTTTCTTGCATTTGTCGCAATGAGAATATCATATCAATGATAGACCGATTCTGTTGAAAGCCACACTGTGATTCAGGGTAGACTTAATCTCCCAGGACTTGAAGTCGGCGCAGAACAATTCTGGCAAATACTTTCCCAACAATACACAGAAGTTAGATATTCCTATAGTTGTTACAGTTACTCCGATCCCCCTTGCTCTTGTACAGTGTCTTTGAAATCCTGTGGGACTTGTCTTTCTCGCTAGCATAGCTCTAATAGCTGGTGGATATGTAGAGTGAGTGTGTCTTGCCCACTGTGACGAAACGCCATGACAGCACCAGAATGTTTCTATCATTCTCTAAAAGAATAAACTTCCACCAGAAAGAGGATAAAAACGTAAGAGAAAAATATAGAGTCACTTAGAGCCCGCACTATCATTTTTACTACATTGGTAGATCAAAGCAACGTCTGGTCTCTACATCTAAGAGATTTTCCCTTTGATGTTCTGATCAACCAGACATCGTGGAGCCAGTCAGTGGAGATTCACGTGTTAGTTTACAATCCTGTGGTTGGAATAGGGACTGACACCTAACACCTTAAGGTTAACATGACCTAATCTGTAAACCAGCCACGGCAGAATGGGCGATAAGAGGGTCAGCCAGACCCGTCTGAAATAATACATGGCGGTGCTACTCAGGGGGAAACCCGTGTGATCCAAAGACGGCGATATCTGACACATTTTTGCCAGCAACCCAGGAAGGCTGGTGTTAACGCAGATTGGAATGTAATGACGCAACTGCATCGCCGCCAAAGCATGTTTCATTGTTTCAGGAATGTGGCGGGGCATCAGTCAATTTGATTGGCAGAAATAACTACAGTCCAAGTGGAAAATAGGTGGGGTTAATTAATATGGGGCATATTAATTAGCCAACGTGGAAACTAGCCAGGGATGAAGAGAATAAAACTACAAGCATGGCCAGCAAGACTTCAGATGCATTCACAATAGCATTCCTTGGATACCTACTGGAGAAATATTAACATTTCGTTCCGTTGGACTTCTGTATGAAGTATTATGATAGAATTTCCTAGCTATAACCCAGGTAATACCATTACTCTGATTAGTTTGTCTGCTAGTCTGAAGGCTTGTGTAGTTTCCTGTTTCTACATATTCTCCGAAACTTTACACTGGTGGATTTTCTATGTTACTCAGTGTTCCAGTTTCTAGATTTACTATTACACTGTGAACTTTATCTTCTTCTTTCATTCACCACTTGGTTGTCTGATTTGTTGTATGTGATAATTTGGAGAAATCCATTATCCAAGCTACATGAGCGTGTGGCTTATGCATGTACAGGAGATACATTTAGATTCATCCTGTATGATGTTAAACATTGGGGAGACTGACTACTTAGGAGAAATTCCTGAGAGCTACCAGTCTCTTGATAGCGTCCAATTAACATTGATTATTTGGACCAACGCTTTGAGTGCCTACCAAGATTGTGGTGAAACCACTTGGTTTGAGGAATGGCACCAGTTCACCTTGTCTGCATGATGTCTGCATGAGGACAGACATGACTTAGGACATTCAATATCCCAGACAGATTCAGAGAAGGCATTTAATGTTCGACAGGACTGTGCGACCAGCCCTTCCGACAAGACAGTATGAATGAATCAGAAAGGGAGAGAGTAAGTGAGGTGAACTTATATGGGAAACACTCCATTACATAAATGTATGTGATGATGTATGTTTTGAGCTATAGATGTTCTAAATGGTTTTATGAATATATACATATATATTTATTTATTTAGAACTGATATATGTTTATGTAACATGCCATCATATATCATCATACCATCATATATTATGACTTGAATGTTTATATGAATGTATAGGCATATGTGTTTGAGATGTGTAGACGTAGATACTACCCATCTCCGTTCGTTTCATTCCAGATCTCTTAGGAGCAATGGACAGTCAACAACCCATATCAGGAAGTGACTTAGCCTTGTGAAGGGACCAATTTGGACTCCTTCAATCTGACAGTGAACTGTGTCTCACTGTGGGGAAGCATGACCTATGTGACCTCTTAAGTTACGTATACCATAGTATAATCATCATCATCATCATATGATCATCAAGACTAGAAATAATAAACACAGTTGTTGTATTTTAAACTCAGTTGTCTGTATACATTCTAAATGTTGATAAATGTTTGTGTAGTTTAAATATGTACACACATTTGGAGAACATTTAGTGGGGGTTCACACATATTGTCCAGAAGTAGGAATTTATGTCAGGGAGGTACCTTGCCTATGCAGTCATAAGTAACCAGATTACGTTACATAGCTTAACTCCTCCTTTCTCACTTCTGGTGATACCAAGTACAGCCAAATCTATATAGATATATTCTATCTTCAACGAGCCACTTCTTGGCTGTTTTCTTGAGTATCAGGGACAGTGTCTTAAATCAGCATAACAGACATTGGTTCCACGTTTTCTCTCTGGGATCTGGAGTGGTAATTAGTCCCTTCTGACAGAGTTAAGGGATCTCAAACTGCATTCCAGAACTAACCACCAGTAGAAGAAAATGATTTTGGCTGAGTGGTTGCCCATCTGGGATCTAACCCCAGCCAGTTGGTGACACCCACTCCTGATAACCTCTATTGGAATCCCATCCTTACCTGCAGCCTTGCCAGATGCAAGTTCATTTATAGCACACTTAACTTCTGTTATGGTGGGAAGTGTGTCCAGGTGGTCAAGAGTTGGCAGGGCCTCTATGCCTCTCCTTAGCACAAAGCCTGGGCTGAAATATAGAGACCATGTGTTGCGCATACAGCATGATTCCAATCTCTGCCTGCCTATTTCACTCCAGAGGAAAGGTAACACCAATACATCTGGAACAAGATAAGCTGCTGGATCAGCAAAGCAATTCTCTGTCTGCCACAGTAATTTTAAACTATCATGTCATTTTGTTTGCACAAAGTTGGTTTCTGTAGATGAATGGTAATCACTTGTGCCAGCTTAACAAGTGATGATTTTTTGTGTTAAACAGCACACAAATTCAAATTACTGTGTGAATATGTGTGTTGTATATTTCAGCTTGAAGGACTGATCTAATTACTTTAGTTTATGTTGTGTGATGTCTGCATTATGTATGACAAGATGCAGCAAAATATGGAATTGTGCATTTCCTTATATTTTGTTTAGCTTTTCCTCACTCCCCTTGTCAAAAAGTATGCCATGGTTTTGTTTAGCCTATCATCAACCCCCTGTGTAGAACTTTAGTTTTGTTGTGCCTTTACTCTCCTCAACGTAGTTAGATCTTGTTTGTCTCTCTCTCTCTCTCTCTCTCTCTCTCTCTCTCTCTCTCTCTCTCTCTCTCTCACACTATCTATATTACTCTCACAGGGATTCAAATTCTAGACATTCAGGGTCTGACCGATGCCTGCATTTAATATTTTCAGAGATAATGGAGGTATGAAGCCAAGAACAACACAATGAATACATGCCAGATTTTTTGTCTTGAGCAGTCGAGTCAAATTTTCAAATGAGAAGCGTGAATCGGCTGCCAGTAGTTGTTGATTCCTCTTAAAGCTGAGCGTGATGCAGGCCAGGGTGATGGCAATCTCTGTCTTTAACTCGTCTGTCTGAGAATTGTTAAACAGGTTCACCAACAGAGGAATAGCACCCTCGTCTGCAATTTTTTCTTGGGTGAGTTGGTTGTTTCGGAATGCTACACCTGCCAAAATGCAATGTTGAGAAGAGATTACGGGCGATGACATATCAGATATGGTTGTATGTATGTGAAGTCATGGGACTATGCAAACAAGGTCATGGAATTATAAAGTGAGGGACCCAACTCCATTCTTGACCAACTCTCATTTCCAGAGAAATCTATGTTTGCACCAGTTGTGCTCATGATCACCCACACTCAGTGTGCAAAATGCACAATGTGTGATCACCTAATGTCAGTGTGCACCAAGTAATATTATGTGTGATCACCTACAGTCAGCAAGCATCAAGTAATGCACCATGTGATCAATTGTAAGTGCATACTATGCAAAGCTCCATGTGTAACCACCTTGTGTCATTGTACACCAAGCACTGCGCAGTGTATGATCACCTACAGTCGGTGTGCATGTGACAGAATGCCGCGAGGCACCAGACTGCTTTCCTACATGAAAGTATTCCAGAAGAGAAAAATAAGAATCAATGGAAGAATAAACCGTATTATCTACATTTGTAAGAAGCAGGCTGTGTTATCACAGAGTTGTAAAACTCACAGTCTAATCTCTCAATGGACATGGTCTAGTTGAGATGTGGGAACACTTCAATTTTACACCTGGAGGCTTCACCAGCAGAATACAGGGAAAGTGTCTGCTTGGTAAGAAACCACCCAAGCGTGAAATAGCATACTGGCTGAGACAGTGGTCGGCCTGGGGCAGCTACCAGTCCAGTCCAGTGATTCAAGATGTCAAGTGACAAACTGATCATAAACACTCAGAGAACCCGTCCAGGTGTGCCGCTACAGTAAAGGCTGAATAAGGTGTAGGATGTGAGAATGATAACACAGACGGACGGCTGCCTCATAGAGTGGCCTAAGGGCAATTAAAACCAGATGGACTGGCAGATTCAATGCAGTGTTAAGCAGACCAGCGTGAAGGGGCCACATAATTTTGTCTCCGCTGTGAAAGAGGTGTGATTGAATGTTGGCAATTAAAACCACAGGACTGTGGGAATTGAAATAAACACACAATAAGATAGAAAAAGGCGCCCCAGGAGATAAGAGCGTCTGTTGGCCTTAGTATAAATCCACTTGCCTAGGTAGGTTTCAAATCAGATACAAACAATGTTGAAACAGGCATGAACGATCTTTATACTTTCTTTATAGAGAGATCTTCTCCTGATGTTGTCTAGGATCTTCTAGGAATATTAGTTCTCAGTAACTTTTCAAGTCATTTAGATGTATGTACTGATTTTCAGTCGATGTCTGACTCTGGTTACTTTCAATGAAAGCTAATATGTTCTCATATATTTGCATAGTTATATACGATGTCACGCTTACTAACAAGTAAGACGATCATGCTATGCATATGCTCAATTTATGTTTCTAGGCATGTTTATAATCATGTTCATATGCATCATTGTTGTTATACTCTGGACATGCATTTGGCAGACTTTAATTGGTATTGTCAGATGTCTGTCACATCTACGGAAACTATTAGTTTCTCAGTTGTTGTAGATAATTATATGTTTTGCATTCATACGACTTATGTAAGAATACCTTCATATGCCTAATGTTTAAGTATATGTTGGATATATTTATTTGTAACTCACTAGGAGGAATATATGACGCTAGGACTATGCTCCTTATATATTCTTTTAATGATTGGTATGTCTCATTTTTTATGTATACAATACTGTCACTAACTCATGCATTATGCTATTATGTTAAATATCATTATATGTCTAATTTGAATTGGTATACTTTATGTGTATTTGATGTAAGAACTTTTTTGGACATATGCAAACCTACCAATATGAATAGTGTTATACTAGTGTGTTCTTAGGCGCCACGTGCATTGGCACATTGCCTATGGATTGTGTTTGAAGCAGAGATGTATTGGTGCAGGCCTTACCCACAATCGGTACATGGTATATGGTGCTTAGCTCTTTCAGTGTGTTGTGAACGAGCGTTCATGGTAACTCACAGGGGCCTTTCACAGAGGCTGATCACAGCATGTAAGCCCGGAGATAAGGTACTATTAAGATATCACTGCCGACCCTTTAATCTGCAAAACCAAATGTTGAATGGTACTCACTGTGAGGAACTACGTGTCTGTATTAGTGACATGGACATAGGACAGTGCATTCCTCATGACAGGACGTTATAAGGGATGGCAGAAATGTAATAATTACAGGCGTGTGAGACAATTGAAAAGTCCTTCCCAGACTAGACAGTAGGAGAGGGAGATAGAGTGGTAAGGAGGAGAGTGAACACAATAGAGCTGGAAGAGAGACTCGGCCAGACTGGTCATTGTATGTGGGTGTGATAGATTGTATGTATTATTTAGGATTGTACTGATGTAGAACTAGATAATACACATTCTTGACTATTTCTTCCAAGCTCTCATTAAGAGCGCCTGAATATAGATCCCAAGAACTACGGACACCAGGTAGCCCCAGGACTGGCAGGTGTCCAGAAGACCAGCGAGCTGTTTCTACTGGAGAGTGGGTGTTTACGGGGCCTAAACAGAACCCTACTTCGTGCTTATCTCAATTGGGAGCCCGGACACAGATCCAGATAGGATACAAGTAACATGAAAGCTATGTAATGTTTTTTCATCATTTCACTTACATAACTGTTACATTGTATAAACTTCCATAAATTCACCATCATCATTATGAGAACCATCATGTACAATTATGATATATTGATAATTAATGATATACAATAAATGATTGTAACTTGTTTTAACTGTTGTTTTAACATTTGGCTGTTCAGTTCAGTTGTTATACTTTTGTTTTCCAATGGATGCAATTGCCTTGGTGGGGGCTTAATTACGTAACAGGGAGGGGAAACTGTTGGAGGGAATAAATTGCACTGGGCTAGTAGTCAATTGGCAGACTTAAATCTAGCCCATCTAACATTCTGCTTCCCACTCCTTGGCGAATATTTAGACCAGCTAATTACGAGCCACTTGTAGCTGTACTCTTGAATATTTAGGGACGTAATCTTTATTTCAGCCATATAGATTTTGTCCCAAGTCAACATCTGACTATTTGGGGTTGCCAGCCAGTGAATAATACATTTAACTTGGTGGCAGCATTCCCACTTATGACAGTGCACCAACAATGCAGCATGTATGATCACCTATAGTCAGTCAGTTAGTTAGTCGACAGATCATCCTCATTGCACATTGAACCATTCAGTCCATAAGTGCTCGGATCCTCTCCTCAGCAAATCCCGCAGCATATAGCGGCTTACCTATAGTCAGTGTGCACCAACAATGCACCATGTGTGATCACCTATAGTCAGTGTGCTCACCTACAGTTAGTGTGCACAACAATGGCCTCCTCTACACTATATGGTAAGATGAGAATGATGGTGAGTCTGTGTGCAAGTATTCCAGAGTCTGAATACCAGCAGGTTCCAGCCTTGTTTCCACCCCATGTTGAGAGGAATGACAAAGTGGCTAACAAATGAAGACGTGTATATTTTTATGCGAAATGTAAACAGCCGCAATGTTGGACATTCATATACACCCTAAGAATGAAGTGGAGGCACCATGATCGAAGCAACTATTCAATACTAGTGGTGACTTACCCATACACAATATCCCAATGACTTTGATGACCATATGGAGCACTTTCTGTGATGTCTTTGAAGACCTCAACAAACTCACAAGCTGAGGGATAGCATCAGAACTTGCCAGTTTGTTCTGAGAGGCCATGTCTTCTATCGTTAAAGCAACTGCTGTCATGCAACCTACGTAAACAGCAAAAATCAATCATAAATGCAGTCATACAACTTGAGTAAAAGAGTTCAAGTCAAACATACAACTTGAGTACAAGAGTACAAGATAACATACAAATGGAGTAAAAGAGTACAAGTTAAACATACTGCAAAAGCAGCATAACAAAGATACACGTAATCAGCAGGACTGAAACAGACGCACTCACCCACATAGAGCAGCTTCTCTGTGGGCTCCAGCAACATTTGGCTGATGTGAGGGATAGAGATCCTCTCTGCTATGTACTTCTGCTGTGGTCTGACATTGCCGGCCAACGACCACAGTGAACATGCTCCCTGTTCTCTGACCTGCACATTCACATTCTGCAAGTGGAGAATCACATCTTCAACCACTAACACAGACATACAAACATTATAGACTGCAGTTTCACATTCTGCAAGTGGAGAATCACAACTTCAACCACTAACACAGACATACAAACATTCTAGGCAGCAGTTTCACAGAGAAACAGGTCTGGTTAATCCTGTTACAGATACTGTTTAGTCTGTTTCTTTGTCTTCTGTTCTCTATCCTTGTTTTTCTTCCAATGTCAGGGCACAAAGAGAGATTGTGATGTAGCATTAGCGTGTGCTGTAGCATTAGCGTGTGCTGTATAAATATTCACAGCTTCGGGTATTTTATTCAAACATTATATGCAGAGATGGCCTTGTGATGTTTCTATTTGTGTCTAAGTGCTACAGTTCTCAATGGGGCACTGCCTTGTGGTAATCTTATTATATGACCAAGCCATTTGAATTGCTATTACTGAATGTAGTCTCTGGGAAGGTTAACCTGGTCAACAAACACCTAAAGAAACGGGATGTGTCGGCCGAAAAGCACAAACACCACAGCACTGCTGTAAAAAGGTATCATGCAATTAAATCTAAAGCAAACATTTCAGATGAACACAGAAGAATAATATAGTCTAACATTGGTTCTGTCCATTCTTATATCTTCATATCATTGTTGTTCAATCTTGTTTAGCTTGTTACATTTAGAAGTTGTTGTGGGTATATCATTGCTGCAGACGCCATAGTAGCACACTGGCTAGCATGCTTGCCTACCAGCCTAGAGGGCAAGTGTTCAAATACCCATAGATGTAACATGTCAACAACTGTCCCAGGTTCCCAAGTTGACTCAGCCTAAGATGTGTACTAGAAAATGTCAGAGGAAGTAAAAGATGGATGCAGTGATGTTGACTACATCACCAACCTACTGGTCCACAGAAATATGGTGCCAGCATCTGATACCCACAATGCCTGAAGGTGTGTAAGTGGGACTTCTTCTCATTTCCTTTGGTGTTAGTGTCGAGGTCAAATATTAATAGCATAATGTTGGAAAGAAAAAAAGCTGTGGTACTGGTGACATGAAATATACAAAACCAAAGTTTTTTGAGGTAAGGGATTATATATCTTCCGCTTCTTACAAAAGCAAAATTAGAATCTGGAATGGGTGGATATGCAGATACTTAAAACCATTAATTCATTCAATGCCTGTTCTAGAAACACAAACTGGACTGGACTGGACTAGGGATGGCATTTCCAAGAGAACTGACCTCCAGGACTGGCATCATGGTGCAACATAATTCACTGATTGGTGATGTTGTATGACAATCTACCTTCAACATAATTCACTGGACGATGATGATGTATGACAACCTACCTTCAACATAATTCACTGGACGATGATGATGTATGACAACCTACCTTCAACATAATTCACTGGACAATGATGTTGTATGACAACCTACCTTCAACATAGTTCACTGGATGATGATGTTGTATGACAACTTACCTTCAACATTATTCACTGGATGATGATGTTGTATGACAACCTACCTTCAACATAATTCACTGGATGATGATGTTGTATGACAACCTACCTTCAACATAGTTCACTGGATGATGATGTTGTATGACAACCTACCTTCAACAACCGGATCAAAGATTTTGGTGCATCCAGTTCAAGAAAGTTCTGCTGACTGATGGGATTGTTTGCGGCCAAGACCTCCAGAGCTTTAGCTGCTTTCACCTGTACACTGGTGCACTTGCTGTTCTTGATGAGCTCCACTAGAGGCCTGTTGATAACATGGACTGTTAGCAGTACAGATACAGACACATACATCAGTATAGATACAGATACATACATCAGTACAGATACAGCACATACATCAGTACAGATACAGACACATACATCAGTACAGATACAGCACATACATCAGTACAGATACAGCACATACATCAGTACAGATACAGCACATATGTCACCACAGCTGGCAATTCTATCATAGAATACAAACATCAAATGAGGGCTGTAGTTCTATCATAGAATACAAACATCAAATGAGGGCTGTAGTTCTATCATAGAATACAAACATCAAATGAGGGCTGTAATTCTATCATAGAATACAATTAAGAGATGAGGTTGGTAGTTCTATCATAGAATACAGACATTAAAAAATAATATAGATTAAAGTAAGACTTTTGCGAGAACCAAGTGATGACTGTGAACCTACAACCATGGTCAGACTGCAAGAACAGCAAATTAAAAGAGGTGTGGCCAAACAAGAACACTACGCAGGAAGTCAAAGAAGATTGATTAACCAACACAGAACAGGTGTCATTAGCCGCTACATGCTGCGGGATTTGCTGAGCAGGGGATCCAAGCACTTATGGACTGAATGGTTCAATATGCAGTGAGGATGATCTGTTGTCTAACTAACTAACTAACTAACTAAAACCATTAAAATATGAGGCTGGTAGTTCTATGATAGAATACAATAAAGAACTCTTCCTCACTTTAATCCAATTCATCGTGCAAGTCATTCTTCATCCAACTTCATATATCACCCTCAAGCCATGTGGCGATGGGCGAGCGGCGAAGCGGTAGGCGTGGGTACGCTGGCAGTCGTAGTCGCAGACCTGCACACAGGCGGCTCAGGCCATATGGTCGTCTTCTACTGACCGGAGCAGCAGTGGGATTTGGCAGCCCCCTGAGGGACTGAGCAGCCCTCTATAGGAACACACTGCTCATCTCCATAGCATGAGGAAGGGGCTAGTAAAGGTGCCCTAAACATTGTCTGCTCCATCACTACCTAACCAGCTAGCCGTGATTGGTGGGTACCCTATACTGCGGTCGACATACAAACAAAGATAAAACAAGCAAAGCTAAAAGAGTAAACCATATTCCCTTAACCATTGGAACTTGGAATGTACGCACCCTACTTGACAGAGACGGCGCGTCGGGTCCAGAGAGACGAACAGCACTGATTGGAAGAGAGCTGGGCAGATACAACATTGACATTGCAGCCTTGAGCGAGACACGACTTGCAGATGAAGGCCAAATCTGCGAAGTAGGTGCTGGCTACACATTTTTCTGGAGTGGAAGGAAAAGCGAGGAAAGACGCCAGTCTGGTGTAGGATTTGCCATTAAATTGGCCCTGGTTGGCAAACTAGCTGAATTTCCGAAGGCTATAAATGACAGGCTTATGACTATTAAGTTACCCCTGCTGAAAGGAAAGAAGCATGCAACCATCATGAAGATGACATCAAAAACAAGTTCTATGAGGACCTGCACAATGTATTAACATCTGTTCCCAAAGGAGACAAACTTATACTCCTTGGGGACTTCAATGCCAAAGTAGACAAGGCCTCTTGGAATGGCATCATTGGAAAGTACGGAGTCAGAAATTGTAACAGCAATGGGCTCCTCCTCATTCAGACCTGTGCCAAACACGATCTCCTGATCACCAACACAATTTTCCATTTTCCCACAAGAAATAGGACATCATGGATGCACCCTCGCTCGAAACACTGGCACTTCATTGAATATGTTATCGTCAGGAGGAGTGACAGACTAGACGTTCGGGTGACAAAATCCATGTGTGGTGCCGAATGTTGGACAGACCATCATCTCATTATCTTGAAAATAAACATACACACCAAACCACTACGGCGTCCTCAAGGGGCAAAAATGCAAAGAAAACTAAATGTCACCCGAAAAAGCAATAAAATGCAGCTGTCGTTTGATAACATTCTTGAAGACCGCCTCAAGCCAAATGCTGCAGCTAAACAGGATGTGGAAACAGAGTGGACATAATTTACAAGGGCATAATTTAAATAATTTAAATGGACTTAATTTACAACACTGCTATGGAAATCCTGGGCCCAGCCACCGCCCCAAAAGCATAAAGACTGGTTTGATGAAAATTCTGAAGACATCAACCAATTGCTGGCCGAGAAACTTCTTCTCCTCAAGGCACATTTGAATGACCCGAAGTCAACATAAAAAAAGATGCTTTCAATAACATTCGGAGAGTAGTGCAGCAGAAACTTCGGCACATGCGGGACTCCTGGCTGAGCAACAAAGCTGATGAAATTCAAGGCTTTGCTCTCAGACATGATATGAAAAACGGTCTACGGTCCTCCATCACCAGGCATAGTTCCCCTCCTCAGTGCAGATGGGGGAACATTGGTCATCGATAAGAAAGAAATCCTTCAACGCTGGGTAGAGCATTTCAGCAACATCTTAAATGCAACTTCTTTCTTTGATGATGAAACCATCAACTGCCTTCCTCAAGTTCCCACTAATGATACACTTGATGACCTGCCAACCATAATGGAAGTAAACAAAGCCACCCAGCAACTTTCAAGTGGAAAGGCGCCTGGTCCTGACTCCATCCCAGCAGAGATATACAAGGCAGGTGGGCCGGTCCTAATAGAGCAGCTTCACCAAGTCTTTACAAACATATGGGTGAACGAGACCATGCCACAAGATTTCAAGGACGCGTCAATAGTCCACCTTTACAAACGTAAAGGAAACCGCCAATCCTGTGACAATGACCGAGGTATCTCCTTGCCCTCAATCGCAGGGAAGATACTCACCAGAATTCTTCTCAATTGCCTCACGGCCCATCTCGATCAAGGTCTTCTTCCTGAGAGTCAGTGTGGCTTCAAAAAAGAACGAGGAACTGTTGACATGATTTTCGCTGCAAGGCAGCTGCAAGAGAAATGTCAGGAACAGAACTCCGAAATGTTCTCCACTTTCATTGATCTTACCAAGGCTTTTGATACAGTCAGCAGAGAAAGACTGTGGAAGATTATGGCGAAATATGGCTGTCCACAAAAGTTTGTCCAAATAGTGCGGCTATTTCATGATGGTATGCAGGCAAGAGTACAGGAAAATGGCGAACTGTCTGAGCCCTTTCCTGTCACCAATGGAGTGAAGCAAGGATGTGTCCTGGCACCAACACTGTTCAGCCTTATGTTTTCAGCTATGCTAACGAATGCCTTCGAGAACAATGATATTGGAATAGACATCAACTACCGCATGGATGGAAAGTTGTTCAATCTCAGAAGGCTGAAAGCTAAAACCAAGACTAACAGCAACATCGTCAGAGAACTGCTGTTTGCTGATGATTGCGCTCTATACGCCAACTCAGAGGCGGACATGCAACATAATGTTTCAGCTTTCTCACATGCCTGTGCCAACTTTGGGCTCAATATCAATTTGGAGAAGACTGTAGTTATGTACCAGCCAGCACCAGGAAATAATCACAATAACCACACCGTGCCGAATATCAAGGTGAACGGTCATAGTCTAAGTGTTGTGGACAAATTTACCTATCTTGGCAGCACTGAGTCACAAGCTGCCACAATTGATGACGAAGTGAATGCAAGAATCTCCAAGGCCAGCGCGGCCTTTGGCAGACTGTACAAGAATGTATGGGACAGAAATGGAATAAGCCTGCAAACAAAGCTGAAAGTCTATAAAGCAGTTTTATTATCTACACTGCTATATGCTTGTGAAACATGGACTGTTTACCAGCGACATGCAAGGAAATTAAACCACTTCCACACAGTCTGCCTTAGGAAGCTACTGAAGATTAAATGGCAAGACAAGATCCCAGACACTGAAGTTCTAGAAAGAGCATCCATGCCCAGCATCCACACTCTACTAATGAAAAATCAGATTCGCTGGGATGGTCACTTAACTCATATGCCAGATCACAGGCTCCCTAAACAAATTTTTTACGGTGAGTTGCGTTGTGGCTCCCAAGGCGGCCAGAGGAAACGCTTTAAAGACACTCTGAAAGTCTCACTGAAAGCTGTTGGAATTCATCCTGACACCTGGGAGACTGCTGCTAAAGACTGTAATTCATGGCAAACATCATTACATGAGGGTGCAGTCACTTGTGAAGCAACCAGGACTGCAAAAGCTGTGAAGAAAAGGCTGGACAGAAAAACCACTGCAGGAGATCCTCCTCTTGGAACATCAAGCATTCTTTGCCCGCAATGTCAAAGAACATTTCTGGCCAAAATAGGCCTTACCAGCCATCTTAGAACTCACGACTCCATACTTTCAACCCCACTGGATGAAATGAATGGTCATCATCATTCTTGATGAAAAAAAAACACAATAAAGAGATGAGGTTGGTAGTTCTATCATAGAATACAATAAGGACATGAGTTCAGCTGTTCTATGAAGGTTCTGAAACATCTTATTCCTGAACTGAAATAGGCTATTCTGGAGACAGCAGAAAGAAACACTCAAGCGCCCACAGGGGGCAGTTTACTTGTGAGCCTGCATGCCGATGACATAATTCTGATTGAATGTATTCTTTAATGTGTGGACTTACTTGTGAGCCTGCATGCCGATGACATAATTCTGATTGAATGTATTCTTTAATGTGTGGACTTACTTGTGAGCCTGCATGCCGATGACATAATTCTGATTGAATGTATTCTTTAATGTGTGGACTTACTTGTGAGCCTGCATGCCGATGACATAATTCTGATTGAATGTATTCTTTAATGTGTGGACTTACTTGTGAGCCTGCATGCCGATGACATAATTCTGATTGAATGTATTCTTTAATGTGTGGACTTACTTGTGAGCCTGCATGCCAATGACATAATTCTGATTGAATGTATTCTTTAATGTGTGGACTTACTTGTGAGCCTGCATGCCGATGACATAATTCTGATTGAATGTATTCTTTAATGTGTGGACTTACTTGTGAGCCTGCATGCCGATGACATAATTCTGATTGAATGTATTCTTTAATGTGTGGACTTACTTGTGAGCCTGCATGCCGATGACATAATTCTGATTGAATGTATTCTTTAATGTGTGGACTTACTTGTGAGCCTGCATGCCAATGACATAATTCTGATTGAATGTATTCTTTAATGTGTGGACTTACTTGTGAGCCTGCATGCCAATGACATAATTCTGATTGAATGTATTCTTTAATGTGTGGACTTACTTGTGAGCCTGCATGCCAATGACATAATTCTGATTGAATGTATTCTTTAATGTGTGGACTTACTTGTGAGCCTGCATGCCAATGACATAATTCTGATTGAATGTATTCTTTAATGTGTGGACTTACTTGTGAGCCTGCATGCCGATGACATAATTCTGATTGAATGTATTCTTTAATGTGTGGACTTACTTGTGAGCCTGCATGCCAATGACATAATTCTGATTGAATGTATTCTTTAATGTGTGGACTTACTTGTGAGCCTGCATGCCAATGACATAATTCTGATTGAATGTATTCTTTAATGTGTGGACTTACTTGTGAGCCTGCATGCCAATGACATAATTCTGATTGAATGTATTCTTTAATGTGTGGACTTACTTGTGAGCCTGCATGCCAATGACATAATTCTGATTGAATGTATTCTTTAATGTGTGGACTTACTTGTGAGCCTGCATGCCGATGACATAATTCTGATTGAATGTATTCTTTAATGTGTGGACTTACTTGTGAGCCTGCATGCCGATGACATAATTCTGATTGAATGTATTCTTTAATGTGTGGACTTACTTGTGAGCCTGCATGCCGATGACATAATTCTGATTGAATGTATTCTTTAATGTGTGGACTTACTTGTGAGCCTGCATGCCGATGACATAATTCTGATTGAATGTATTCTTTAATGTGTGGACTTACTTGTGAGCCTGCATGCCGATGACATAATTCTGATTGAATGTATTCTTTAATGTGTGGACTTACTTGTGAGCCTGCATGCCAATGACATAATTCTGATTGAATGTATTCTTTAATGTGTGGACTTACTTGTGAGCCTGCATGCCGATGACATAATTCTGATTGAATGTATTCTTTAATGTGTGGACTTACTTGTGAGCCTGCATGCCGATGACATAATTCTGATTGAATGTATTCTTTAATGTGTGGACTTACTTGTGAGCCTGCATGCCGATGACATAATTCTGATTGACTGTATTCTTTAATGTGTGGACTTACTTGTGAGCCTGCATGCCGATGACATAATTCTGATTGAATGTATTCTTTAATGTGTGGACTTACTTGTGAGCCTGCATGCCGATGACATAATTCTGATTGAATGTATTCTTTAATGTGTGGACTTACTTGTGAGCCTGCATGCCAATGACATAATTCTGATTGACTGTATTCTTTAATGTGGCCGCGGCCAGCGCTGCAGCTGCTCCCGCTTGAAGATCATCTGTGGAAGGTACATGCCAGTGATGATATTGTCAATGAATACATTTGTGGCTGATCAGGGAATACAAATGGATGGATACCCTCAATGCTGATTGTGTTCAATTAACAATTTATTGATTATATTTAAGAATCATTTTCATCACATGAAATTACCCATCAGTGCTCACACCACCTCATCATACTTATCACCTCATTTGAAACCTGTGAGATTGAGTGTGTATGGCTTGAGGTTATTTCAAAATGCTCCAAGCTACCTTTGGCCATTGTTTAAATATAACGCAAGATATAGCGACCGAGTAAATATACTTCATGTCCCTAAACCTAGGACAGACATATAAAACAAGCTTAGCATACTCTGCCACTCAGTTGTGGAACAATCTTCCACAAGAAATCAAAGACACCACCAATCATTATACATACAGTTGCAACCTGTTTGAACACTACCTCAGGACAGACTATATGCCTCCCTAAAAATAATAATGGTAAATTATCTAATACGACAACTAGTTCATAAACATTCCCATATGTGTGGTACATTACACCTTCCTTAGGTATGTATCATGCCAATGGTAAACACTGCCTCAGTGTTTCATGTATTATTGATTATTTCTCATGTGTATTAATGCTTAATGTTCTTTTGTTGTCTAAAATTAGCTTCATATGTAATGTTGAATGAAATAATGTATAAGAGGAATTAGAGAAGAAGGGCAGACTGGCCTGTGTGCCCAATTCTTAACCATTTGAAAATAAAGATTGTTCGTTCGTTCGTTCACTGATTCATTCTTTCGGTTATGTTAGAAAATTTTAACTCGTGTACAAACTCAATTTGACTTAAGAATCCCGGAATATCAGAATTACATATGCTAAAAACATTTTGAAAATGTGATTTTAGAAACTGAAAGGTGATTGCTCTGCCCAAAACTAAGGCAATTACAATCTTTGTGGACTGAACGAACAAAACAACAGTCAGTACTGAGAGCATACACATCTCTGGGCGACATGTGGGGGTGAACCGTGGACATTCAACAAGCTCATGCATGCCCTTGAATAGAAGTGTTAGAGAAGTGGATTACACATTCACTGTGGAGAAAAAGACAACAAACAAATATATCCAACAGGAACCCAATATTGAAAAATATGTGGTACTAAGACAAATACAACTAATTAAAAAAGAACTAATTTAAGCATCTAATAGGATATGAATGAGTGGAAAAGATAACTATGGAAGGAGGTGTACTGGGGAAGTGAAGAACTCGAAGACTATAATGTATTGGATTCAAGTTGTGATAGATAATCTACACATGACAACAACAGAGACAGGACATCTGGCTGATGATAGATAATCTACACATGACAATAACAGACACAGGACATCTGGCTGATGATAGATAATCTACACATGACAACAACAGAGACAGGACATCTGGCTGATGATAGATAATCTACACATGACAACAACAGAGACAGAACATCTGGCTGATGATAGATAATCTACACATGACAACAACAGAGACAGGACATCTGGCTGATGATAGATAATCTACACATGACAACAACAGAGACAGAACATCTGGCTGATGATAGATAATCTACACATGACAACAACAGAGACAGGATACAAGACATCTGGCTGATGATAGATAATCTACACATGACAACAACAGAGACAGAACATCTGGCTGATGATAGATAATCTACACATGACAACAACAGAGACAGGATACAAGACATCTGGCTGATGATAGATAATCTACACATGACAACAACAGAGACAGGACATCTGGCTGATGATAGATAATCTACACATGACAATAACAGACACAGGACATCTGGCTGATGATAGATAATCTACACATGACAACAACAGACACAGGACATCTGGCTGATGATATATAATCTACACATGACAACAACAGAGACAGGACATCTGGCTGATGATAGATAATCTACACATGACAACAACAGAGACAGGACATCTGGCTGATGATAGATAATCTACACATGACAACAACAGAGACAGAACATCTGGCTGATGATAGATAATCTACACATGACAACAACAGAGACAGGATACAAGACATCTGGCTGATGATAGATAATCTACACATGACAACAACAGAGACAGACAGTGCTCGGTGTGTACAGACCAAGTGTGAGACACTCCCATAAAGTCACTGAATGGGCCAGCGTGAGTCAATGTCTATAGTGCTAGTGAATGTCAGTTGGGACTTCACTCCTTGCTCTAATGAATTCATATTGGTGGATGTGATCATCCACCTGTGGTTGAGACTGAAGCAATGATCCCCAGGAGTCTCCAGACCAGGAGCATCACACAAACTCAACAGCTCCAGCAATGACCCCCAGGAGTCTCCAGAAAAATTCCACTTAAACCCATGACCTTCAGAGCGCAAAGCAGACGGCTGAACCACTTCACCATGGAGACTCCACATCTGTGAAGTTGCAGCAGAGCTGTTATTGCACGTGGCTCAGGTTTCTGCACTTGGAGAGAGGGAGGGCAGCTCTGTGTCCAGTCATGGAGATAGTGGGTGTTACTGGGCTGGGAGGGTGTTACTGGGCTGGGAGATGGTGGGTGTTACTGGGCTGGGAGATGGTGGGTGTTACTGGGCTGGTAGGGTGTTACTGGGCTGGTAGGGTGTTACTGGGCTGGGAGGGTGTTACTGGGCTGGGAGGGTGTTACTGGGCTGGGAGATGGTGGGTGTTACTGGGCTGGTAGGGTGTTACTGGACTGGTAGGGTGTTACTGGGCTGGGAGGGTGTTACTGGGCTGGGAGATGGTGGGTGTTACTGGGCTGGGAGGGTGTTACTGGGCTGGGAGATGGTGGGTGTTACTGGGCTGGGAGATGGTGGGTGTTACTGGGCTGGGAGATGGTGGGTGTTACTGGGCTTGGATACAGGAGGTCTCTACACCAACAGATGCAAGCCTTCTCTGCGGCTCTAGTGAACTGAGCTCCAACACATTAGACTTGCCAGACAGAAGACAGTACTAGAGAGAGTCCACCACCAACCAGGCTAACTGCTGATCGCTCTCACCTGAGGGTACACTGAGAAGCTCCACAAGGTAATCCAACCCACCACATTCGGCAACTGCTTTCTGATTGTCGTAATGGTCAAGGCAGAGAACTCTGACTGCATTCACAGCATTGATGAGAACATCTTCCAGGTCTGAACACAACAAGTCAACTAGAGGAGGGATGCCGTTGCATTCTGCGATCCGAGTCTGGTTAAAGTTATAATGTGTTAGTTGACAATTTTGTACATCTGAAATGTGCACATCACGTCTCATTGTTGTCAATGAAATGATGAGTCACAATGATCAACTAACTTGATTCTATTCTATCAGACACAATGATCAACTAACTTCATTCTATCCTATCAGACACAATGATCAACTAACTTGATTCTATTCTATCAGACACAATGATCAACTTAGCTGGTTGTACTCTATCAGACACAATGATCAACTAACCTCGTTGTACTCTATCCAACACAATGATCAACTAACTTGATTCTACTCTATCAGACACAATGATCAACTAACCAGGTTGTACTCTATCAGACACAATGATCAACTAACCAGGTTGTACTCTATCAGACACAATGATCAACTAACCAGATTTTACTCTATCAGACACAATGATTGGCCCACCTGACTATACTCTATCAGACACAATGATTCACCCACCTGACTATATTCTCAGACACGATGATCAACTAACTTGATTCTATCCTATCAGACACAATGATCAACTAACTTGATTCTATTCTATCAGACACAATGATCAACTAACCTGGTTGTACTCTATCAGACACAATGATCAACTAACCTGGTTATACTCTTATCAGACACAATGATCAACTAACCTGGTTGTACTCTATCAGACACAATGATCAACTAAACTGGTTGTACTCTATTAGACACAATGATCAACTAACCTGGTTGTACTCTATCAGACACAATGATCAACTAACCTGGTTATACTCTATCAGACACAATGATCAACTAACTTGATTCTATTCTATCAGACACAATGATCAACTAACCTGGTTGTACTCTATCAGACACAATGATCAACTAACCTGGTTGTACTCTATCAGACACAATGATCAACTAACCTCGTTGTTCTCTATTAGACACAATGATCAAATTACCTGGTTATACTCTATCAGACACAATGATTGGCCCACCTGACTATATTCTGTCGGACACAATGATTGACCCACCTGACTATATTCTATCAGACACAATGATTGACCCACCTGACTATATTCTATCAGACACAATGATTGGCCCACCTGACTATATTCTATCAGACACAATGATTGGCCCACCTGACTATATTCTATCAGACACAATGATTGACCCACCTGACTATATTCTATCAGACACAATGATTGACCCACCTGACTATATTCTATCAGACACAATGATTGACCCACCTGACTATATTCTATCAGACACAATGATTGGCCCACCTGACTATATTCTATCAGACACAATGATTGACCCACCTGACTATATTCTATCGGACACAATGATTGACCCACCTGACTATATTCTATCGGACACAATGATTGACCCACCTGACTATATTCTATCGGACACAATGATTGGCCCACCTGACTATATTCTATCGGACACAACGATGACTCACCTGATTGTTCTCTAACCCAGCTATATCGGCCAGGATGATTGCAGCCCAGGACTGAACATCAGGAGATGAACCTAGTAGGCTGATTAGGACCGGGATCTCTCCTGTCTTGGTCAGGGCAGTTCTGACAGATGGTTGCTCTGACATGTTGCACAGGATTGAGACTACCATAGACTGTATCTCATGGTTGTCTAAGTGCAGGAGTTTCACCAGAGCTTGTATCCCCCCTGTCAGAAAATAAAAAAACAACCTTCAGGTTTGGAACATCCACATTTGTCAGTTGGTACGTCACTAGTTTGCCATACCTGGCACTCCACAGGTTTGTTTGAGTCAGTACTTCAGAGGTTGGTCTGAGTCAGTATTCAATTGGTTTGTCTGAGTCAGTACTTCGGAGGTTTGAGCCAGTACTTCACTGGTTTGTCTGAGTCAGTACTTCAAACGTTTGTCTGAGTCAGTACTCTCACTAGTTTCAATTCAATTCAATTCAACTTTATTTTAAAAGGGTTATAAATTGGGCATACAGGCCTGTCTTACATTCGGCCCTTCCAATCACTCATCTTTCATTCATCAATAGTGCATGATACATTCACATAGGAAAATATATTGTCAAATGAATGTTGTAAACATAAACAATGCATATTACAATGTTATGAAGCTTGAATGAATGAGCACTTCACTGGTTTGCCAGAGTCAGTATTTTACTGGTTAAGCTTGTATATTTCAGAGAGCATGATCCTAACTGTCCAATCATCCGCGGTAGTTACATGCAGTCAAACACAGTTCAATATATGGACCGATATATACCAGTCAGTCAACGTACTAATTCAAATCTTCCCCCAGTCACCTGTGGTTACGTCGTCAGACATAGATCAATATAGGACAAACATATAGCAATCAGTCAACATACCAGCATCTCGAATGTGCGCCCAGTACAGTGGCTGACATGTTGACAGTATCTCTAAGCACTTGACAGAACTGTCTTTGTACTCCAGTCTCTCGTCTAAAAGCATCTCTAAACAAAGAGGTAACGAGATATTTCTTGGGCAACTAATGCTAAAACAATGTGATCATGAATCCAAACAATGACATAATAACAGGAAATAATTCTGGAGTTAATGGTGGCATTAATCATGGAGGTAATGAGATAATAAGATCGAAGGGAAGACCAAGAAGTAAATACCTGGATGGCTTGGCCACATGGCATGGTCAATACAGGAACACTGGGCTGATCCACGACTCTGGTGATCGAGTGAAATGGCGAGTCATGTCTGCCCACACTTTCCGGCATGGCACATGATTGATTGATTGATTGATTGAATGAGATAATAATGGCTACATTAGTGATAGGGCTAATCTTGGAATTGGGAGCCACAATGGTGTGGCAGCTAGCACGCTGGCCTGACTGCATGGTGGTCATGGGTTTGATTCCCCATCAAAGCAGATTTCTGCAAACTGTCTTGTGCTGCCAGATTGACCCAGTCTAAAATGGCTACCAGGTAATATCTCGGAGGGTCATGGCGGCCGGCATAAAACTGACCACATCGTCAATGGTTTTCTCCATGAAAATACTGGCCGAGCACCATATACCCAGTACATCTCCAGACGTGTCAGGGGAGGTTCACCCTAGTGCCAGGACATGCAACCTACAGACTAAATGTCAGGGCAGGGCAGACCAGGCCCTACGCCTTGGTCAGCAAATGGTTTAGGATAGAAGCTCTGTTAGACGGACAGTTACAGTATTGCTTTACTGATCCGGCAGCTTCTGCAGCTTCTCTCATTCCAGATGTATTGGTGTTGTCTTTCCTTTGGAGTAAACTAGACAGGCAGAGAGAGGAGTCATGCTGCATGGGCAACACATGGTCTCTAAATTCAGCCCAGGCTTTGTGTTATGGAGAGATAACCGTGTGTTGCCGGGGCCCATAAGGGAAGCAAAGAATAGCTGTAGCCTACCACGCATGTTGTAAGAGGCGACTAAGGAGGCTTTATGGTTCCGTCGCCCTGCTACTGAGTGAGTGCGTGGCGCGACACTGTGAGCTGTGAGTTTCGTGTGAAATGCTTTTGAATCTGCCCGGGGTGTTTTGGAACGTGACTGCATGTTCGGAGCGATGGCAGCTGGCTATGTCCCAGAGTTGACTGGTTTTTGCCTTATGCAGAAATGCGTGGCTGCTGGGCTTCTGGTTGACTGCCACTACCATCGACGATGAACTGTAATTTCGTGGACTGTGTGGGTGAATATCTAGGAAAGATCCAGATGGGAAAATGACTGCCAATTCCATTAGAGATAAGCTGGGTGTTTTGTGGAGGACTATTGTGTTGACATTCTGGTGGTGGCATTATGCACAGTGTATCTGTGCGGGCTGTTGTTTGTCGAGACTCCTGTCTTTTCCACTTTTCACATTGGGCAGTGGGGAGCGTTTTGTGTGATATTCACTGGCACAGGAACGAAGCATAATGGAGACGACCCGTTGCTGTGAAGTTGGAACCGCGACTAACTAACTAACTCCATTACAGTTTATTGACGGCATGGTGAAGTTAACAATGGAGCTAATGATAAAACTCCTCCCCAATACTATCTTCAAATACCTTATTTCAGTTGTTTCCCCCCTCCCCAATACTATCTTCAAATACCTTGTTTCAATTTCCCCCCCTCCCAAATACTATCTTCAATTACCTTGTTTCAATTGTCCCCCCTCCCCAATACTATCTTCAAATACCTTGTTTCAATTCCCCCCCCCCCTCCCCAATACTATCTTCAATTACCTTGTTTCAGTTGTTCTCCCCTCCCAAATACTATCTTCAATTACCTTGTTTCAATTGTCCCCCCTCCTCAATACTATCTTCAATTACCTTGTTTCAATTGTCCCCCCTCCCCAATACTATCTTCAAATACCTTGTTTCAATTGTCCCCCCTCCCCAATACTATCTTCAAATACCTTGTTTCAATTTCTCCCCCCCCCCCAATACTATCTTCAATTACCTTGTTTCAATTGTCCCCCCTCCCCAATACTATCTTCAATTACCTTGTTTTAATTGCCCCCCCCCCCCCCCAAATACTATCTTCAATTACCTTGTTTCAATTGTCCCCCCTCCCCAATACTATCTTCAAATACCTTGTTTCAATTTCCCCTCTCCCCAATACTATCTTCAATTACCTTGTTTCAGTCCCCCCCCCCTCCCCCCCAACCATCTTCAATTATCTTGCTTCAATTCTCCCCCCCCCCCCCCCATACTATCTTCAATTTTGTAAAAATGTTGCATATCCTTTACAGGACATTGCAGTCAACATCAGCATTTTTCAGCTGGTGTTCATATACTAGGCAAGTTTTACATTCAGTTGTTTGCCATTGCTTTCTGAACGACCAGCTCATATACCCCTGTAAGTTACCAGCACGGCGCGATCCACTGCCGAATCTTGCGCAGCTGTTTTCCCCACGTGGATATACAGGATTACGAACAACGTTGTCAACACCTTGGCCAGGGAGACCGGCGACATATCTTCAATTACCATGTTTCAATTCCTCATCCAGCAACCATGTGTATGTGGCAGAGATGAGAAGTGTGTTGTTTCAGTTTGCCACACTGACATGCACAACTCGTTTAGCAAAGCAAACCCAGCAAGACACCTCATGGGCACCTCCGCCACAAGTTAACCCCAGTGATGTGTGCATTAACTCTGCTGACACTACCAATCAATATCTCCCACACTCTGGCACTACAAGAAGACATAACGACCAATATCTCTCACACTCTGACATTATAAGAAGACCTACCAACCAATATCTCCCACACTCAGACACTACAAGAAGACCTACCAACCAATATCTCCCACACTCAGACACTACAAGAAGACCTACCAACCAATATCTCCCACACTCTGACATCTGGAAGATCCCTCTCAATCAAGTACTGCAGGACATTTGTGTGGAATCGCAGCGTGGCTAGGATGACCAGATTGTTGTTGCCCGTGTCCCTGACCTCCATGTCGGCCGACAGGTTGACCAGGCACCGCACCACAGCCAGGGCCCCAGCACTGGCTGCCAGCAGCAGGGGGGTCGACATTAGCCTGTGGATGTCATCACGAGGTCATCATGTCATGTCTATGTAAGATTTCACATTTTTTTTTTGGCCGTGTTTCCATCCTGTTTCAGGATATTGCAGTCAACATCAGCATCTTTCAGCTGTATGTTGATTCCTAGGCTAGATTACGCTCATCAGCACGCCACGACTTTCTGAGTGACCGGCCTCCATACTCTCATAAGTCACTGGTGCGACTCGAACCGCTTCCAATTCTCATGCGCTGACGTCAACCACGAGAGTATTCAGGGTTACGGAGAAAGCTGCTAACCCCTCGGCCAGGGAGACCAGCAAGATTTCACATGATCGAGCATATTCTCCACAATCTATCTGTGTTAACTGAAGTGAAGAAAAGAGTTCTGTAGAACTATATTGAGTCAATTCTAATGTGGACAATTAGCAGACAAGTGAAGAATGATGTGGAGGCTGAGGAGATGTGGTTTATAAAAAAATGATGAGAGCAATGTGGATGGATAGACCGAGCAATGACGGTATCTTGAAAGATGTTAACTCACACAGAAAACTGGTTATTAGCATCAGAAGAAGACAGTCCACATTCTGTGAGCATGTCGTGAGATGACGAAAGCTGGAGCATGTCATCAAAATGGGAAGGTTGGAGAGGAGGAGAAGATCAAGAGAGAAGATGCTGGACAGTTTGACATCATGGCATGGAGGAACATAAGTATCAGACATGATTGACAGCACAAAAGACAGAAGACTGTGGATAGACATGACCACCAACGCCCGGGCTATAAGAAGATGTCATGTGTATATGAAATTATTTATTGTATAGAACATATAAAACTTTGCCTAGCATGACTGTTTGGGGAGGAGCCCATGTGTGGTGAGAATGTGAGTAAAAGTTTGAGTAAACATGGTGGTGGTATGATGATGATGATGGGTATAGTTAGTATACCTGCCCCAGTCTCCAAAACAGATGACAGATTTCCCTATTCTGAACAAAATGCTATGTTAGAGTAGACCGTATGTGCATGAATCCCGTCTGAAGAAGGCAGAAGGTCAGGGAGCACGAGTTGATGAAGTCATGGGAGGGGACTTGCGCCATGAGTCATGATTCTGATTCTGATACCAGACTTCATTGTGTGCACATGTCCCAAATGTGGAATGGGAAGATGAAATGTTGATGGTGCACATTAGAGGCTTAGCAACATGAAGGCAATTAGAATGTTTGCATCCAAGGATGGACCATGATCATGTGTGCTAAAGAGAAGTTAAAATACAGCAACTGACCTGTGGTGGTGCTGTTGTAGGTGGTGTACAACACCAGCACGACTGCCAGGTCTGGTCAATCAGGAATGACCATCACTAGACCAACAATAGCACTCTGATGTGACAACACATAACCCTCTGATCTGTCTGGAACATGATTCCACAGAGAGAGAGGAGAGAGAGAGAGAGAGAGAGAGAGAGAGAGAGAGAGAGAGAGAGAGAGAGAGAGAGAGAGACAGAGAGACAGACAGACAGACAGACAGATAGACAGAGACAGAGGCAGAGACAGAGAGAGATGAGGAAGGAAAGTGAATGGATGAGAAATTGTGGGAAGGGCGGATGAGAAATTGTGGGAAGGGTGGATGAGAAATTGTGGGAAGGCAGATGAGAAATTGAGGGAAGGGCAGATGAGAAATTGAGGGAGGGGCAGATGAGAAATTGTGGGAAGGGCAGATGAGAAATTGAGGGAAGGGCGGATGAGAAATTGAGGGAAGGGCGGATGAGAAATTGAGGGAAGGACGAATGAGAAATTGAGGGAAGGAAGGAAGGTGATGACCATGTTATCTAGCATTATTTGTCTGTCAACAGATTGATTAGCGAGCAGGCCCAGACAGGGTGAGGTACACCCATATGAGTAACATGAAGGATGGGGACTTGGAGGAGATGACTCTTTGCTTTGCGGAAATATCCCAGGATTGGCTGCACAGCTACCCGGTCCACTCCCATAGCCAGGTAAGGATCACTCCAGACTTAATGGATACTGAATCACAACCCTGCAAAACACCTTTGGCAAAGTCCTCAGAAAGATAGCCTGCAGGCTCCAGCGACATTTGGAAAGTCGTAATCTGCTTCCCAAAGGGCTCGGAGTTACGACCTGGGAAGGACACCGGGGTCAATGCTGCAAGTTTTGCATTTGATGTCTACGAGGGCTTCCAGGATAAACAGGAGACAGTGGCGGTAGCTCTTGACCTGGAGGGTGAGTATAACAGGGTTAGTTATGATCAGTTGATATACACTCTGCTGGACATGGAGGAATGCCCTTGCTTTGTCAGATTGGTTGCGGCAGTCCTTTATGAGCGTAAGGTTGCACTACGCGTGGGTTCATGGACTTCTGACCCGTGTACTATTACACTTGGGGGTTGCCATAGGGATCTGCCTTGTCTCCAGTGTTCTTTAATGTCTACACCAGCAAAATCACAGCTATTGAGACACCAGGTGTGGACAGAATCTTGACATTTGCAGATGATGTGCTGGTGTACAGACAGGGCAGAGATAGGAAAAGTTTGGTTGCAGATTTACAAGTGGCAGTAAACAGGGTGAAAGAGTGATGCAGGGATGCAGGGGATGTTATAAACCCAGACAAGGCATCGGTTGTACTCCCTGGATGGTACTCCCTGGATAACCAGATTGTGAAGGCAGATGTCCCATGTATTATATTGAATGGATTTCCTCTTAGTAGAGAGAGTAAACTGAAGTACTTGGGTATCACCTTCGACAGGCGTATGTCTTTTAAAGATCATGTATAGGCTTTGGTGGTGAAGGCTGTTAGGGGACTTAATGCTTTGAGGATGATGGCAGCAATCAGGGTAGAGCAGAGAACGCTTTACAGGCTCTTTCAGCAGTTAATAATTTCTGTCATTGAGTATGGTTTGGGGCTGCTGACAGTATCAAAGAGCCAGCTTGAAAGGTTGGAGCACATACAAACTGCGGCCTTGTGATTCTGGGGCGCACAAAGAACACACCAATTATATGCACGAGACATATCCTGGCACTACCAACAATGGCGAATAGGCATAGAGTCCTTCAGGCCAAATGGTACCTGAGAGTTGCTGGAAATAGGGATCACCCCCTGCAGATTGACTACAGATTGACTACATTCTGATTAGCAGAAGATTTAGAAATGCTCTAACAATAGCAAAAACAGTTCCCAGTGCTGACTGTTATAGTGACCACAGACTACTTACAGGAACACTGAGGATAAAGTTGAAGAAAGTCAAGTATGTAACAGGAAACACTAAATATGATTTGTGTACAGTGAGTAATGACCAGGAAATACAAAGCAAATTCAACATAGAAGTACAGAACAGATTTGATATATTGTCTGACCTAGAGATATTATTCCAGGATGTGGATGATCAATGGGAAATGTGGAAGAATTCAATCAGTTTGGCTGCAGAAACAACTATTCCAAAATTAAAGAAGGTGGGTTGTAAGAAATGGATGACTGAAGAAATTTTACACCTAATGGAAACAAGAAGACTCAACAAAAATAATCCTGCCAAATATGAAAAAATTCACAGACAAGTCAGAATATTATGTAAGGAGGCAAAAGAAGCATGGTTTGAGGAAAAGTGCTTAGACATTGAAAAACAACACAACAGTCAAAATACCAAATTAGTGCACAAAAGAATTCAGGAACTTACTAATAAAAGAAAAAGTACATCAACAGGCTGTCTAAAAACTAAAGATGGCAAAATCATAATAGAAAAAGATCAGATTCTACATGTATGGACAGATTATGTGAAAAACCTTTATAATGATAACAGAGAGGAACAGTATGATATTAGATTTAATAATGAACGGCCGCCAGTTTTGAAGATGGAGGTTCGAAATGTTCTTAAGCATATGAAAGCTGGCAAGACCCCCAGTGCAGATAACATCACAACAGAAATGATTAAAGCTTTAGAAGAATTTGGACTAGATCAAGTCACCAGACTTCTGAACACATTATATGATACTGGATATATACCTTCTGAATTATGTAACTCTGTATTTATTGCAATCCCAAAGAAATCAGGAACCTTGGAATGTGATCAACATAGAACAATTAGTATAATGTGCCACATCACAAAGATTTTGCTACGAATTATCATGCAAAGAGTGAGGAAGAAAATACAACCTGAAATAGGGGAAGAATAATGTGGGTTTGTAGAAGGAAAGGGCACAGTAAATGCTGTGTATATGCTGTGAACAGTTATTGAACGTGCTATAGAAGTAAACAAGGATATACACCTTTGCTTTATTGACTACATAAAGGCTTTTGATAGAGTTAGACATGTCAACATGGTAGATGTGCTTGCAGATCTACAAATTGATGGGAAAGAAAATAGACTTATAAAAAACGTATATTGGAAACAAGCTGCCATAAGGATTGATAATGAAGTGGGACAATATCAACCTATTAAGAGAAGTGTTAGGCAGGGATGTGTAATGTCTCCAGATCTTTTCTCCCTATACAGTGAAAATATTTTCAGGAATGTAGAAAATATAAATGGAATCAGCATTGGAGGACGAAACATCAATAACATTAGATATGCAGATGATACAGTATTGATTGCAGACAATGCACAAGATCTACAACAATTAGTAGATGCAGTTAGAATTAAATTGTAAAAAGACTCAGGTTATGGCCTTCACTAGGAAGGAAGAAGTGCCACAATGTAATAAACAAGTAGATGGGAATATTTTTCAACAAGTGAATCGGTACAATTATCTCGGAACAGTCATAACATCTGATGGGAGATGCCTTGAAGAGATTAGAACAAGAATCACCATGGCGAAAGTAGCCTTTAGCAAGGTGAAAAACATTCTGACCAATAAAAAGATGTCATTTGAAACGAGAAAAAGAGTGTTGAGGGGATACATAGAGCCTGTTCTTTTGTATGGATGTGAAACTTGGACAATGTGCAGTCAAGCTGAAAAACATCTGATGGCTGCAGAAATGTGGTTTCTGAGGAAAATGCAAAGAATACCATGGACAGATAGAAAAACCAATGACCAAGTACTACAGGAGACAAATGAAAATCGTAAATTGATTAGAGAAATTAGACGTAGACAGTCAAAATTTTTTTGACATGTTATGAGAAGAAATGGATTGGAGAACTTAGTGTCAACTGGCAAGATCGAAAGGAACAGACCAAGAGGAAGACCGAGAGGAAAATACCTGGATGGCTTGACCACATGGCATGGACAAGACAGGAACACTGATCTGATCCACGATGCTGGTGATCGAGTGAAATGGCGAGTCATGACCGCCCACGCTGTCCGGCATGGCACATGATTGATTGACTCTATAACACAAAGCCTGGGCTAAATTTAGAGACCATGTGTTGCCCATGTAGCATGGTTCCTCTCTTGGCCTACCTAGTTTACTCCAGAGGAAAGGTCATACCAATACATCTGGAACAAGACAAGCTGCAGAAGCTGCCGGATCAGCAAAGCAATCTGTCCGCCTGTCGGAGCTTCCATCCTAGACCAGTTGCAGACCAAGGCTTAGGGCCTGGTCTGTCCTGCCATGACATTTGGTCATTAGGTTGTATTTCCTCGCACTAGGGTTAGGCTTTTACCCTCCCAACTGCAAGCTTCCGCCTGAAGCCACTGGCACAATGTGGAGTGTCGGGTTTTAAACATAGATCTTGTGTTTTGTTTCTGGAGCTGATGTCAACATATGTTCTTGTGTATTAAATCTCTCAGTATATATATCATTTCCATTGATCAAGCTGATGAATTTCATAGAGGCTTGATCTGCAGTTTTCAATGATGAATATGTTGGTGGGCTGGTTAGTGCGCTGCTAGTGAATTCCCTGTCTCAGGAATAATACACTGTGCACAGTTGGTGGGCTGGTTAGTGCGCTGCTAGTGAATTCCCTGTCTCAGGAATAATACACTGTGCACAGTTGGTGGGCTGGTTAGTGTGCTGCTTGTGAATCCTCTGTCTCAGATGTAAGACATCATGCACAGTTGGTGGGCTGGTTAGTGCGCTGCTTGTGAATCCTCTGTCTCAGATGTAAGACATCATGCACGGTTGCTTGGCTGGTTAGTGCGCTGCTTGTGAATGGTCTGGAAGAGTAAGTTTTAACTCTTAGCCCAAAGCATTAGAAACCAAAAGAGTTAACTTACTCATTCTTGGTTGGCAGCTCCAAAAGATCTGCATCCTTCCTGACCATGAATCTGACAATACTTTGGTGGTCGTAGTAAGCAGCGTGGTGAATGGCAGCCCACCCTTCCTGGTCAACAAGAAGATAGTTGGCCGACCTCGACCAAAGACAGCTGACAACGTCCAACGATCCGCATCGAGCAGCCACATGCATGGCAGTGGGTCCAGTTATAACTGTCACTGTTAATCAAAAAAGAATACTCTATGAATTATAAATGACCATGGAAGGCAATGGGAAACTATCATAATGCCTTCCCATGAATGAGTTTACAGACATTCACAATGCTAAGATTTGTGGTGGAGTCACATGTTCACAATTACCTCATGCGTCTTCAAACTATATTACTCACAAGATTCCATCAATGTTAAACATAGCACAAACCACCATTTGTAGACTCCACACAGGACACAGTAGACAACAACCCTATCTCACGTCTTGAAAGACTCCCAAACTGACCAGTGTACCAGCCAATGAACACACTGTGATTTACAGAGTAGCCAAAGAATACATCTTGTGATGAATACAGTAGCCAATGAACATACAGTGTGATGTATAGAGTAGCCAATGAACACACAGTGTGATGTGTAGAGTAGCCAATGAACACACAGTGTGATGTGTAGAGTAGCCAATGAACTCACAGGGTGATATATAGAGTAGCCAATGAACTCACAGTGTGATGTACAGAGTAGCCAATGAACTCACAGTGTGATGTATAGAGTAGCCAATGAACACACAGTGTGATGTATAGAGTAGCCAATGAACTCACAGTGTGATGTACAGAGTAGCCAATGAACACACAGGTTGATGTATAGAGTAGCCAATGAACTCACAGTGTGATGTACAGAGTAGCCAATGAACACACAGGTTGATGTATAGAGTAGTCAATGAACACACAGTGTGATGTACAGAGTAGCCAATGAACACAGTGTGCTCCAGGAAAAGAAAGAGTTAAATGCACACAAAATGTGTTGGTCATTGCTTCCACACCAAAGTCTCAATCAATTCTTACATTTAACAAATGTAAACATGTAATAAGAAATTAAAATTCAAACATACCAGACTGTCTCAGAGACGAGTTTTTGGTAACTTTTGGCAATACAACATCTGAACTTGTGGCGTTGTCCAGTAATTGAACTGCTCTCTTATATTCTGGGGGACAGAACCACGAAAAGATGACTGAACCTTAGATGCATACCCCAGCAGCATGGCCTTCATTCTTGACAAGGACATAAAAAAAACACAAATAATGAATAAACTAATAGACTGAGACATCCGGCATACACAGCCAGAGTTATGTGTCAAACTCCTTACAGATGAAGAATTGTTTCTTTCATACAATCCTTGCCTGTACACAACCGGGAGAAATGGTAATAAATCCCTTGCCTTACACAACTAGGACAAAGGTCATACAATCCATGTACAAACCAAAACAAATGGTTATACAATCCATGTACACAGCCAGGACAAATGGTCATACAATCCATACAGAGGCACAGCCAGGACAAATGGTCATACAATTCATACCTGGACACAGCCAGGACAAATGGTCATACACTCCATACCTGGACACAGCCAGGACAAATGGTCATACAATCCATGCATGTGTACAGCCAGGACAAATGGTCATACAATCCATGCATGTGTACAGCCAGGACAAATGGTCATACAATCCATGCATGTGTACAGCCAGGACAAATGGTCATACAATCCATGCATGTGTACAGCCAGGACAAATGGTCATACAATCCATGCATGTGCACAGCCAGGACAAATGGTCTGTCAGCAGAAGCCACGAGCCAGTGCCCATCACATGTTGTATTGAAGACAAAGTGATGCCGCGGCAACCTACTGTGGCTATGTGAAATGTTGGAACCAGCACAATGTTGTATTGAAGACAAAGTGATGCTGCGGCAACCTACTGTGGCTATGTGAAATGTTGGAACCATCACATGTTGTATTGAAGACAAAGTGGTGCCGCAACAACCCACTGTGGCTATGTGAAATGTTGGAACCATCACAATGCTGTAATGAAGACAAAGTGATGCCGCTGCAACCCACTTTGGCTATGTGAAATGTTGGAACCATCACAATGCTGTATTTAAGACAAAGTGATGCCGCTGCAACCTACTGTGGCTTTGTGAAATGTTGAAACTATCACAATGTTGTATTGAAGACAAAGTGATGGCGCAGAAACCCACTGTGTCTATGTGAAATGTTGGAACCATCACATGTTGTATTGAAGACAAGGTGGTGCCGCAGAAACCTGCTGTGTCTATGTGAAATGTTGGAACCATCACATGTTGTATTGAAGACAAAGTGGTGCCGCAACAACCCACTGTGGCTATGTGAAATGTTGGAACCATCACAATGCTGTAATGAAGACAAAGTGATGCCGCTGCAACCCATTTTGGCTATGTGAAATGTTGGAACCATCACAATGCTGTATTGAAGACAAAGTGATGCCGCTGCAACCTACTGTGGCTTTGTGAAATGTTGGAACCATCACAATGTTGTATTGAAGACAAAGTGATGGCGCAGAAACCCACTGTGTCTATGTGAAATGTTGGAACCATCACATGTTGTATTGAAGACAAAGTGGTGCCGCAGAAACCTGCTGTGTCTATGTGAAATGTTGGAACCATCACATGTTGTATTGAAGACAAAGTGGTGCCGCAGCAACCTACTGTGGCTATGTTAAGTGACAGAACCATCAAATTTTGTAGGCCTGAGTTCACACAGCAACAGGTGGTCAGTATTTCCCTCATTAGCAGGCGATGAGAGCCAACATCAAACCCCCATCTGACAGCACTCATGCCATTGCTAGCTAAACATCCTAACCATTATAACAACACTTATTGTTGTAATGGCTCCCTATGTAAATTCTCAGTACACAGTGTACCACAAGGCCAGCTCCTGCAATGGTTAGGACATTATGCCAACATTTGCAATGAGCATGGTTAAGCAAGGGTTCCATGGCAGCTCTCGCCATTCATTATGAGGGTAAAAGACTGACCACCGATTCCTCTGTGCACTACGACCTACAAAATGTGAAGTTCACACACACACGGCGGATTCCGGCTACAGGAAGTGTTTATATAGTGTGCCCCTTGATGTGGCTAAAAGATCCAAGAAATGTGCCAGGCTGCATGTACAGTGGTTTCAGTAGTTGAGTCTTCGTTAGTCCAGAGTGGGTCAAATACGGCTTGTATTCCATCCAGTCTGTTTACAGGTCATCATCTGTGTGTTAACATGTGGTGGAATTAAGTTATAAGTCGGTCAAGAAATCAGCTTCACATGATTATTAATTATCACGACCAACATTCATTCCCAAACATGAATGTATAAAAAGATAGGTGTCGAGTGTGTACAGTAACTGTTAATACAAGTTATGAGTGTGTACAGTAACCATTAATACAGGTTATGTGTGTACAGTAACTGTTAATACAGGTTATGAGTGTGTACAGTAACCGTTAATACAGGTTATGATTTACAGAATGAGTATGAAAACAAGAAGGGAAAGAAATGTTAGAAGCTTCCCTCTATACAACAAAACCAGCTAGCATCTGTAGGCACCCAACATCCCAACTGCCGTAACCTGCTGAAAAACACTACCTGGATTACTGAGTGAGTACATCATCCACTTCTGTCCTACCTCTTTAGGCCAGAGGAACAATCAACACCTATTGAGGGACTAACCCCATGCCTGTCCTAGCTGTAACCTGTACATCATAAACGGGAAGCTTGAAAAGTGCTGGTCCAACCACTCATTCAACACTGCACAATTCCTAGACTCTTAAACAGTGAGGGTAATTTAGTCATCAGATTATCCTCACTGCACATCAAATCCTTCAGTCCATAAGTGCCCGGATCCTCTCCTCAGTATCTCCCTCAGTGGGTAGCGGTTGACGACACTAGTTCCCTGGTCGCTGATTATTCCCAAGTTCTGGTCAAGGTTACAGTCTCAGAGTCATCACTTAATTCATTCGCTTGCCCTGCCCCTCTGAGCGCATTCACTATATTAGTCCCATCCATTGCTCTTCCACTTCCCACAGTAATATCACTCATATGCCTATCAGCATGTTCATGTCCTCTGACACCTGTGTGGCCTGACACAAACATGTCCTCTGACACCTGTGAGGCCTCTCTATTGGCAATGACTTGGAGGTCGGCACATGGTCTGCAAATCCTTGTTCTGTCTGCCATGGCTAGAACATCAAGGAGGTATTGCACTGCCCTGCATGTTGTATCTCTTGTGCACATGAGTGTGATTCACATAGCCTCGTTCTGCATTCTTTCCGGTCCCTCCATCTGAGAGTGAGGATCACACATTATTTACTACGTGGGGTAGTGAGTGTCATATCCCTCCCATTACCTACAAAGTTAGTTGGATATCAGTCAACCCCAAGAATTTTTGGCTGTTTGTTATTTTTTGGCACATTTACGTTCAGTAGTTTGCTATTGCTTTCTGAACGACCAGCACTAATACCATTATATGAAAAGCAATGCAAGGCGGTCTGCTACCAAATCACCCACGTGTTTCGAACGTGGCATGCAGGATTATGAATTGCATGCGTAACCTCTTTGCCACACACCCGACTCCCATTACTGACCCACTAAAACACATGTGACAGAAATTGTTATGGCAACCCCCACCCTAATGCCTACATATATGCAACCATATTGTGGAACATCATTCCTATGTGCCATCACATCCAAAACACTTGAGAATATGTTGCTGGAGTTTTGCCATCTGTAGCTAGGCATCACATACAATGAGTAGACAAAATCTCACACCATGGAGGGCAGAAGCCTACAGCAGTAGAGAGTTGACTGGCAACATGTGAGAGGACCTGTACTCACCAGCAGCGAGGATGTTGTTCCTACGAATGTTGATGTCCACTGGATTGGTCAGTATCCTGACAATGATGTTGGCACGGTTGTGGATGGCAGCATGGTGCAACAAGGAGAGACCCTGCTCATCGTGTTTGTAAATCCTGGAGCCTGTCACTTTGCGGGCCAAAGATGCCAGCATGGCAATACAGCCTCGCTGTGCACACACTTTGATGCCGACCACAGGTGTCTGCAACAGAATAGGATGCTGAATCAAGCTGACTGTATGTGTTGTCACGGAATGCCACGGTTTGCACCAGACTGCCTCTCCTTCCACAAAAACGGGGGATAAATTACAGAAGAAGGAACGGCATTCTCTATGATAAAGAGACTGGGGCAAGGTTATTACAAGCATTGTACAAAACCACTGAGCCGTGACGTAAGACTGCTCACAAACACAAGGTGTGGAATATCAACCTAATGGAATGTGACACTGACCCACCGTGGCAATTAAAACTGCCCAGGCATGAAACTAATGCAGGTAGAAGTGTCAAGACCCAGACGTCAAGCTGATCGCGAAGGCTGACTATGAAACAGACTAGAGGCGCAAGGTGTGAACTCACTGCTTGATAAGACTCCCAAGGATAAACAGTATCAGACTGAATGGGACCTCTCAACCATATAAGGTGTAAAAGTCAAGCTGAATAAAGACTGCCCACAGCCATAGGTGAGATGGCCAGCCGTTCAGAAAGAATTTATGACAGTCATGCTGGGAGATTATTTAGTCTGCATCATAGGAGGTGTGAATTGGAATTTATGCCAGAGTCCAGAAACACCCTGGATTTATAACACCTTGTGCTAAGAGCGGCGGGTGTAGGATTCTGGACACCGTGGGCTATGTAAATTAAATTATCAAAGTTAGATAAGAGTAATTAACAGCCAGGTATAAGTAGATGGGGGTTTTGTCAGTCTCAGTAGATGTGCCTAGTTTTGAATCAGGTAATAGAAAGTGACTTTTTATATGTATACATTTCATAAGTCTGATCCTCATTTTGTCTAGGATCTTCTCTGAATGGTATTTCGTAGTCACTATTCACCAGCCTTTAGATTTACCGACTCGTGTTATTTCTGTTTGAACTAGTCTGGTCTCTTTTTCTTGCATGCTTTTGCTGTACTGAATATAGTCAATTGAGTATATTTCATTTACTTCTTACTACTGCAGTGGCTAAGTACTGACTAAACTGTGCAGACCAGCAATGCGGCTGTCCTGTGTGGTTACCTCAATGAGACATATTGTTACTAACTCATGCATTATGCTATTATGTTGAATAACTTTATATGCCTATTTTGAATTTGCTTACTTTATGTGTATTTGATGTTTGAGATGCAATTTGCCATACAGTACTCACTAGGAGGAACACCACTTGGGTGTTATACTAGTGTGTGCGTATGCACTGCGCACATTGGCATATTGCCTATTGATTGTGCAGACATTACCCACAATTGGTACAGAGTATATGGTGCTTAGCCCTTCCAGTGTGTGGTGCAAAAGCGTGCATCGTAACTGTGACGAAGTCTCCAGCTTCCCCATCATCTTTTGAGTAAAGTAGAGTAAATTCTCTTTAAAAACCCTTATTTAATTGTATACGAGCGTATCTGCATATTTATACCTAATTATATATGTATAGATAGGCCACGTCCATAGCATAAATCAACTGCTATTTAATGTTATTACACTAGTGGGAAATAATACGTTACAGAAGTAATCTGTAAATTTGGCTACGACGATTTCACAATTTGGTCGGATAAATTAAAGGAAACGAACTCCCTGGCACGACCACTTCCGGTCAGGAGAAAAATAGCTAAACTCGTTCTTTCGCAACCTAGACGTCGGTGTAGGAACAATCTGCTAGTCGCTAGGCTCTATAAAATACTTTTAAAGTGTTAAGAGTTTTATCTTTGGCGCGTATTACGGCCATGAATATATTTAAAATATATTAGAGAGATACCTAGAGCAGTGTTTGTACCTGACAAGTTCGGTCAGTAGATTAGAAGGGTAAGGAATAGTTATGTGTACCAATATAATATATTGCCGTGTGCGCCCGAGATTTCCGTGTGTAGTTAAAGTAACCGCCGATAATAGGTTATTTTACCTAATTATTTACCATAATAATTATATTACCGACTAAACTCGATCGCGTATATTATACTTCGTACAGGTAGTTTACTAAGCACACAGAGTAAAGGGTAAAACGTAACTGTGTAGAAAATTACCTTTACATGAGGTTTAGAGAGGTGTAGCCGATTTGAGATAGTTGTAAACTTGATAAAGTCGGATAGAACCCAATTTTCGATTAGTCCGTATAGCAGTAGACTAGGCCATACTAATCGAGCCGTTAGTTGAGGAATAACACGAGGCAGTTCCTAGTAATAATATTGCGAGGCCGCAAAAATAGATCTTACTAAACACGTAAAAATGTCAAATACTAGCGTGGTAGATCCTAGGCATGTTCGTTAATTTTTATCGGTGATTTCTCACCAATTCGCAGTCCTGTTCTTGCCTGCCACTCCATTAACTTTCAGCCTATCAGATTCTATTATGATAATTACATAAACTGTATTTTAAAATATACGTTATATAGAATCATTATTAATTATGTGCTAGAAATATAGCTTTAGAATTTGAACATAAATATCTATAAAATGTAATTTGTTTAATAGATTCTATATGTATCTACCTCTAGATTACTTTGTAATTATTGTATTTTAATAATATAATTATGATATGCATTATATGATGATATGTTTAATGGTTACTGAATAATTATTATATTCACTTGTAAGGAAACATAGAATGATTTTATTTAAATGTTTTCCCTAGGTCAGTGTTTTACTATTTATCCTAGGATAGGGACGTATAGGGAGCAGGGACAAATAGCTCATGCTATTTTGTTTCTGCAATTTTGTATGAGATGTTATTGGCCATCAGGAACAATCCATGGCCGATGCGTACCGATGTCTCGACAGAAGAGTCAACTGCTCTCGCTGTATATATTTCACAGATTTGACACCTTCAGCGCCAAGCTTTAGATGCGCTAACCTGTGTGACTCATTGCGAAGCATCACTCACCATCTCACTTATGCTTACTAACTAGGGTTTACACGCACTGTGTAAGCCGGAGAACCAGAAGATAAGTGGCCAAACTTACCGTTGGCCACCACCACCACCACCACCAGTTACATGCAAATAATACCAGCTTTGTCAGGCCATGTCAATGATTAAAATGCAACATTGTCAGTTTCTTAAATTTTACACCCACTAGTTGTTACGTAATTAACCTTAGTCATAGTAGAGTGAGAAGATATGAAAGTTTGTCTCTGTTATATATTTTACTCTGTCTTTCTCCGTGTCATTGAGAGGGATTAGAGTTGGGGGCTCGAGCTTTGTTTTTATTTCAGGCACGTAGCTAGACAATCTTGGCAGACTGTCTGTATCCAACCAGTATAGTTGTACGCCATTCCTGTCTGCCTGAACACTGTCAGAAGATTAGACTTGTTCTGGGACCTTTACTCCGTCTAGAATTACGAGCTATTCAGTCTTGTCTTCTCCAGTGACTTAATTTTCTATTCTTAGAAAGTCTATCCGCAGCACGTTGATAGATTCCATATCATCGTAGCTGACGCTACGCTTGATTATTTCTTCCAAGCCCTTAAAAGGAGCCCAGGTTTTCCGGTGCAGTGACAACGGAGGAACCAGGTGGTGACAGGACGGAATCCTGCGGTTCCGAACACCGTCCAGCTGTTTGCGGATCTCACGTGTAACCCAGCCACAGATCCAGGTAGGATACAAGTAACCTTAGAGTTATGTATTTTATTTTTATCATTTCACTTACATGATTGTTGTAATACATAAACATCAAGTTTCACCATCATCATCTAGTAAACCATAATATGTTAACTGAATGATAGTAATTAAAGGGTGTGTAGTTTGTTGTAAAGTAGTAGTTATCTTATTTTCCAATTGTGCATATGTGTTTGTGTGTGTACATTGGTGGGTGATTACTTAAGTACCTGGGAGAGGAAAGCAGTCAGAGGGGATAATCTTCCCTGGCTAGTAATCCTTTCAGAGGTGTAGATTGAGAACCCATATGTGGAAAGAATGAGATTGCGGGGGATCGGCAGGGGTTCTGGAAGAATCTCAAAACTGAGAGGGAAGACCAGAAGAACTTTTAATCAGATAGCGGTGGGAACGATTAATAGTATGACTCTTCGCTGGCTGTTGAACGAGGGGACGGAGACATATGGGAATGTCCTGAGTGCAGTGATGTCGGTTCTTAACTCAACTCAACTCAATTCAGAGATGTAAACCTAGTCATCTAACTTTCTCTTTTCCCACTCCTGGGAGAAAATCAAGCCCAGCTAATTTAACGAGCCACTTTCAGTTGTGTGCTTGGTTATTCATAGGCATAATCTTTTTTCAGCCATACAGATCTTGTCCCAAGTCAATTTCTGACTATTTGGGGTTGCCAGCCAGTGATAAGTACATTCAACTTGGTGGCAGAACCCCCACTTATGACATGTGTACACAAATGTCTGCAACAGAACAGGATGCTGAATCAAGCTGACTATGTGTACACAGATGATCACCACAACTCAATGGCTGCTACACCTCTCTCTCTCTCTCTGTCACTCACCCTCACACATGCCTTTTACACACTTTAAGGCACTTTGGCCTTACACAGCCAGACCCACATGTCTGTAGACCAACAGGCACTGGCTGGCTGATGTGGTCAGTGTCATACCAGCCACCTTGACTTCTCAAGACATTGCCTGGTATGGATGCCATGATACAAAGTACATATGAGGAGAGTTAATGCTATGGTAAGGGAGATAACCAAAATAACATTGTAAAACAAAAGTTAAACCCAGGGTTACCGAGTGTAATTGAGAGCAACTCAGCTCGGGCGACAAGTGAACTACGCCACGAGCGAAGTAGAGAGACATGGGAAAAGTGAGGTGAACATTTGCAGCTTAGAGGCCGGGAAGATTTTGGACTCCACTCGCAGCTCAGGGCGTTAAACGAACAAAAACAGTTATGTGAAGCTAAAGAAATAATACCCGCTCCATACAAATACTGACAACATATGGGGAAATAGATTTAGATCCAGCCTGCGGTGAACAGCGAATGATGAAGCACAAGAACTAGTGATTGAGTATACGACAAGAGATTTGTCGAATGCAGAATATAAAGAACAACAATGTGCGATTTGCCAAGCCGCTGCAAGTGTGAGTGGTGACGGTACACCGCTATGCATGATTTGGGACTCAGCTTTGTGGGTGTTTTCGCAGGAGTCAACGTAAGTTGAGTGTTATTTATTAGACTTGAAATAATAGAAGTGGGCAATGACAATGGAATGTCCGCCATTTATGACAAGATCAGGGCCACCCCTGACAGACTATCACCGCTAGTCTAAGAGAGCTGCGTAAGAAACAATGTTCGTCTTTGCCAGCGTGTTAGCTGAGCGGCGAGGTGTGTTCAGCGAATAAAATCTTTGTCATTATGAAACAGTGTCCAGAGTCTGTTGCCTTCACTACAATCAGGACTGATGTACACCGGGACACGAGTCAGAAACATTGACAACAACCCACACCCGGTTTATGGCAATGGATATATGGCTGTGTAGAACTGGGGACCCAGGTCAATTGTTAACATTCAAATCAACCTCGATGCAGATTACTCCCAGAACCTCTCACAGATAGATGTTACCTCAATGTAATCTGTCTAAAGGTGGAATCTGTCTGGAGATAGAATCTGTCTAGAGGTGGAATCTGTCTAGAGGTGGAATCTGTCTAGAGATGGAATCTGTCTAGAAGTGGAATCTGTTAGAAATGGAATCTGTCCAGAGGTTGAATCTGTCTAGCAGTGGAATCTGTCTAGAGATGGAATCTGTCTAGAGGTAGAATCTGATCTGTCTAGAGGTAGAATCTGATCTGTCTAGAGGTGGAATCTGATCTGTCTAGAGGTGGAATCTGATCTGTCTAGATGTGGAATCTGATCTGTCTAGAGGTGGAATCTGTCTAGAGGTGGAATCTGATCTGTCTAGAGGTAGAATCTGTCTAGCAGTGGAATCTGTCTAGAGATGGAATCTGTCTAGAGGTGGAATCTGATCTGTCTAGAGGTAGAATCTGATCTGTCTAGAGGTGGAATCATCTGTCTAGAGGTGGAATCTGTCTAGAGGTGGAATCTGATCTGTCTAGAGGTGGAATCTGATCTGTCTAGAGGTGGAATCTGATCTGTCTAGAGGTGGAATCTGATCTGTCTAGAGGTAGAATCTGTCTAGAGGTGGAATCTGATCTGTCTAGAGGTAGAATCTGTCTAGAGGTGGAATCTGATGTCTAGAGGTGGAATCTGATCTGTCTAGAGGTAGAATCTGTCTAGAGGTGGAATCTGTCTAGAGGTAGAATCTGATCTGTCTAGAGGTGTTTGTTGTTTGTCCATCAAGAATGATGATGACCATTCATTTCATCCAGTGGGGTTGAAGGTGTGGAGCCGTGGGTTCTAAGATGGCTGATAAGGCCTATTTTGGCTCGAAATGTTCTTTGACAATGTGAACAAAGAATGCTTGAAGTTTCTGGAGGAGGATTTCCTGCAGTGGTTTTTCTGTCCTGCCTTTTCTTCACAGCTCTTGCAGTCCTGGTTGCCCCACACGTGACTGCACCTTTGCGCAATGATGCACGCCACGAATTTCGGTCTCTGGCTGCATCCTCCCAGGTGTCATGATGAATTCCAAAAGCATTCAGTGAAATTTTCAGAGTGTCTTTAAAACGTTTCCTCTGGCCACCTTGGGAGCGTTTACCACAACGCAGTTCGCTGTAAAAAATTCGTTTAGGGAGCCTGTGATCTGGCATGCGAGTCAAGTGACCAGCCCAGTGAATCTGATTCTTCATCAGTAGAGTGTGGATACTGGGCATGGATGCCCTTTCTAGGACTTCAGTGTCTGGAATCTTGTCTTTCCATTTAATCTTCAGTAGCTTCCTTAGGCAGACTGTGTGGAAGTGGTTTAATTTCCTAGCGTGTTGCTGATAAACAGTCCATGTTTCACAAGCATATAGCAGTGTGGATAATACAACTGCTTTGTAGACTTTTAGCTTTGTTTGCAGGCTTATTCCAGTTCTGTCCCATACATTCTTGTACAGTCTGCCAAAGGCTGCACTGGCCTTGGAGATTCTTGCATTCACTTCGTCATCGATTGTGGCAGCTTGTGACACAGTGCTGCCAAGATAGATGAATTTGTCCACAACACTTAGTCTATGATCATTCACTTTGATATTCGGCACTGTGTGATTATTCCCTGGAGCTGGCTGGTACATAACTACAGTCTTCTCCAAGTTGATATTGAGCCCAAAGTTGGCACAGGCATGTGAGAAAGCTGAAACATTATGTTGCATGTCCGCCTCTGAGTTGGCGTATAGAGCGCAATCATCAGCAAACAGGAGCTCTCTGACGGTGCCGCTGTTAATTTTGGTTTTAGCTTTCAGCCTTCTGAGATTGAATAACTTTCCATCCATACGGTAGTTGATGTCTATTCCAATGTCGTCGTTCTCGAAGGCATTCATCAACATGGCTGAAAACATGAGGCTGAACAGTGTTGGTGCCAGGACACATCCTTGCTTCACTCCATTGGTGACAGGAAAGGGTTCAGACAGTTCACCATTTTCCTGTACTCTTGCCTGCATGCCGTCATGAAATAGCCGCACTATTTGGACAAACTTTCGTGGACAGCCATATTTTGCCATAATCTTCCACAGTCCTTCTCTGCTGACTGTATCAAAAGCCTTGGTAAGGTCAATGAAAGTCTAGAGGTAGAATCTGTCTAGAGGTGGAATCTGATCTGTCTAGAGGTAGAATCTGTCTAGAGGTGGAATCTGATCTGTCTAGAGGTGGAATCTGTCTAGAGGTGGAATCTGTCTAGAGGTGGAATCTGTCTAGAGGTGGAATCTGTCTAGAGGTGGAATCTGTCTAGAGGTGGAATCTGTCTAGAGGTGGAATCTGTCTAGAGGTGGAATCTGTCTAGAGATGGAATCTGTCTAAAGGTGGAATCTGTCTAGAGGTGGAATCTGTCTAGAGGTGGAATCTGTCTAGAGGTAGAATCTGATCTGTCTAGAGGTAGAATCTGATCTGTCTAGAGGTAGAATCTGTCTAGAGGTAGAATCTGATCTGTCTAGAGGTAGAATCTGTCTAGAGGTGGAATCTGATCTGTCTAGAGGTGGAATCTGTCTAGAGGTGGAATCTGATCTGTCTAGAGGTAGAATCTGTCTAGAGATGGAATCTATCTAGAGGTGGAATCTGTCTAGAGATGGAATCTGTCTAGAAGTGGAATCTGTCTAGAAGTGGAAACTGTTAGAAACGGAATCTGTCCAGAGGTTGAATCTGTCTAGCAGTGGAATCTGTCTAGAGATGGAATCTGTCTAGAGATGGAATCTATCTAGAGGTGGAATCCGTCTAGAGGTGGGATCTGTCTAGAGATGGAATCTGTTAGAAATGGAATCTGTCTAGCAGTGGAATCTGTCTAGAGATGGAATCTGTCTAGAGGTAGAATCTGATCTGTCTAGAGGTAGAATCTGATCTGTCTAGAGGTGGAATCTGTCTAGAAGTGGAATCTGTCTAGAGGTGGAATCTGTCTAGAGATGGAATCTATCTAGAGGTGGAATCTGTCTAGAGATGGAATCTGTCTAGAGATGGAATCTATCTAGAGGTGGAATCTGTCTAGAGATAGAATCTGATCTGTCTAGAGTTGGAATCTGTCTAGAGGTAGAATCTGTCTAGAGATGGAATCTGTCTGGAGATGGAATCTGTCTAGAGGTGGAATCTGTCTAGAGATGGAATCTGTCTAGAGATGGAATCTATCTAGAGATGGAATCTATCTAGAGGTAGAATCTGATCTGTCTAGAGGTAGAATCTGATCTGTCTAGAGGTGGAATCTGTCTAGAGATGGAATCTGTCTAGAGGTGGAATCTGTCTAGAGGTGGAATCTGTCTGACATACTGGCTGGTACACATGACACACTGGCTGGTACACATAACACACTGGCTGGTACACATGGCAAATAGGCAATTACACCAAGGTGTGAAGCCTGGGAGAGAAAGAGTCAACAATCATCTCAAACATTAGGGACACTGTTGTGTTTTAAGGCAGGGAACCCAATGGTCACGTGCAAGACCCCAGACATCAGTCACAGACCCCACCTTGTATTTTAGAGCTTTCCTGTAGCCAAAATACTTCTTGAACTGGTCAAGCACATGGACATCAGCAATGGGCACTCGCTTGGGTTTCAGCTTGTCCATTTCATCACAAAATGCTTTCACCCACAATGGCTTCTGATAGGGTGTCCCATACAGTGCTTCAAACTCTATGCCAATAGCATAGTACCTGGAGGGATGGCCAAGAGACAAGTCAAGTAGAGGACCTCTGAATGCTGATGTGAATGCTGGAGGTTGTGGTATTTTACTGATATGATCTCTGAGTTCATATTACATTTATGTAAAGAAGTCAAGAAACCATTTTAACAATCACTGTTGTCTGACATTTTCTGTGTTTATACATAAAACTAGAAAATTATAGCAGTCAGAATACACTGCAATTAACATATTTAATTAAAGATGTTGATGAGTTGAGTCAAGAACCGACATCACAGCATTCGCAACATTTCAATACTTGCTTGTCCTCATCTGCAACAGCCAGCGAAGAGTCCCAATAATAATGGTACCAGTAGCAGTCTGTGCTTTCCTCAGAGCCCAGATCCTCTGGTCACTCCCTGCAGCACCATTCTCTCCATGCCACCTGTCCTTTCCTCAGAGTCCAGATCACCTGGTCACTCCCTGCAGCACCATTCTCTCCATGCCACCTGTCCTTTCCTCAGAGCCCAGATCTTCTGGTCACTCCCTGCAGCACCATTCTTTCCATGCCACCTGTCCTTTCCTCAGAGCCCAGATCCTCTGGTCACTCCCTGCAGCACCATTCTCTCCATGCCACCTGTCCTTTCCTCAGAGCCCAGATCCTCTGGTCACTCCCTGCAGCACCATTCTCTCCATGCCACCTGTCCTTTCTTCAGAGCCCAGATCTTCTGGTCACTCCCTGCAGCACCATTCTCTCCATGCCACCTGTCCTTTCCTTAGAGTCCAGATCTTCTGGTCACTCCCTGCAGCACCATTCTCTCCATGCCACCTGTCCTTTCCTCAGAGCCCAGATCCTCTGGTCACTCCCTGCAGCACCATTCTCTCCATGCCACCTGTCCTTTCCTCAGAGCCCAGATCCTCTGGTCACTCCCTGCAGCACCATTCTCTCCATGCCACCTGTCCTTTCCTCAGAGCCCAGATCCTCTGGTCACTCCCTGCAGCACCATTCTCTCCATGCCACCTGTCCTTTCCTCAGAGCCCAGATCCTCTGGTCACTCCCTGCAGCACCATTCTCTCCATGCCACCTGTCCTTTCCTCAGAGTCCAGATCTTCTGGTCACTCCCTGCAGCACCATTTTCTCCATGCCACCTGTCCTTTCCTCAGAGTCCAGATCTTCTGGTCACTCCCTGCAGCACCATTCTCTCCATGCCACCTGTCCTTTCCTCAGAGCCCAGATCTTCTGGTCACTCCCTGCAGCACCATTCTCTCCATGCCACCTGTCCTTTCCTCAGAGCCCAGATCTTCTGGTCACTCCCTGCAGCACCATTCTCTCCATGCCACCTGTCCTTTCCTCAGAGTCCAGATCTTCTGGTCACTCCCTGCAGCACCATTCTCTCCATGCCACCTGTCCTTTCCTCAGAGCCCAGATCTTCTGGTCACTCCCTGCAGCACCATTCTCTCCATGCCACCTGTCCTTTCCTCAGAGCCCAGATCTTCTGGTCACTCCCTGCAGCACCATTCTCTCCATGCCACCTGTCCTTTCCTCAGAGTCCAGATCTTCCAGTCACTCCCTGCAGCACCATTCTCTCCATGCCATCATGATCTATCTGTTCTTCTGCACTATACACACAATTCCAAAGAACCACGTCTGCCTTATCATGCACCAATACCCCACCCAGCAGTGCAGACCCAGCCAATCTGTCCGCCTGCTCATTTCCCACCACACCAGCACGTCCTGAAGAAAAATCCAATAGATGCTCTATATCTGTGACTTTTGAATGGAAGCCTGCCAATCTTCTTAAAGCATGCCTGTCTTCACCTTTCTCATCACACTTTGTGATATTTCATTAAAGGCTTCAAGTAAGTTAAATATGTGTTTCCAAATTCTTATAATCATATATAACAATTTCTGAAACACTGAACACATCATATTCATATGCTGTTAATTTTCTTCTTCTTCTTCTTCAGCGTTCCGAGCCATTGAGGTTCTTTGCTGCAGATACAATCCGTCTCCATTCGTCTCTCTGGTGGACCTTCTCTTGCCAGTCGTTGATTCCAAGTGCTTGTAGGTCTGTATATGTATCATCTCTCCACCGTCTTCTTGGTCTACCTCGGGGTCTACGATAATTTATTTCCCGAGTGTAAGCGAGTTTTGTTTCCCTATTATCTTCCATTCTTTCTATATGCCCCAGCCATTGTAGTCTATTAGCCTTCATGATACCAGTGATTAGCAGGGACTTAAACAGATCATAAATGTCTTTGTTACTTCTTCTTTTCCACTCTCCACTTTGTGTATCCCTAATGGGTCCAAAGATGCGTCTTAAAATTTTGTTCTCAAAGGTTTGTAACAAGGCTTCGTCTCCTTTCGTTGTACTCCAGGTTTCAGAGCCATACAGCACAACTGGTCTGATCAGTGTTTTGTATATTGTGATCTTGGTGTTACGAGATAGCGCCTTTGATTTTAGTAGATGTAGTGCATAGTATATCTTATTTCCAGAATTGATTCTAGTTTGTATTTCTTCCCTTATGATGTTGGAGCAGTTGAAGATTGTACCCAGGTAATTTGTATGTTTCCGTTCTTTTAATGGTCATATTATCTATTTGTATGTGGCCAGAGTTTTAAGCCATTCCTTCTCTTGAAATTACCATATATTCTGTCTTATCTTGGTTGATAACCAGCCCCATCTGTTGGGCTTATTCCTTTAAGTGAGCCAATATTTCCAATGTCTTTTGTTCATTTTCCCCTATAATATCTATATCATTTGCATAACCAAGCAGCTTGGATGTTCCTCCAATATCACATTCCTCCTTTATCTTCCTTACAACTTTCTCTAGAGCCAGATTGAAGAGTAGCAGCGATAGTGCATCACCCTGTTTCAAGCCAGATGTTATTTGGAAAGGGTCGGATTTCCTGCCTTTATATGTTACTATATTATAAGTATCTTCCATGCATAGTCTGGTCATGTTGATTAACTTCCTTGGTATTCCAAATTCCCGCATAGCATTCCATAGACTATTCCTATGGACACTATCATAAGCCTTTTTAAAATCCACAAAAATGTTATGGAGATCTCTTTTATATTCCCAATTTTTCTCGGCTATTTGTCGTAAGATAAATATCTGATCTATTGTTGATCTGTTTTGTCTAAAACCCTCCTGGTAGTCACCTAATATGTATTCTGAATATGGTTTTAGTCTATTTAGTAGTACTGTGGATAGTATCTTATAGCTTATGGACAGTAGTGATATTCCTCTATAATTTTCACACTGGAACTTGTCTCCTTTCTTAAAGATAGGTATCAATAATGACTCTTTCCAGTCATGGGGTAATTCTTCAGTCCTCCAGATTTTTATTATTAGTTCGTATAGCTTTAGATGTAATACATGGCCACCCGCGTTTATAAATTCAGCAGCAATTCTATCAGCCCCAGTTGCCTTATTATTTTTAAGTCGTGTGATTACATATAGGATTTCTTCAAATGCAGGTTCTTCAATTTGTGGTTCACACGTTAGAACCTCTTCCTGTGGGAAAGTGTTACTTGGAGCTTCACAATTTAGTAATTCAACAAAGTATTCTTTCCATGTCTTGCACATTTCCTCATTGGTATTTAATGCTGTTAATTTGCTATGTAAATGTCTATATTATACACTGTTGCATGTCTACACTCTGCATTGTTCTATCATGTCTATATTCTCATCATCATCATGTGCCATGTCAATAAGCTTGGACAGTCATTGTCCTCCACCTCACACGATCACGGATCAGGTTTGACCACTTGTCCCAATTATGTTAACGTGGTCAAGCTATCCATGTATGTAAATCTTTGCCTTCCCCTAACTATTTTCCCTACCAAGTTTGCAAGTCAACCAATTTCTCATTTGTATTTCTGCTCGTCCATGGTATTCTTTGCATTTTCCTATGAAAGCACATTTCCACAGCCTTGAGATGTTTCTCAGCTGGCCTGCTGATTGTCCACGTCCGACATGTATACAGCTGTATAGGTTTATACAGTACCTCAATCACTCTGTTCCCTGTGCAACTGATGGCTTTTCACTGTTGAGCTTCCGTCTGGCAAAAGGCTACCCATGCCATAGTGAGCCTTGTTCTAATCTCTACAAGGCACCTCTAATCAGATACGACTGTTCCGAGATAGTTGTGCTGATTCTTTTGTTTAATCATTATGCCATTTACTTGAATGTTACATTGTGGTATTTCTGTCTTCTTGCAGACAACCATATCATTTACTAGCTGTACACACAAAACATCATTTGGAATGTGCCAACTGCCATGCAGTATATACGGCCAACATAGCATTTTTTACAGTCTCTGCAGCATGTACAAGCTCATTTGACCAAGCCACAATAACTCATAGAATGTATTCTATGTTCCTTCAGTCTGCACATTGTTATCTTCCAAAACTAGCTACAGTGTATCTTGTATGTTACTTTAGTCAGTATACTGCTGTCTATTTGCATGCTGTGTCACTGACACAAGTCTTTCCTGTATGGTTTGTATAACCGAAGATTTGTCTAGTCATTCACACAAGTCTTTCCTTTATGATTTGTATAACCAAAGATTTGTCTAGTCATTCACACAAGTCTTTCCTTTATGATTTGCATAACCAAAGGTTTGTCTAGTCATTCACACAAGTTTTTCCTGTATGATTTGTATAACCAAAGATTTGTCTAGTCATTCACACAAGTCTTTCCTGTATGGTTTGTATAACCAAAGATTTGTCTAGTCATTCACACAAGTCTTTCCTGTATGGTTTGTATAACCAAAGATTTGTCTAGTCATTCACACAAGTCTTTCCTGTATGGTTTGTATAATCAAAGATTTGTCTAGTCATTCACACAAGTCTTTCCTGTATGGTTTGTATAACCAAAGATTTGTCTAGTCATTCACACAAGTCTTTCCTGTATGGTTTGTATAACCAAAGATTTGTCTAGTCATTCACACAAGTCTTTCCTGTATGGTTTGTATAACCAAAGATTTGTCTAGTCATTCACACAAGTCTTTCCTGTATGGTTTGTATAACCAAAGATTTGTCTAGTCATTCACACAAGCCTTTCCTGTATGGTTTGTATAACCAAAGATTTGTCTAGCCATTCACACAAGTCTTTCCTGTATGGTTTGTATAACCAAAGATTTGTCTAGTCATTCACACAAGTCTTTCCTGTATGATTTGTATAACCAAAGATTTGTCTAGTCATTCACACAAGTCTTTCCTGTATGGTTTGTATAACCAAAGATTTGTCTAGTCATTCACACAAGTCTTTCCTGTATGGTTTGTATAACCAAAGATTTGTCTAGTCATTCACACAAGTCTTTCCTTTATGGTTTGTATAACCAAAGATTTGTCTAGTCATTCACACAAGTCTTTCCTGTATGGTTTGTATAACCAAAGATTTGTCTAGTCATTCACACAAGTCTTTCCTTTATGGTTTGTATAACCAAAGATTTGTCTAGTCATTCACACGTCTTTCCTGTATGGTATGTATAACCAAAGATTTGTCTAGTCATTCACACAAGTCTTTCCTGTATGGTTTGTATAACCAAAGATTTGTCTAGTCATTCACACAAGTCTTTCCTTTATGGTTTGTATAACCAAAGATTTGTCTAGTCATTCAGACAAGTCTTTCCTGTATGATTTGTATAACCAAAGGTTTGTCTAGTCATTCACACAAGTCTTTCCTGTATGGTTTGTATAACCGAAGATTTGTCTAGTCATTCACACAAGTCTTTCCTGTATGGTTTGCATAACCAAAGATTTGTCTAGTCATTCACACAAGTCTTTCCTGTATGGTTTGCATAACCAAAGATTTGTCTATATGAAAGTGTTCAGTAAGAGCACCCTTGAAGCCAGCCAATCTGCCCTCACATAGCCACATACTTTCACATGTCCCAGGCAGTATAATCCATACCAGTTTCCGTAGGTGATTCATGTTTTCATAAAGCAAAGTTTCTGTAGGTGATTCATGTTTTCATAAAGCAAAGTTTCTGTAGGTGATTCATGTTTTCATAAAGCAAAGTTTCTGTAGGTGATTCATGTTTTCATAAAGCAAAGTTTCTGTAGGTGATTCATGTTTTCATAAAGCAAAGTTTCTATAGGTGATTCATGTTTTCATAAAGCAAAGTTTCTGTAGGTGATTCATGTTTTCATAAAGCAAAGTTTCTGTAGGTGAGTCATGTTTTCATAAAGCAAAGTTTCTGTAGGTGAGTCATGTTTTCATAAAGCAAAGTTTCTGTAGGTGATTAATGTTTTCATAAAGCAAAGTTTCTGTAGGTGAGTCATGTTTTCATAAAGCAAAGTTTCTGTAGGTGATTCATGTTTTCATAAAGCAAAGTTTCTGTAGGTGATTCATGTTTTCATAAAGCAAAGTTTCTGTAGGTGAGTCATGTTTTCATAAAGCAAAGTTTCTGTAGGTGAGTCGTGTTCTCAAAATACAAAGTTTCTGTAGGTGAGTCATGTTCTCAAAAAGCAAAGTTTCTGTAGGTGAGTCATGTTCTCATAAAGCAAAGTTTCTGTACGTGAGTTGTCTTCTCAAAAAGCACCCTTGCATACCATTGCCTTGTTTATCATAAACAGTCAACCAAATTGTACAGCAACTGTGATGCCTTTGGTGCACACTTGTTGCTGCCTCCGATTCCATCTATATGTTAGATGTTGTAACCTCATGGTTACCTCAGCATTTTGTACTATTGATCAAATGGTAACTCATCATCATCACCAGCCCTTGGGCTGATTGTGATGCTCCTGATGATTCCAATCAACAGCTGACTGTTCTGTTTAAACACTGCACTGACACATCTGTGCATGTCTGTCATATAAACATTGTTCTTGATCTACTCTGTCCTCCATCTGAAAGAGCCCAAATGTAAGACTGGCCTGTGTGCCCAACTTGTGACCCTTTGAAAATACAGTTTGTTTGTTTGTTCCTTTCCCCAGTATTTTACCCTCCCATACTCTCTTTGGTGTGTCTTCATGTGTACACTTGTGAACAATCCATGAGATATTTTCTTTGTTTCATCACTGCACCAAATATTTCTTCTATGCTATATTTTCTTAGTTTCATCACTGCACCAAATATTTCTTCTATGCTATATTTTCTTTGTTTCATCATTGCACCAAATATTTCTTCTATGCTATATTTTCTTAGTTTCATCACTGCACCAAATATTTCTTCTATGCTATATTTTCTTAGTTTCATCACTGCACCAAATGTTTCTTCTATGCTATATTTTCTTTGTTTCATCACTGCACCAAATGTTTCTTCTATGCTATATTTTCCGGAACAGTAATTAAACATTTATTTACAGAGACAAAGAGACTCACATTTTCCCTGCAACTGTACACACTGGAATATTATAATGCTCCTTGACATTGTGCTCGCTGTTGACCAAGTGGCCGTGCAGCTCACTTCTGGCCAGTCCCACCAGCTGGACGTACTCAGCCACCAGTTCTGGCGAGGCATCGCGTGCTGCATCTGCTTCCAGTTCAATGTTGATGCCTGGGAATATGACATCCATGGAAGCTGCTGACATTGATCAACAACTGGGCCATTTAGCTCAGTAACTCTGGGGCAGGCTAGCCTCTAGGTCACATCCTGGGCTAGTGGATCACATGTCTAGCCTGGGCTAGTGGATCACATGTCTAGCCTGGGCTAGTGGATCACATGTCTAGCCTGGGCTAGTGGATCACATGTCTAGCCTGGGCTAGTGGATCACATGTCTAGCCTAGGCTAGTGGATCACATGTCTAACCTTCCTGCACAAGAGCACATCACTCTGGGGCAGGCTAGCCTGGAGGTCACATCCTGGGCTAGTGGATCACATGTCTAGCCTGGGCTAGTGGATCACATGTCTAGCCTGGGCTAGTGGATCACATGTCTAGCCTGGGCTAGTGGATCACATGTCTAGCCTGGGCTAGTGGATCACATGTCTAACCTTCCTGCACAAGAGCACATCACTCAGAGGATCCAGTGCATGTTGGGAGTCTCTGTGGTGAAGTGGTCAAGCCGTCTGACTCGGGCTCCGAAGGTTGTGGGTTCGATTCCGGGTCGCATCCTTCGGTTCACAAGTGCATTATTTCGGAGGCTCCAGAGGGTTGTTGCTGAAGTTACGGAGTTCGTGCTTTGTATGACGCTTTCTGCACTGCGGAAAGAAACCAAGCCATATGGGATAATAACCTAGTGCAATGAAGTCGACCCTGTCGACTTTTAAGCGACCTTTTAGCAACCCAGTGCATATTGTGCACATAAAATAACCTCAGAGGACCCACATGCATGTTATGGAGGACACAAACCTCATAGGACCCACATGCATGCCGTGGAGGATACAAATCTCAGAGTACCCACATGCATGTTGTGGAGGACACATACCTCAGAGGACCCACATACATGTTGTGGAGGACACAAACCTCCGAGGACCCAAATGCATGTTGTGGAGGACACAAATTTCAGAGGACCCACATGCATGTTGAGGAGGACACAAACCTCCGGGACCCAAATGCATGTTGTGGAGGACACAAATTTCAGAGGACCCACATGCATGTTGTGGAGGATAGAAATCTTATCCTAGTGCGAGGAAATGCAACCTAAAGATTAAATGTCATAGCAGGGCTGACCAGGCCCTGGTCGGCAACTGGTCTTGGGTCGAAGCTCCGATAGGTGGACAGTTAGAGCATTGTTTGCTGATCTTCCAGCTTGTCTTGTTCCAGATGTATTGGTGTTACCTTTCCTCTAAATTAAACTAGGCAGGTCGAGAGAGCGATCATGCTGCATGGGCAACACATGGTCTCTGGAGTGAACTAGGCAGGCCGAGAGAGGGATCATGCTGCATGGGCAACACATGGTCTCTACAATTCAGCCCAGGCTTTGTGCTATGGAGAGGTATAAAACCAGTTTACAAACTACAAGTATCATCTATCAAGATGGCAAGGTGCCAGTCATCTGTTATTATCTGTTAATAAGAATTACATACATAGTACAAATAACATGGTGAACAACATACACTGCTTGTTGGGCAACTTTTGGTAATATATATAATGTATAAAATATATTGCTAATGTACACAATTTCACAAATGCTGCATTGGTAGACATTTGGGGCACAAATAATTTTTACAACCAGAGAAAGAGACAGATAGAGGCACACGTGGGAGGGTAACATCATGAGATGGACAGATACTAGCTTTTCCAAGTTTACCACCAGAGAAAGAGACAGATAGAGGCACTAGTGGGAAGGTAACACCATGAGATGGACAAATACTAGCTTTTCTAAGTTTACCACCAGAGGTAGACTTCAATATTTTAGAATAAACATGTAACATAGGTGGGAAGTGTCTTGAAACCTCAGGTTTTCATTATCACTCATTCACTTTTACTGCCGACCAAGAAAAGTATGGCTCATTTCAAATATCACAGCACCATAGCAACATTTAATGATCATTTTACTCTAAAGACAATCTTCATAGTGTGGTCAATCTGTGAGATATGACTACATATGAAACTGGGATGGCATTTGACATCCTCAATATTGATTTAATACTAATTTCTATATGCAATGTGAAGAAATTTCCTAAAAACTACTGTAGCCAATTTCAACATTTATTATTATCATTTATACAAATGGGCGTATTATTATCTTCTATAAAAATAGACTGATTTTTATCATCAATAAAAGTATTTCTGCTCCATCGTTGCTGCTGTTAAAATGATTTTTTCAAGTTTGAGAGTTCAAGGCTGCTTCAAGTATATTTTCATAATTTCTTCTTCTTTGCACATGCTCAAATATCAACAATCAATCAATCATGTGCCATGCCGGAAAGCGTGGGCGGTCATGACTCACCGTTTCACTCGATCACCAGTGTCGTGGATCAGCTCAGTGTTCCTGTCTCGTCCATGCCATGTGGCCAAGCCATCCAGGTATTTTCCTCTCGGTCTTCCTCTTGGTCTGTTCCCCTTGATCTTGCCAGTTGTCACTAAGTTCTCCAACCCATTTCTTCTCATAACATGTCCAAAAAATTTTTGACTGTCTACGTCTAATTTCTCTAATCAGTCTACGATGTTCATTTGTCTCCTGTAGTACTTGGTCATTGGTTTTTCTGTCTGTCCATGGTATTCTTTGCATTTTCCTCAGAAACCACATTTCTGCAGCCATCAGATGCTTTTCAGCTTGACTGCTCATTGTCCAAGTTTCACATCCATACAAAAGAACAGGCTCTATGTATCCCCTCAACACTCTTTTTCTCGTTTCAATTGACATCTTTTTATTGGTCAGAATGTTTTTCATCTTGCTAAAGGCTACTTTCGCCATGGCGATTCTTGTTCTAATCTCTTCAAGGCATCTCCCATCAGATGTTATAACTGTTCCAAGATAATTGTACCGATTCACTTGTTGAAGAATATTTCCATTTACTCGTATATTACATTGTGGCACTTCTTCCTTCCTACTGACGACCATAACCTGAGTCTTTTTACAATTTAATTCTAACCCCAGTTGCTCACTGTGTACACAGTGAGCAAATATCAACATGAATGCTATAAATAGAAATGACAGTTCACTGCAATTCCCCCAGGCTATCATAACGCTTGTAGAATATAACTGAAATTCTATCAACAATAAAGATATTCCATACGTTACTTGTATCGTGTTTAGCATGTGCTGATCAAGTTCACCCTGACGGATGGCATATGATACCTACATAATATGTATGGACGGAACATGTACATGTACAACTGCCACAAGCCTACCTCCATGAAGATGAAAGTAATGGCCTGTGTATTCAAAATTTGTACATTTGAAATCTGGACCCATCATAATCGGGGGAAATTCCCTTTCAGTTCTGCACTCGTCAGCTGTGGGAGGCAATGAATAAATCACCACAAAAAACAAGAAGTAGATTGTGAGCTTCACTAGAACACTATTACAAGAAGACACAAACTGGACAAACATGACATTGTTCATGTGTTCAAACAATGAGTGAAATCAAGAATGGCAGCAGAAACTGAAAATGCACAAAAGAAAGCCAATCTTTTTGTTGGAAGGTAGACTTCAATATTTTAGAATAAACACGTAACAACTGACAAAGACATGTCAACCTTGTTCAGCCAGTCTTCCTAAACTGTAAAATTATTGCTGTGAACATAATGCATTTTACCATATTATGAGACAGGCAGGCAGATACACACATACACACACATGTATAAACACAAACATTAATAATACATACATCAGTAAACAAACACTCGCAGTCATACAACCACTCAATAACACACCAAGGCTCACTCTCACACAGATACACATACCCACTCACAATAACTAACTCTCTCTATCTTTCTCGCACGCCAGTGAATGCTCATTCATACATAAAACAAAGCACACACACTCCTTCACACACACATATTAGACACCCACAAACACGCACGCATATGCACACATATACAAACATCGTTAAATACACAAACATACATCCATCCACACATCATTTACACAAATACTCACAGTCACACACACACACACAAACAGACATCCATCCACACATCATTTACACAAATACTCACAGTCATACACTCACATACACAAACATGCACCAACCCTACACATACCCTACCTACCGACTGACCGACCGACATAAACACACAACCTTATAAACACACACACACAAACATACACCTGCAAGCCTATTACAGAAGCAGGTAATCTCAGTGTTGACTTACAGAGAAGTTCAAGTGTGGAAGGCAAATTGAACTGAATATGAGAGCACACGGTCAGTATGTGATAGACAAGCCTTGTGCAAGATACTCTTATATAAAACTCTCAAATCATATTTGTCACCATGCAGTGGATGTAGCTGGAAGTGCAGCAATGTTTAGACATAATCCACCCTCTAATTAGAAGCAGAGGACACTTCAGTCTTAGTTACTCTGTGCTGAAATAGACCAGAATGTCTTATGTATATTAATAAGCAGCTGTGTTGTTGTTTGTCCATGGTTGCCAAAGTTGGCCATGTTATCATACAATGGGTTCAGAATGGGATACAGATCAACCTGAGCATGGACATGTATATTACAAAGAGGGCAGACAAATGTTGACTATAGATCAATTGGAGGTGGTTTGAATTTTGGTAATTTTCTGGCACGCTTCCATGCAGCTTTGTCAGCTCTAAACTGTTGCACATATGGCACATCTCCATGTAGATTCCTCAATTCTAAACTGTTAGAGTATGGCACATCTCCGTGTAGATTCCTCAATTCTAAACTGTTGCATGTATGACACCTGTCCATTAACCTCTAAGCTGTTCCATGGTTACTGTGCCAGCAGAAACTTTACTACTCCAAGCAAAGTAATCTGCAAAACTTCTATCCCACTCTTTAAAGTCAACTCCACAGATAATTCTATCATAATGAGTGGCAACTGGTGTCATTCTTTTGGTACTGCGCATTAAAAATGTTTACACTGCTGATTTATGTTTGACATCCACAGCATTGTGGTCATATATTCTATAATACAGAAAACATTGTAAGAAATGACACGGGCAAGTCTTTGACAAAGTCTTACTCAGCAGAGAATATTCTCAGACCTGCAAAGGACATTCTGTGATGCACTGTTACACATCAGAGAATATTCTAAAACCTTTAAGGTCAATTCTATTACACTTTTACACAGCAGAGAATATTCTAAAACCAGAAGGACAATTCTATGACACACTGTTATACAGCAGAATATATTCTAAGACATGGAAGGGCAATTCTATGATACACTGTTATACAGCAGAATATATTCTAAGACATGGAAGGGAAATTCTATGACACACTGTTATACAGCAGAATATATTCTAAGACACAACAAGCACAATTCTATGACACACTGTTATACAGCAGAATATATTCTAAGACACAGCAGGGCAATTCTAGGACACACTGTTATACAGCAGAATATATTCTAAGACACAACAAGCACAATTCTATGACACACTGTTATACAGCAGAATATATTCTAAGACACAACAGGGCAATTCTATGACACACTGTTATACAGCAGAATATATTCTAAGACACAACAAGCACAATTCTATGACACACTGTTATACAGCAGAATATATTCTAAGACACAACAAGCACAATTCTATGACACACTGTTATACAGCAGAATATATTCTAAGACACAGGGCAATTCTATGATACACTGTTATACAGCAGAATATATTCTAAGACATGGAAGGGCAATTCTATGACACACTGTTATACAGCAGAATATATTCTAAGACACAACAGGGCAATTCTATGACACACTGTTATACAGCAGAATATATTCTAAGACACAACAGGGCAATTCTATGACACACTGTTATACCGCAGAATATATTCTAAGACACAACAGGGCAATTCTATGACACACTGTTATACAGCAGAATATATTCTAAGACATGGAAGGGCAATTCTATGACACACTGTTATACAGCAGAATATATTCTAAGACACAGCAGGGCAATTCTATGACACACTGTTATACAGCAGAATATATTCTAAGACACAGCAGGGCAGTTCTATGACACACTGTTATACAGCAGAATATATTCTAAGACATGGAAGGGCAATTCTATGACACACTGTTATACAGCAGAATATATTCTAAGACATGGAAGGGCAATTCTATGACACACTGTTATACAGCAGAATATATTCTAAGACATGGAAGGGCAATTCTATGACACAACAGGGCAATTCTATGACACACTGTTATACAGCAGAATATATTCTAAGACACAATAGGGCAATTCTATGACACACTGTTATACAGCAGAATATATTCTAAGACACAACAGGGCAATTCTATGACACACTGTTATACAGCAGAATATATTCTAAGACATGGAAGGGCAATTCTATGACACACTGTTATACAGCAGAATATATTCTAAGACACAGCAGGGCAATTCTATGACACACTGTTATACAGCAGAATATATTCTAAGACACAACAAGCACAATTCTATGACACACTGTTATACAGCAGAATATATTCTAAGACACAGCAGGGCAATTCTATGACACACTGTTATACAGCAGAATATATTCTAAGACATGACAGGGCAATTCTATGACACACTGTTATACAGCAGAATATATTCTAAGACACAACAAGCACAATTCTATGACACACTGTTATACAGCAGAATATATTCTAAGACATGGAAGGGCAATTCTATGACACACTGTTATACAGCAGAATATATTCTAAGACACAACAGGGCAATTCTATGACACACTGTTATACAGCAGAATATATTCTAAGACACAACAGGGCAATTCTATGACACACTGTTATACCGCAGAATATATTCTAAGACACAACAGGGCAATTCTATGACACACTGTTATACAGCAGAATATATTCTAAGACATGGAAGGGCAATTCTATGACACACTGTTATACAGCAGAATATATTCTAAGACACAGCAGGGCAATTCTATGACACACTGTTATACAGCAGAATATATTCTAAGACACAGCAGGGCAGTTCTATGACACACTGTTATACAGCAGAATATATTCTAAGACATGGAAGGGCAATTCTATGACACACTGTTATACAGCAGAATATATTCTAAGACATGGAAGGGCAATTCTATGACACACTGTTATACAGCAGAATATATTCTAAGACATGGAAGGGCAATTCTATGACACAACAGGGCAATTCTATGACACACTGTTATACAGCAGAATATATTCTAAGACACAATAGGGCAATTCTATGACACACTGTTATACAGCAGAATATATTCTAAGACACAACAGGGCAATTCTATGACACACTGTTATACAGCAGAATATATTCTAAGACATGGAAGGGCAATTCTATGACACACTGTTATACAGCAGAATATATTCTAAGACACAGCAGGGCAATTCTATGACACACTGTTATACAGCAGAATATATTCTAAGACACAACAAGCACAATTCTATGACACACTGTTATACAGCAGAATATATTCTAAGACACAGCAGGGCAATTCTATGACACACTGTTATACAGCAGAATATATTCTAAGACATGACAGGGCAATTCTATGACACACTGTTATACAGCAGAATATATTCTAAGACACAACAAGCACAATTCTATGACACACTGTTATACAGCAGAATATATTCTAAGACACAGGGCAATTCTATGACACACTGTTATACAGCAGAATATATTCTAAGACATGGAAGGGCAATTCTATGACACACTGTTACACAGCAGAATATATTCTAAGACATGGAAGGGCAATTCTATGACACACTGTTATACAGCAGAATATATTCTAAGACACAGCAGGGCAATTCTATGGCACATGTTATACTGCAGAATATATTCTAAGACATGGAAGGGCAATTCTATGACACAACAGGGCAATTCTATGACACACTGTTATACAGCAGAATATATTCTAAGACACAACAGGGCAATTCTATGACACACTGTTATACAGCAGAATATATTCTAAGACACAACAGGGCAATTCTATGACACACTGTTATACAGCAGAATATATTCTAAGACACAACAAGCACAATTCTATGACACACTGTTATACAGCAGAATATATTCTAAGACACAGGGCAATTCTATGATACACTGTTATACAGCAGAATATATTCTAAGACATGGAAGGGCAATTCTATGACACACTGTTATACAGCAGAATATATTCTAAGACACAACAGGGCAATTCTATGACACACTGTTATACAGCAGAATATATTCTAAGACACAACAGGGCAATTCTATGACACACTGTTATACAGCAGAATATATTCTAAGACATGGAAGGGCAATTCTATGATACACTGTTATACAGCAGAATATATTCTAAGACATGGAAGGGAAATTCTATGACACACTGTTATACAGCAGAATATATTCTAAGACACAACAAGCACAATTCTATGACACACTGTTATACAGCAGAATATATTCTAAGACACAGCAGGGCAATTCTATGACACACTGTTATACAGCAGAATATATTCTAAGACACAACAAGCACAATTCTATGACACACTGTTATACAGCAGAATATATTCTAAGACACAACAGGGCAATTCTATGACACACTGTTATACAGCAGAATATATTCTAAGACACAACAAGCACAATTCTATGACACACTGTTATACAGCAGAATATATTCTAAGACACAACAAGCACAATTCTATGACACACTGTTATACAGCAGAATATATTCTAAGACACAGGGCAATTCTATGATACACTGTTATACAGCAGAATATATTCTAAGACATGGAAGGGCAATTCTATGACACACTGTTATACAGCAGAATATATTCTAAGACACAACAGGGCAATTCTATGACACACTGTTATACAGCAGAATATATTCTAAGACACAACAGGGCAATTCTATGACACACTGTTATACCGCAGAATATATTCTAAGACACAACAGGGCAATTCTATGACACACTGTTATACAGCAGAATATATTCTAAGACATGGAAGGGCAATTCTATGACACACTGTTAAACAGCAGAATATATTCTAAGACACAGCAGGGCAATTCTATGACACACTGTTATACAGCAGAATATATTCTAAGACACAACAAGCACAATTCTATGACACACTGTTATACAGCAGAATATATTCTAAGACACAGCAGGGCAGTTCTATGACACACTGTTATACAGCAGAATATATTCTAAGACATGGAAGGGAAATTCTATGACACACTGTTATACAGCAGAATATATTCTAAGACATGGAAGGGCAATTCTATGACACACTGTTATACAGCAGAATATATTCTAAGACATGGAAGGGCAATTCTATGACACAACAGGGCAATTCTATGACACACTGTTATACAGCAGAATATATTCTAAGACACAATAGGGCAATTCTATGACACACTGTTATACAGCAGAATATATTCTAAGACACAACAGGGCAATTCTATGACACACTGTTATACAGCAGAATATATTCTAAGACATGGAAGGGCAATTCTATGACACACTGTTATCCAGCAGAATATATTCTAAGACACAGCAGGGCAATTCTATGACACACTGTTATACAGCAGAATATATTCTAAGACACAACAAGCACAATTCTATGACACACTGTTATACAGCAGAATATATTCTAAGACACAGCAGGGCAATTCTATGACACACTGTTATACAGCAGAATATATTCTAAGACATGACAGGGCAATTCTATGACACACTGTTATACAGCAGAATATATTCTAAGACACAACAAGCACAATTCTATGACACACTGTTATACAGCAGAATATATTCTAAGACACAGGGCAATTCTATGACACACTGTTATACAGCAGAATATATTCTAAGACATGGAAGGGCAATTCTATGACACACTGTTACACAGCAGAATATATTCTAAGACATGGAAGGGCAATTCTATGACACACTGTTATACAGCAGAATATATTCTAAGACACAGCAGGGCAATTCTATGGCACATGTTATACAGCAGAATATATTCTAAGACATGGAAGGGCAATTCTATGACACAACAGGGCAATTCTATGACACACTGTTATACAGCAGAATATATTCTAAGACACAACAGGGCAATTCTATGACACACTGTTATACAGCAGAATATATTCTAAGACACAACAGGGCAATTCTATGACACACTGTTATACAGCAGAATATATTCTAAGACACAACAAGCACAATTCTATGACACACTGTTATACAGCAGAATATATTCTAAGACACAGGGCAATTCTATGATACACTGTTATACAGCAGAATATATTCTAAGACATGGAAGGGCAATTCTATGACACACTGTTATACAGCAGAATATATTCTAAGACACAACAGGGCAATTCTATGACACACTGTTATACAGCAGAATATATTCTAAGACACAACAGGGCAATTCTATGACACACTGTTATACAGCAGAATATATTCTAAGACATGGAAGGGCAATTCTATGACACACTGTTATACAGCAGAATATATTCTAAGACACAGCAGGGCAATTCTATGACACACTGTTATACAGCAGAATATATTCTAAGACACAACAAGCACAATTCTATGACACACTGTTATACAGCAGAATATATTCTAAGACACAGCAGGGCAATTCTATGACACACTGTTATACAGCAGAATATATTCTAAGACACAACAAGCACAATTCTATGACACACTGTTATACAGCAGAATATATTCTAAGACACAGGGCAATTCTATGACACACTGTTATACAGCAGAATATATTCTAAGACATGGAAGGGCAATTCTATGACACACTGTTATACAGCAGAATATATTCTAAGACATGGAAGGGCAATTCTATGACACACTGTTATACAGCAGAATATATTCTAAGACACAGCAGGGCAATTCTATGGCACATGTTATACAGCAGAATATATTCTAAGACATGGAAGGGCAATTCTATGACACAACAGGGCAATTCTATGACACACTGTTATACAGCAGAATATATTCTAAGACATGGAAGGGCAATTCTATGACACAACAGGGCAATTCTATGACACACTGTTATACAGCAGAATATATTCTAAGACACAACAGGGCAATTCTATGACACACTGTTATACAGCAGAATATATTCTAAGACACAACAGGGCAATTCTATGACACACTGTTATACAGCAGAATATATTCTAAGACATGGAAGGGCAATTCTATGACACACTGTTATACAGCAGAATATATTCTAAGACACAGCAGGGCAATTCTATGACACACTGTTATACAGCAGAATATATTCTAAGACATGGAAGGGCAATTCTATGACACACTGTTATACAGCAGAATATATTCTAAGACATGGAAGGGCAATTCCATGACACACTGTTATACAGCAGAATATATTCTAAGACACAACAGGGCAATTCTATGACACACTGTTATACAGCAGAATATATTCTAAGACACAGCAGGGCAATTCTATGACACACTGTTATACAGCAGAATATATTCTAAGACACAACAGGGCAATTATATGACACACTGTTATACAGCAGAATATATTCTAAGACACAACAGGGCAATTATATGACACACTGTTATACAACAGAATATATTCTAAGACACAACAGGGCAATTCTATGACACACTGTTACACAGCAAATAATGTTCTAAGATATGAATGTACTTTGTTATAGAAGATAATGTTCTAAGATATGGCATAGACGATTCTATTGCACAGTTATAGCAGATAATGTTCTTAACATGACAAAGACAATAATACTATACACTTTTATACAGCAGAGAATGTTCTAAGACATGGCAAGAACAGTTCTATTGTACACAATAACACAGCAGATAATATTCAAAGACATGACACAGACAATTCTACTGTACACAGCAGATAATGTTTTAAGACATGACATGAACAATTCTATAACATCATGTTAGTGCTAGTCCAGTCGTAAACTTACAAGAGTAACCATGCAGAAGCCGATTGATGTCTGGTATTTTGTTGCGTCGCCGCATGCTCAGGAAGAAAGGAACCAGGTAACTAACCAGCTTCAGAAGCTCCAGCTGCCTGCAGATTTCTTTCTTGGCAGCGAGGTGTGCCTGCAGACAGGCATGGAAGAGAAAGTCATTCCAACGTACACATGATCCAGTACATCATTCATGTAACTTGTCTTTCCTCTTCTCCTCCTCTACACAGCAAACTTAACAGCAAACAACCAGCAGCTACCATATCTAGGGCAAATAGTAGAGTAGCAATAAATGTGTCACGGTCTCAGTCCAAGCCAACATGTGTAAGGTAGCACACTCTGCTGCAGTTGATCAATCTGATGTTGTCCTACCCTGCATGGTTGCATGAAGTCCGTTGCATCTTGTGGTCTGCCTTTTGGTAAAACTCATCCAATTTTATTAACTATATTACTTAGGATTTGTTTGTTCCTAGCCTTCCTGCAAGGCAGCGAGTTGTCTTTTCGGTTGTGAGATGATACCCATAGATCTGCCCTCCCCGATTCACAATCACCATCTGCAAGGGTTGTTTATAAAATACCTCCCTCTCCTGCCAGCTTTGTGGTGAAGGGGTTACGAATGCAGCTCGTAATCCCGCATATCGCGTTCGAAACACAGCTGCAAGCGATTTGGAAGAAGACCGCCTTCTGTTGGTTTCCATACAATGGTATAAGTGCCAGTCGTTCAGAAAGCAACTACTGAACATAAACTTGCACAGGAATCATAAATGGCCAAAACATGCTGGAGCAGATCCTGTCAAGAATATGCAACTAGCTTTCTTTTCTTCTATGTAACCTACAGATCCTGTCAAGAATATGCAACTAGCTTTCTTTTCTTCTATGTAACCTACAGATCCTGTCAAGAATATGCAACTAGCTTTCTTTTCTTCTATGTAACCTACAGATCCTGTCAAGAATATGCAACTAGCTTTCTTTTCTTCTATGTAACCTACAGATCCTGTCAAGAATATGCAACTAGCTTTCTTTTCTTCTATGTAACCTACAGATCCTGTCAACAATATGCAACTAGCTTTCTTTTCTTCTATGTAACCTACAGATCCTGTCAACAATATGCAACTAGCTTTCTTTTCTTCTATGTAACCTACAGATCCTGTCAAGAATATGCAACTAGCTTTCTTTTCTTCTATGTAACCTACAGATCCTGTCAACAATATGCAACTAGCTTTCTTTTCTTGCCCGGAGGTGTTCATGTCTCCACATGAAGTTAAGGTTTACCTGTAAGGCCATGCTTAATTAAATCACTTTCCACACAAAACTAGCCGAACCTGGCAAGACCCTTGTAGATTGAATGTCCATTCAATGTCAGCTCAACAGTCACCTTACTGTTCTTTGCTGGGATAATTTAATGTCAGTTCTAGTGATGATTTTATGATTTCTTCTGGGATTATGTTATATCAGTCCAAGTGATGGTATTTTTTATTTGTTTTAGGATAATTTTATATAAGTTCAAATGATGGTTTTATGATTTGTTCTGGGATAATTTTATGTAAGTTCAGGTTTTTTTAATATATTAATTCCAGCAATGGTTTTAATAATTTGTTCTGGGATCTTTATATATCAGTTCTAGTGAAGGTTTTATGAGAAGATCTGGGATTATTCATGGCAATTCTATTCATGGTTTCATAGTTTCTTTTGGGAACATGGTCATTCTAATACCACCATCTGCTTACAATGTTTCTCATATCTGGTTGGTAACTTCTCATCTAAATGATTATGCCTTAAATATCATAATGAAAGATGCTGTCAAATAAAATGATAAAATGATGCCTTCCAAATAAAAAGAACTTGCAGCCCAAATAAAATAAAATGATGAACAATGCTGTCTAAATATAGATAAAACAATGCTGTCCCAATCAAATTATGACTGATATTATGCAAATAAAATGAATAAAATGATGTTGCCCACAGAACATTAAAAACCTATGTTGTCCAAATAAAGATAAACTGATAACTGGATAATGTCTACATCAAATTAAAAGGATGCAACCTGAAACTGTCCACGTGATAAACAGATACGTGAATGTTACAAATGGTGCTCAGTGTACTGATGTTATCTAATGGTAAACATGAAAGAGAAGAGCAGCATACCTCGATCACGTTCTGGTGTATCTGCATTCTGGTCTTCAGTCTCTCGTATCCAACCTGGTCTATCTGTGTATCCAACAGCCGAATAATGCTTGAGATGTTGTATTTACAACTAGCCGGATGAAGCATCAAAGTCATCTTGTTAGAAATAACTTTTTCATTTATTTGACGTGAAACAGCTGCAAATATTTCTCATCTAATGTGTGTTTAATTTAATAATGGAATACATTGTTTTGAGTCTATATCAAGATAAATGACCACATTCTGTTTTTAACAACAACATTAACTATTAGGCTTGCTATGGTAGCGCAGTGGCTAGAACGCTGCCGGCTGGCCCGGTAGTTATGTTGTCAAACCCTCAAAAAAAAAAAAAAAAAAAAAAAGCTTGGCCGGGGATCTGGCTCAACTAAACCTAACAATGGATTCAGGAAACGTTTTCAGCCAGCCTGACACTACCACATCATTCTGCAAGTACTGACTGATCTATTAAAGTATGGGTCCTTCACAGAATGTATTTGCATCACGTCCCGACCACAAATGTCTCCACCCCTTGCCAGTTCTTCTGTCTCATGCACCCACCTGCTCAAGGCATCTGCAGTGTTCTGTGTCCATCTCTGTGCCTTTTCAACGCCAGCATCTTCTTTTAGGAACCTTGCCCCCCATCAATGTTCTTTGCAAGCTACAGTGAAGTTTATAATGTCAGTTTCCAAGAGTTAATGCTGTTTGCGAGCGAGTTTTCCCTCAATGTCCAGATTTCTTCAGCGTGCAGATCTTATAGAATGTCAGTATTTTTCTTTCTCTTGGTGCATGATATTCTTGATGCACGATATTCTTGGTGCACGACATTCTTGGTGCATGTTATTCTTGGTGCATGATATTCTTGGTGCACGATATTCTTGGTGCACAATATTCTTGGTGCACAATATTCTTGGTGCACGATATTCTTGGTGCATGATATTCTTGGTGCATGCTTTTCTTGGTCCATGATATTCTTGGTCCATGATATTCAAAGAACTTTCCTGCAATATTTAAGTTGAAAAGCCTGATTTTCTTCTTCAGCGATTGTGAAATGGCCCTTGACTTGTATCTGTATATTGGCACGAGAAAGATGCATGTTCTCAACAATTTTACTTCATGGTGTTTGCTGGCATGGTTCCTGGTAGAAGAAACAGCACAAAGATGGACACACGACGTGGCACACAAGGCAGGAGAACTGGCCAGGGATGGAGAGGGATTTCACACGTTGTGATGAGAGTCATCTTCTGTACAGGATCTGCTACGTGATGCTGGTGTTGTACCATAGGTTTATAGAAACATTAGGTACACAAGGTACAATTTATAGTACTATATGAGCCTTCTGACTGCCTGGCCTAGTTCATAGGTACCTAGTACTGTTGTACCTCCTGACTGCCAGGCCTAGTACCCTGTCCATGGTAGAACATGCACTGCTTCCAACATTTCAACACAAGTACAGTCAAGCACCCTGTCCATGCCTTGTGGCTGTCAGAGGTGTATGCTGCTAAGCTCCGTGTTTATACAGACCAAAGACATTTGATGGGTCATCAGATTATATGCTGCTAGCTCCTTGTTCATACAGACCAAAGACATGTGATGGGTGATCAGATTATATGTTGCTAGCTCCGTGTTTATACAGACCAAAGATATTTGATGGGTCATCAGATTATATGCTGCTAGCAAGTGTGTTAGGCACATCACAACTGTGATTCTCATATAGCTCAATTTAGGGTTGCTGCTCATTATTTTCTGTGTGGTTCTCCCCCCCCCCCCACAGAGAGAGAGAGAGAGAGAGAGAGAGAGAGAGAGAGAGAGAGAGAGAGAGAGAGAGAGAAAGAGAGAGAGAGTTTTGATTTTCTTAACTGTACTGTGTCTCTTCTACCCATAAATATAGAAGTCAATCACTGACATATATGTATAATTGATATATGAGGGGGCTTCAAATGAAAACCTTAAAAGTGTGATAGAAATTACAATAACCATTATCCGTGGTTTGCTCATTGAAGATGCGAAACCTACAGAAATTCATCGGCGAATGAAAGTCTAGTTTGGTGACGTATGCCTGTCAGTCCAGCTAGTGTAAGTGTGGAGTAGGAAGTTTTAAAACCGTGTGACTTCTGTGACAGACTGTTCAAAACCGAGTCACCTAGTAGTGACCCCTGGTAATTGTTTTCTACAGGAATCCAAGCATTTTATCAGTGCTAGAGGACTTGCATTGAATGCAGTGGTGACTACATCGAAAAATGATACATTTGTGATGTGTTCTTTTCTTTTTCAGAATATATTCACACACACAAAGCATTGAGGACTTCATTTGAAGCCCCCTCATATATGCACACACACACTTCTGTCCTTGAATGACCCAGCCTGTGTAATAATGCTTGAGTGGGAGAAACAAACATTGGGCATTTATGCAGGACATGGATGTGCAATTACTCCACCACACTGTCACTAGAAAACATCCTGTACAAAACTCAGTCATGGCAGGGCCACCAGCTGCACAACATACTTGACCAAGTACAAGTTCCTGAAGTTCTCCACCTGGTCCTGGTACAGCGTCATCTGCATGCTCAGGTTGTCTATGTGACTCATGAAAAATGCCCGCTCCTCCGCCATCTCTTTATCGTTTGGAATGTCCACAGGCACTTCATCATAGACATGGGCATAGTCTGGGTCCTTGGTTATATCTACCAAACCTGGAATAGAAGTACTTTTGTTTATATTTAGAGTAACAGAAGGTGGAATATTTAGGGGCTTACTATATTTTCTAAGGCTGAGGAAAATAAAACAATGCGAACGTCTGACAACAACGGCAAGGCAAGAAACATGACATGTATAAAACATTCACTTGTTCATGAACAAACTCCAATCAACAACCAGTTTGGGCACTTAGTGTGGAACCGTCACAACACTATAGCAAAGAATGGCACCACGGTGCCGTTGTAGATACCAGCAATAGTTTGATTAAATCACCCAGATGACAGTCAACATTTTACTGGCTGCATCTTTCTGGCAGTCACAATGCTATTTGACCACATATAAATCTGTTTGACCAAATATAACTTATCTGACCACATATAAATCTGTTTGACCAAATATAACTTATCTGACCACATATACATCTTTTTGACCAAATATAACTCTATCTGACCACATATAAATCTTTTTGACCAAATATAACTCTATCTGACCACATATAAATCTTTCTCACCAAATATAACTCTGACCACATACAAATCTTTTTGACCAAAAATAACTCTATCTGACCACATGTAAATCTTTTTGACCACATACAAATCTTTTTGATCAAATATAACTCTATCTGACCACATATAAATCTTTTTGACCAAATATAACTCTATCTGACCACATACAGATCTACTTGACCACATCCAACTCTATCTGACCACATACAGATCTACTTGAGCACATCCAACTCTATCTGACCACATAAAAAACTTTTTGACCAAATATAACTCCATCTGACCACACACAGATCTACTTGACCACATCCAACTCTATCTGACATACAAAAACTTTTTGACCAAATATAACTCTATCTGACCACATCCAACTCTATCTGACCACATACAGATCTATGTGACCACATCCAACTCTATCTGACCACATACAGATCTACGTGACCACATCCAACTCTATCTGACCACATACAGATCTACTTGACCACATCCAACTCTATCTGACCACATACAGATCTACTTGACCACATCCAACTCTATCTGACCACATCCAACTCTATCTGACCACATACATATCTACTTGACCACATCCAACTCTATCTGACCACATACAGATCTACTTGACCACATCCAACTCTATCTGACCACATCTAACTCTATCTGACCACATGCAACTCTATCTGACCACATGCAACTCTATCTGACTACATACAGATCTACTTGACCACATCCAACTCTATCTGACCACATACAGATTTACACGACCACATACAGATCTACATGGCCACATCCAACTCTATCTGACCACATACAGATCTACTTGACCACATGCAACTCTATCTGACCACATACAGATCTACTTGACCACATCCAACTCTATCTGACCACATCCAACTCTATCTGACCACATACATATCTACTTGACCACATCCAACTCTGACCACATACAGATCTACTTGAGCACATCCAACTCTATCTGACCACATACAGATTTACACGACCACATACAGATCTACATGGCCACATGCAACTCTATCTGACCACATACAGATCTACATGGCCACATGCAACTCTATCTGACCACATACAGATCTACTTGACCACATGCAACTCTATCTGACCACATGCAACTCTATCTGACCACATACAGATCTACTTGACCACATCCAACTCTATCTGACCACATACAGATTTACACGACCACATACAGATTTACATGGCCACATACAGATCTACTTGACCACATCCAACTCTATCTGACCACATCCAACTCTATCTGACCACATACAGATTTACACGACCACATACAGATTTACACGACCACATACAGATTTACACGACCACATACAGATTTACATGACCACATACAGATTTACATGGCCACATCCAACTCTATCTGACCACATACAGATCTACTTGACCACATGCAACTCTATCTGACCACATACAGATTTACATGGCCACATCCAACTCTATCTGACCACATACAGATCTACTTGACCACATCCAACTCTATCTGACCACATACAGATTTACACGACCACATACAGATTTACATGGCCACATCCAACTCTATCTGACCACATACAGATCTACTTGACCACATCCAACTCTATCTGACCACATACAGATCTACTTGAGCACATCCAACTCTATCTGACCACATACAGATTTACACGACCACATACAGATTTACATGGCCACATCCAACTCTATCTGACCACATACAGATCTACTTGACCACATCCAACTCTATCTGACCACATACAGATTTACACGACCACATACAGATTTACACGACCACATACAGATTTACATGACCACATACAGATGTACCAAGATCTTCCAAGACAATACCTGGTACCCAGTGTAAACTGGACTGACCTGGCAGCCCAGGTCAATGTAGCAACTCTGCCTGGAAGTGCTATATATAGAACCTGTTTTGCTGTGAATCTTGGAATGTAAGTGAACAAATTCGGAAGAGACTGGAAACAACAGAGATGTGGTTCCTGAGACGAATGTTGCGAATTCCTTGGACTGCTAAACTAACGATTGTCTGAAAGAGGCTAATGAAACTAGAACAATATATACAACAATAAGACAGAGACAAACAGCTTTCTTTAGTCATGTGATGAGAAGAGATGCATTGGAGAACTTGACAACTGGAAAGATCGAGGGGAAGAGAGGCAGAGGCAGGCCAAAAGAAATGATGCTGAATGGATTGAGATGGTGGCATGGAGCAATATCATCTGCAGAGTTGATCCTAGAAATCCAAAGACCGAGATCTGTGGAGAGCCATGAACGCCTACGCCAGCTGGCAGGGCACTTGATGATGATGATGATGATAATGCCTCGATGTGGATGTAAACCCATGATCACAGGGCTGGCAAGCCACCATCTAGTCACAAAGCTACCGTAGCTCCCAATGGCGACATGTCTGTTTGTTTACTGCATGTTCTTAGCAGGATGTCCTGATCAAGCCCAACCCCGGTTGATTTTCTAAGCAAGTCTACATTCAGCAGGTAATGGCAAGATTAGTTCTCTGGCATCTCCATGACTCACCAGATGCCATAAACTCTCCAAGCAACGGCTTCTTGGTCTCAGGCTTGCCCTGAGTGTTGACATCCAGGTTCATCCGCCATCGTTCACAGAACTTGATACGCTTCTCTTTTGGAAAGTGAGCCCCATGCCATAGACTTTTCATCATGTAGTCCACATTGGTCAGCAGCTGGCCTACAAACGTGTCCAGGTAAGCAGGAGGCAGGCTGCAGACGGTGGCTTTATCGTAGTTGGCATCCAAGGTGATGAAAGGGCTCTGATTAAGAGCATACATTCCCACTGTCAGTTCTTTGATGATGTTGTGTACTTCCCTGTCAGAAACAACAGTATTCAACAGTAATAAATAGTATGGTGATTGATGAAATAACACAATGCAATACATACAAGAGTCAACTCAATGGAGAGGACCAGCTTTCAAGGACACGATCACTAAAAGATAAGGACACAGCATTGAAGACCTCCATCGGCACACAGCTGGTGAAGGCTTGTTACCTCAATGACATTCATCTCTGTATAATCATGCTCTTCTGAAGATGACCCACACCATCCTTGTTCCTTGTCATCAATTAATAAGGTATCATCTCCACAATGAAGGTTGGCTGCAATGGATCCCCAACACAGTCTGTCTCTTGCCTTGATTTTAAATTATATCAAGCTGCTGTTTGTCCAACTCTTGATGTTATCTTCCCACTTGTATCACTGTCTACCTCTTGCCTTCACCCCTACCCTCCAGTATGGTTTTTATAAGAGTGTTGTGTCTTTTCATGTGTTCACAATTTTTCACTTGCCTGTTTATTTCTTTAATGAACTCTCTTTTCATTCTTAGTTTTTCTAGAGCCGTTGTACTTGACTGTTTTTGTGCTTTGTTCCCATGAAATAGAATAAATTCTAATCACCTGTTCATTGTCCAGGAAGCTGCACCATACATTAGTTTTTTCATCATTATATTTTAAAGGCTTTAATGCAAATAACCTCACAAAATGTATATCAAATAGCAAAGGTACAGATGTCTGAGCAGTCTGGAACCTGTCGTTAGATCCCTGATGTCTGAGCAGTCTGGAACCTGTCTGTTAGATCCCTGATGTCTGAGCAGTCTGGAACCTGTCTGTTAGATCCCTGATAAGGTCATCAGCATCATGTGCCCTGCTAACTGTATACATAGGTGTCCATGTCTCTCCACAGATCTCGGTCCTTGGTGTTCAGGATCAACTCTGCTGATGATGTTCCTCCAAGCCACTGTCTCAGTTCATCCAGTCTCATTTCTGTTGTCTATCTGCCTCTTTTTCCACTGATCTTTCCAAATGTCAAAACGTCCATTGCCTCTCTTCTCATCAGATGATCAAAGAATGCTGCTTGTCTCTTTCTTACATTTGTATATAATGTTCTAGTGTTATTACCCTCCTTCCAGCAATCATTGTTAATTACTCCAAGTATTTGCAACATCTGTCTCAAGAACCACACCTCCATTGCTTCTAGGCTGGTCCTAATTTGTTCATTCATGTTCCATGTTTTATAACTTACAGCAAATCAGGTTCTAAATAACACTTTAGTACTCTCTTTCTTACATTCAATGATGTTAATATCTGACACAGGGAGTCTCTGTGGCGAAGTGGTTAAGCTGTTTGGCTCGTGCTCCGAAGGTTGTGGGTTCGATTCCGGGCCGCGTCCTTCGGTTTACGAGAGACTCCCGTGGGTCGTCGCTAAAAGCTATGGAGTGCGTGCTTTGTGCTACGGAAAGAGACCGAGCCATATGGGATAAAACCCGGTGCAATGAAGTCGACCCTGTCGACTTTTAAGCGACTTTTTTAAGCGACAAGCTACTTACACTTACATTACATACCCAGTCAGATTATAGTGTCACTGCATGTGTTTATTTCTGGTATGATTTGGTAACAAATACAACTAGATTACACAAGCATACAAACCATGGAAGCGGTGACTGGACAAGATGATTACACAATTATATAAACATTGGAAGCGTCAACTAGACAAGAAGATTAAAATCATATAAACCATGAAAGCATCAACTAGATGAGAAGATTACACAATCACATAAACCATCGAAGTATTGACTGGACAAGAAGATTACACAACCATACAAACCACAGAAGCATCAACTAGACAAGAAGATTACACAATCATATAAACCATGGAAGCATTGACTAGACAAGAAGATTACAATCATACAGACAAATAGAAACGAAGAATACACAAACTTCATCAAAAATATCACTGCAACATTGAGCAAAAAACCATGAAACCTAAACAGGACAAAGCAACTAGTTACCTTGAAATATAAAACATCAGAGTATAATGTGAAAATACATTTCACCACACAGACAAATACTACAGTAACATGTAACAATAAATTATCCCACATTGGATACACCATAACAACATGCAACAAGTTACCCCACATCATACAAAACCACAACAACATGCAACAAGTTACCCCACATCATACAAAACCACAACAACATGCAACAAGTTACCTCACATCATACAAAACCACAACAACATGCAACAAGTTACCTCACATCATACAAAACCACAACAACATGCAACAAGTTACCTCACATCATCAAAACCACAACAACATGCAACAAGTTACCTCACATCATACAAAACCACAACAACATGCAACAAGTTACCTCACATCATACAAAACCACAACGACATGCAACAATAATTCAAAACACTGTATTCCCTTAGTGAATGTAAACACAGAAATCACAAACAATATGATGCACAATTTATTGCCTGGTATATTTCCTTGCATCCAGTCACGTGTAGACTGCAGTTATTTATCATGTGAAGTGAATAAATGAAATACTTAAAACACAAAATCACCAAAACTGTTTGAAGGTGGAACATTAGTTATCCAAATTAGGAATGAAATCTTTCTGTTTGCACACAACTAGCTGAAACTGCCTAATTGCTAATACCTCGAGATATCTGAACAATCATTTATTGTTTGTCTATTGCAATATGCAAAACACCTTTTTTGTTTTTGCTAACTATAACTAATAGCTGTTAAGCAGATGTCTGGAGATTGCAGAGCTTGATGTTTTATGACCAGATGACTACAAAGAGATTCTTAATGTCAGATTAACTCTTTTCCACCCAGACTGGTATATGTGGTATGCCACATTGGTATGTGTGGCATGCTATATGAGAAACGTCTTTTTTGTTAACTTTATGATTGCTGTTAAGCAAGTGCATCGAGATTGCTAAACTAGAGTTTTATGACCTGTTGACTGCAATATTAAAAAAAACGCCATAACACGAGAAATAACAATAAGATATCTTACATCTACACAAACCTGTAACAATAAGATACCTTACATCTACACAAACCTGTAACAATAAGATACCTTACATCTACACAAACCTGTAACAATAAGATACCTTACATCTACACAAACCTGTAACAATAAGATACCTTACATCTACACAAACCTGCAACAATAAGATACCTTACATCTATACAAACCTGTAACAATAAGATACCTTACATCTACAGACATCTGTAACAATAAGTTATCTTACATCTACACAAACCTGTAACAATAAGATACCTTACATCTACACAAATCTGTAACAATAAGATATCTTACATCTACACAAACCTGTAACAATAAGATACCATACATAAACATCTACACAAACCTGTAACAATAAGATACCTTACATCTACACAAACCTGTAACAATAAGATATCTTACATCTACACAAACCTGTAACAATAAGATACCTTACATCTACACAAACCTGTAACAATAAGATATCTTACATCTACACAAACCTGTAACAATAAGATACCTTACATCTACACAAACCTGTAACAATAAGATATCTTACATCTACACAAACCTGCAACAATAAGATACCTTACATCTATACAAACCTGTAACAATAAGATACCTTACATCTACAGACATCTGTAACAATAAGATATCTTACATCTACACAAACCTGTAACAATAAGATATCTTACATCTACACAAACCTGTAACAATAAGATATCTTACATCTACACAAACCTGTAACAATAAGATACCATACATAAACATCTACACAAACCTGTAACAAATTGGAGCGACTTCAGCCTTCACTGGAAACAGAATTACGGCCAGATTATCGCTCAAAAACATGTCACTTGTGAAGGACTGCATGGATTCCACACCTTGTCGGACCATGTCAGGCCCCAGCAGCCAGTGTGTCGCATAGTAATACAGTAACTCCTGGCTGTCGTAGCGCTCAAATCTGTCCAGGTATGCCTGTGCCACCCGAGTATAAGAGAGATACTCTTCCTCATCTTCAACATTCATTGTCATCTTTTTGCCACTCATCTCTTCCCCAGTGATGTAAAGAAGTATTGTCCCAGCTATCACTGCTGGTCACAATAGTGAGAAGAAATAGATTAGTTACAATTAAATATTATATGGGAGATTACTCCGCGGGACAAAGAAGTTGTTACTCTTATGGAGGAATGTTTTCTTCTATTTATAGTAATCTATCTGGAAGGGATCGAAGAAACTTTTTTTTTTCAAAGGGTCACAAATTGGGCACACAGGCCCGTCTTACATTCAGCCCTTCTAATTACTCATCTTTCATACACCAGTTACCTACTGTGCATGTTATATTATATTCACATGGAAAAGAACATTTTCAAATGAATGCTGTGAACATAAACAATATGTGTACCATCTTGTGAAACAGACAGGCAGACAGACAAACATGCAGACAATCACACAGGCAGACAAACAGACATGCAGACAATCACACATGCAAAACACGTACATACACATCTACATACACACATTTATTCATACATACATCATTTACACAAACTCTCACAGTTATACACCAACTCAATAACACACTCATATACCCACTCACAATCACAAATACAATAACAAAGATTTATGCAAACATACACACTCTCTGTCTGTCTGTCTGTCTGTCTCATGCCCATATATCTTCGTTCATATATAAAGCAAAGTACACACACACACTCCTTCCCACACACAAACACACATTTAAGGAACATTGACGAATGTTGTGAATTCCTTGGACTGCCAAAGTAACTAGCAACGATTGCCTGAAAGAGGCTAATGAAACTAGAACATTATATACAACAATAAGAAAGAGACAAACAGCTTTCTTTGGTCATGTGATGAGAAGAGAGACATTGGAGAACATCGCGACAACTGGAAAGATCGAGGGGAAGGGAGGCAGAGGCAGAACAAGAGAGATGATGCTGGATGGATTGCGACGGTGGCATGGTGGAATATCATCAGCAGAGTTGATTCAGAACATCAAAGACCGAGATCTGTGGAACGCCAGCAGGCATAGCACTTGAATATGATGATAATTTTGTTCTTAATCTCTGTTGTATATCTTCCATCTGATGTTATAAATGCCCCTAGGTATTTAAAATTATCAATTTGGTTAAGAATTTTCCTTTCAATTTCTATGTGACATTTTTTTGGTGTCACCATTTTCTTTGACATCACCATTGTTACTGTTTTCTTGATATTCAAGGACAGTCCTTTCTTTGACTATCTGTTACTACTATTGTTGCATATGTTTTGTAATTATTCGTTATGTCTTCTAATTTTTACTGCATGTAGATCTTTGTTCTGTTTATATATTGCCCATTTTATCTGTTTATGCCCGTTAATTCGTCAATGATTGTAATAACTAATAATAATTGAATTGAAAATATGGCAACCATAAACTTTTGTCGTGGGACAAACACGGCTTCTTCCGGTTCCCGTGAACGATTCAGTTTACTACACAATGTATCATTCATGGTTTAATTCACCTGATGTTAAGGACAATGATGTCTTTGTAGATGACCTGCCTGTTGTAACAGCCCCGACACAGAAGGCCCAGCTGTCTGTGAGTGGTATGTTGTAACGACCGACATCTCCTGCCGGCCATGCTAGCCATGCCAACCTCGTTGTCGTTGCTCACGAGCAGGCCAGACATTTCTCAGTTTGAGCTAAATTTGGCGTGTAAAACGGCTAAACTTCCAGCTACATTTATAACATTTATGGCTAATGTCTTTAGCCTAAAGACAACTGGTTGCAAGTCCCTGGCTGTCACTACAACTATTACAACCCGCCGAGTGGATCCTCGATCCCTCATCAGTATCCTTCCCACATACATGTTCATGTCCAGAGCGTCTTTAATGTTCTGTGTCCACAGAGCCATGCTTTCCGTTTACTGTTCTTTGGCCATCCATCGAAGTACACTTGTTCCTGCAGCGAGGCGCCGTCGTTATTTGGAGGTGACAGGTTCGAATCCCGGTCGGTAATTATAGCTTTCAAATTTTATGTTGTCTAGTGGTCCTCTAATCTCTACTTCCTTCTTCTCCTTCTATGAGCGTCAAACAATGCTTCGTGTGTTTATTATCTCTTCCTCTTCGTTGTACACCTTCAGATGTCATCTCATCTCATAGTGGTTTTGATTTTAATGTAGGAATTAGTGGAGCCTGCCTGCTAGAAACAGGACAGGGGATGTCCATCAGGAGTCCATACTCCTGGTGCCGCCCCGCCCGCATACCATACATTCAAATTATATGTATGAGGCATATCCTGGCACTACTAACAATGGCGGACAGGCATATGTCTTTCAAGCCAAAATGGTACATGAGAGAAACTGCAGATAGGGATCATTCCCTGCATGAAGCCATGGATATGATCAAGGGTCATAGACTAAGACGAGTCATTGTCAAAGACTCAGGGAAGACCACCCTGAATGAGTGGTCTACCTCAAGCAGAATAGAGGTAACCCAGTGCCCCTACATGAGGGCAGGGTAGGTGTAGGTGGTAAATAGGAAGGGGAACTATCAAACAGTTCTCTCATGAGACACGAAGGTGTCAACCAGAGAGTAAGCACTCTGGTCACGGCGTAATCACGCCAGCGTGACAGATACAGAGAACTAGACTCAAGAGAGACCACGACTCCAAGCGTGCTGAGTGACGCAGCACGCAGAAGCCGAAGTACGCACAAGGTCACTCCGCGTACCGTGTAATCAGCACGCGGAGATTTCCTCAGACAGGGGACAGACTTTGTAGTGAGCGCATCGCTTAGCGTCGATGCGTATTCTTTAGCCATTAGATAGAATTAGCAATAGGGTTAGGAACGACTAGTGATAGGCAATTCTGTGGTGTATTCATGTGTGATTTATTAGCGACCGTTTCTGTGCATTGATGTAATGTAAAGAGCCTGTGGCAATAAAATGTATAATCAATACCTCTCGTACGACTGACAAATCTTTTGTGTGGTGCGAGAGAAGTTATCCCGTAATGCCTGAAGCATCGGTTGCTGACAGGCTAGGATAAAGTGGTGTCAGAAGTGGATGTCATGGATGGCACTTTGAGGAACTATCTACCAGTTAGTTGTGTGATCTAGAGACCATCAATCGTGAAAAAGAGTGGGTTAAAGTACCGGAAGACATGTCTGATTGGCACAATGTAATAGTAACACTGGGTCGTGAGTGCAGAGAATAGGCAGCAGGCCGCACTGAATTTGAGGTGAAACAACTGACCCAGAGTAATATACGCCAAGGTGACATAGTGATCTACATTGATGGGTCAGTGGTGAGAAACAGACATAGTTATTGGAGTTTTATCACGAAGGCTGAAGGACGATGCACTCCTTGAAGGACTCCTTGAAAAAGGAGTATGGCATATGAGACTACGGTCTCCAGCATGAGAATGGAGGTGGAGGCAGTAACAGCAGCTCTCCAATGGTTAGAGGGGACCACCGCAACACACATTCTATTCATTACGGACTCAATGATTATACTTAGTAAGGTTGAGACAGGAATGTTTTGTGTGGAATGGCTTTCATCGCTTCAGAAGTAACAGATTGTGAGAATTGTATGGATTTTTTTTGCCCTGGCCATGAGGGAGTGCGGGGGAACGAACAGGCTGATGGGTGGCAGGGAATGCACCTTTTGGTGGTATATTATCTATGGACAAGGGAGAGGTAGGTGGTCGAGCGCCTGTGGGACCAGGTGGAGAAGACGGGAACAGATTGAGAACGCGTATATGGAAAGAATGATATTGCGGGGTGATGGAAATATCTCAAAACTGAGAGCGAAGACCCGGAGAACTTTCAATCAGATAGCGGTGGGAACGATTAGTAGTATAACTCTTCGCCGGCTGTTTAATGAGGGGACGGAGCACGTATGGGAATGTCCTGAATTCAGTGATGTGGGTTCTTAGCTCAACTCAGCTCAAGAATCTCATCTCATCTCATTTCATCCTGTTCCTCTTGTACCTTGAGGTATCGAGGTAAAGCATAAGCAGCTGGAGAGTGCCCGTTTAAGGGCTACATGAACCGAGATTCCCATGGCAGGTTTGTGTCTCAAATGTCTAAACCACGGCGACGTTCGATGTGAGCGAGACATCATGCAGGAAGAATATCTGTCTCTAACTTAGCCCAACCTTTAGAGTATGTTGCGGTCACCCCTGCGGTTACACTTCTCGGCAATTTTACATTCAGTAGTTTGCCATCACTGTATACAGAAGGGCGTCAGACAAGGTTGTGTATTGTATCCTGATTTGTTCTCACTGTAAGTGAATATTTAATGAGATCTACAGAAAATATGATAGGATCCTGGCTGGTGTACATACTATAAATAAATCACGTTAAGCTGACGACACCGTTTTAATAGCAACAAGGCAGAAGGATCTACAGGAAGTAACAGATACAGTGGTAGTGGGTAGTGAAAGAATGGACCTTAGTTTGAATAATAGAAAGACAGAAGTCATGGTGATATCAAAGAAACACATTGTGCATACCGTGCAATTAAAGTACAGGCCGTTATTTTGGGGCAAGTGCAGAAATTCAGATACCTAGGCACATGGATAACATCAGATGGAAGATGCATCATTGAGATAAAGAGCAGACTAGGACAAGCAAACTGCATTCTATCTAATGAAGAACATATTGTGCAATAAGTCACTGTCCTTGAAAGTCAGAGAAAGAGTTCTTGCATGTTACATAGAACCAGCTATAACACACGGCTGCGTGTCTTAGAATGCTGAAAATTAACTAGACAGCCAAAAAGAGCACTCATGACGTTTTAAGGGAAGCTGAGTCACAAAGACAACTTATCACAAACATCAGAAAGAGGCAGTTATTTGGCCATGTTATGAGAAGATAAAAACTGGAACATGTTGTGACAATCGGAAAGATTTGCTGAAAGAGAGACAGAGGAAGACAGCATGAAAAGATTATTGACAGTCTAGTGTCATGGCACGGAAGGGAGTCAACACACGAATTAATCCATGACGACGGAGATCGTAATTTGTGGAGAAGCATGATCGTCCACGCCAGCCGGCAAGGCACTGGATGATGATGATGATGGTGATGTTGTTGATGATGATGATGATGATGATGATGATGATGATGCTGGTGATGGTGATGATGATGGTGATGATTCTTCTTTCGTTCGCTTGAAATATGTCTATAACTGCAATGTTGTCTCTTGTATGAATCTTAACAGTCTTTTTTAGTTCACTCAGCGGTCCATAGAGTTTATCTTCCACTGTTGTCTCTCTAGGCCAGAAGGTTCGCCTGGATATGTTGTAGTTTGGGGAATCCTGGAGTATGTGCTCTGCTGTCTGCGACGCCAAACCACATGTGCACATGGCTGAGTCACCAATCTTTAATTTTATTTACATGTGGTTGCGTAATCTATTGTGTCCTGTTCTGAGGCGCAGAATAATGACTTGTTCTGGTCTGTCCATAACGTAGTAGTCGTCTTGAGTAAGGTTTGGTGGCCTTCTGACTAATTTCATCATTCTTTTCTTTTGGTGGAATGTAATGGGCACATCAGGCTGTTCTTCTTTTGTTTCTTCTTTAGCCAATCGATCAGCTCTGTCGTTTCCGGGCACTCCACAGTGGGATGGTATCCACTGTATGGTGACCTTATGCTTACTGCTAAGTCAGAAAGTAGTGTCCTTAGAACTGGTAATTTCCCAGACAGGAGTGCCTCTATTACTGATTTTGCATCTGTCAATATCACCACAGGTTGTTTACCATGGCTGGAATTTTGTAATTTCTCTATTGCTATCTTGATTGCCTCAATTTCAGCATCATAGTTATGGCAGTACTTTCCTGTTGGAACTCTGGCCGTGTCCCTAGTATTATTTGGGTATTCTAAATACACTCTCGCTCCTCCATTTCGAACAGCATTTTGCGCTGACCCATCTGTGTAGACTCGGATCCAAAGATCCTGTGGTTATTCGTCATCAAGGAAGCTGAGAGTGGCTGTTCTGAGCTGTACACTGTTCTGTTCTTCCTTGTCAAATATTCCTCTCACTTTTGTCTGGATTTGTAGTGATAGTCTATGTTCATCTTTCCATGGAGTTCGCTCTGGAATAATTGTCAGTGGGATACCAACTGAGCGGAGATCGGTGGTTTCTCTGCAGAGTCGTTTGGCCTGGTGGATAAAACTACTTCTTTTCAACAGCCCCCTAGATAAGTTTTCAAATCGGTTCTTCATAGGGTGGCCTGGCAAGCCGAGGAACTTGTCTACTTGTATTAGTGTTTTTGTATCTCTGCATTCTCTCAGTGCTCGTGTCCTCCCCATTTCTCCATTGCTACTATAGGAGTTGATCTCATCCCTCCTGTGATTACTCTAAGAGCTTGATTTTTGCATCTTGTTCAGCTCTTGTAGTGTGGATTTTGATGCCGAACACCACGCAGTTCACCTGTATTCAAGGTGTGGTCGTATGCTCTGTTGATAAACTTTGCTAAGTATTTTCCCACTGGCTCCCCATGTGGTTCCACTTAGCTTTCTCAGGATGGCTGTTTTCCTTCTGGCTTTTGCTACAGCTTTTTTGATGTGTTTTCTCCATGTCAGCCTGTCATTAAATGTTACACCAAGGTATGTTGGTTCTTTATCTTTTTTAAGGGGCTTTCCATTTATCTGGATGATCCCTGCCTTTTCTTTCGGAGAGAGGGTAAATAGAGTGGTGCTGTACTTATCAGTGTTTATGCTGACACACCATCTATCCGCCCATGCAATAAATGTATCTACAGCTCTCTGTTAAACACTGCTTCAGTGAGTCATTTGTTATTGATTATTTTTCATGCGTTTTAATGTTCTTTTGTTGTCAAAAGTTGCTTCATAAGTGATGTTGAATGAAAGAATGTATGAGAGGAAATAGAGAAGAAGGGCAGAATGTCAGACGGGCCTGCGTGCCCAATTCTTAACCCTTTGAAAATAAAGACTTATTATTATTATTATTATTATTATTGTAGCAATATGGTCGCCATTGATGCTTGTTCACTTGTGCTCAACAAAACCAGGTCATCGGCGTACATTGCCGCTTTAATTCCATCGGGTATATTAGCAACAAGATCATTGATGAAGATTAGAAAAAGTGTGGGGGACAAGACTCCACCCTGGGGAACACCGTGACGCAGTAGTACTTTTTTGCTCTTGAGACCGTCTATCTGTACTCGGGCTCTTCTGTTGTGCAAGTATGCTTTCACCCATTTGTATATTCTTCCATTGACTTTACAGTTTCTCAGTTTCTTCATAAGACCTTCTTTCCAGACTTTGTCAAAGGCTTTCTTCAGATCTGTCCATGCCGCAAGTACCAGCTTCTTCTCTTGGAATGCATCCTCAACTTCTCGAGATAGATAGGTTGTCGGATCTTCCGTAGAGTAGCATAGCCTAAAGCCAGCCTGTTGTGGCACAAGGATGTTTTGACTTTCAATGTACCACTGCAGTCTGTGATTGATGATGCGCTCCAGTGTTTTGCAGAGACAGCTGGTGAGGCTAATTGGTCTGTAGCTGGAGGCAATGGAACGATCTTTCCCAGATTTTAGGAGGGGTATCATGATTGTTTCTCTCCATGCTTGTAGAACACTACCTAAGTTCCAGGTGTTATTAAAGATCTGTAACAGCTTTGCTTTGGCCTCTGTTCCTGATCATTTCATTGGAGATACCATCAGCTCCTGGTGACTTTCTAATTTTCAATTTTGATATTGCTAGCTCCAGTTCACTGATTGTGATAGGTGCCTCCATAACCTCATGTACTATTTCCTTCTGTCCTGTATGTCGCCATTTCTCTCGAATCTCTTGTTGTTTCTCTGGACTAATTTCGATATTGTTATCTTGTACGAATGAGTCCGCATAATGGTCAGCTGCTTGCTTTCCTGTTAAGATGTTTCCATCTTTATGTAGTGCAATTTTTGAGTTTCTTATTAGCTTCCACAATTTCCTTGTGTCTCTTTCAAAGTTCAGTGACTCTGTTTTCTCCTGCCAGCTTTTCCGTCTAGCCTGCAGCTTGGCCCTATGAAATTTGGCTTTTGCGTGCTGGTATTTATTGTGGTGCCCTTGGCAGGGGTTGGCTTCTGCTTGCCTTCTCAACACTTCCACATCATTATGCAACTGTTCCAGATCACTACTCCAGTAGGGTTTATAATGTTTACGGGCTCCTCTTGGTACTGTTTCTCGTGCTGCCTTTAGTATGCATTTCCCAAACTCTTCAACTACTTTATTTATGTCCCTCTCAGTGTTCAGGTTTCTAACCAGTATGCTGGAGCGAAGCTTGTACATTGCCCAGTCTGCTTTCTTGTCGAGAGGATGCTGCTTTCACTTACAAGCTCATTTTCTACGGTTAGAAAGACTGGCCGATGGTCACTGCCACCAAGCTGCTTCCCAACAATTCGTGTAATGTTCCACTCCAGGTCTGGTGAATGAAAAGCCAGGTCAGGTGTAGCTGTAGTGTGCCATGATCTCGAGTAGAAGGTATGTGGGTCAGACGGCTTGTTAATTAAGATGAATCTATTCTCATCTTGCCAGTCTTCCAGTCTCTCTCCTCTCTGGTCCATGTGATCATAGCCCCAGCTCTGCGAGTGGCTGTTAAAATCGCCACACACAATGATTTTTCCTTTTAATGGTAGTGTGTCCTGTGCCTGTGGGCGGTCATTTGGACAGTAGTAATTGATCTGGTGAAGGTCTGTATTGTCTGTCTTAAGTTTAAGTGCCTGATACTCAGCCCCTTCCATGTCAACTTCAATTTGGGATGGTGATGATGATGATGAAGATGATAATGATGGTAATGATGATGATGGTAATGATGATGATGATGTTAATGATGATTATGATGATGGTAATGATGATGATGTTGATGATGATGATGATGACGACGATGATGATGGTGATGGTAAGGATGTGATGATGATGATGATGGTGGTGGTAATGATGATGATGATTATAAGGATGGTGATGGTAATGATGATGATGATGATGGTGATTATGATGATGATGATGACGACTATGATGGTGCTGATGATGGTGATGATGATGATGATGGTAGTTGTGGTGATGATGATAATGGTGGTGATGATGATAATGGTGGTGATGATGATGATGATAATGGTGGTGATGATGATGATGATGGTGGTGGTGATGATGATGATGATGATGATGATGATGGTGATGATGATGATAATGGTGGTGATGATGGTGATGATGATAATGGTGATGATGATGATGAAGACGACGACGATGATGATGATGATGAAGATGATGGTGGTGATGATGACGATGATGATGATCACGATGATGGTGGTGATGATGATGACGACGATGATGATGATGATGACGATGATGGTGACGGTGATGATGATGGTGATGATGATGGTGACGATGATGATGATGGTGACGATGATGATGGTGATGGTGATGATGATGATGATGATGATGATGATGATGATGGTGACGATGATGATGATGATGATGATGATGGTGACGATGATGATGATGGTGACGATGATGATGATGATAGTGACGATGATGATGATGATGATGACGATGATGATGATGATGATGATGATGGTGACGATGATGATGATGATGGTGACGATGATGGTGATGATGGTGACGATGATGATGATGATGGTGACGATGATGATGATGATGATGATGATGACGACACGATACTGTTTATAAGCGTTGACGGAGTCAGCATCGCCGAATGGACTAGAACAATCGCCCTTAAACTTCCTGCATGCTGATGCCGAGGTAGCGGGTTCAACCCCTACACTGGTCATTGGGACTAAAATGTTGATCTCTCGTCCTTGACTTGGGGTTGTAAATTACAAGTACCTCGGAGTCGGAGTGAGTTCGCCTGATGGCGAGCGACACTGGTAATAGGGAAAGTTAATCCACACACACACACACACACACACACACACACACACACACACACACACACACACACATCAGTTCAGTGCACCAGAAGTAGTAGTACGTGTGTGGACTACGCTTGAGTTCAAAGCTCGTGAGTTAAAAAAAAATTAGGTGGACATTGATGATTGTATTGTATTATCCTGTGGTTATACTTGTCATATATGTTGTACATAGTGATATATGTTGTACATAGTGATATATGTTGTACATAGTGATATATGTTGTACATAGTGATATATGTTGTACATAGTGATATATGTTGTACATAGTGATATATGTTGTACATAGTGATATATGTTGTACATAGTGATATATGTTGTACATAGTGATATATGTTGTACATAGTGATATATGTTGTACATAGTGATATATGTTGTACATAGTGATATATGTTGTACATAGTGATATATGTTGTACATAGTGATATATGTTGTACATAGTGATATATGTTGTACATAGTGATATATGTTGTGCATAGTGATATATGTTGTGCATAGTGATATATGTTGTACATAGTGATATATGTTGTACATAGTGATATATGTTGTACATAGTGATATATGTTGTACATAGTGATATATGTTGTACATAGTGATATATGTTGTACATAGTGATCATGGCTGTTTATGTTTTGTATAAAAGACCTGTGACTGTTAGTTAGTTAGTTAGTTAGTCACGGTTCCAACTTCACAGCAACGGGTCGTCCCCATTATGCTCAGTTCCTGTGCCAGTGAATATCACATAAAACGCTCCCCACTGCCCAATGTGAAAAGTGGAAAAGACAGGAGTCTCGACAAACAACAGCCCGCACAGATACACTGTGGATAATGCCTCCGCCAGAATGTCAACACAATAGTCCCCCACGAAACATCCAGTTTATCTCTGATGGAATCTGCAGTCATTTTCCCATCTGGATGTTTCCTAGATGTTCACCCACACAGTCCACGAAAATACAGTTCATCGTCAATGGCAGTGGCAGTCAACCAGAAGCCCAGCAGCCACGTATTTCTGCATAAGGCAAAAACCGGTCAACTCTGGGTCATAGCCAGCTACCATCACTCCGAACATGCAGTCACGTTCCAAAAAAAAAAAAAAAAAACCTCAGGCAGATTCAAAAGCTTTTCACATGAAACTCACAGCTCACAGTGTCACGCCACGCACTCACTCAGTAGCAGGGCGACGGAACCATAGCCCCCTTAGTCGCCTCCTACGACATGCGTGGTAGGCTGCAGTGTTGCTATTCTTTGCTTCCCTTATGGGCCCCGGCAACACACGGGAGGACCTGTGACTGTTCTATCACGTATGCAAAAGCAATGCACTGCACATATGTGCTCACCATCACATCTTACAACATATACACATTTGCCCACGCCCTCATACACAAGACACATACGCTCACTCTTAAACACAACACACATATACTCAAACTTTCATACACAACACACACACACACTCAAACTCTCATACACAACAAAATACACTCACACTCTCACACACAACACACATACATACCCACACTCTAATACACAACACACACAAGCTCACACTCTCACACACGACACACTGAATGCTTACAATGCGACACGAACATCACTATATGCGCATATTTTATTCATCACTGTATTGTGTTTCATTACTGAAGATTGAAATATGACAAATTAAACACAACAGCTAAAGTTTAAATATTCCCAGCTATAACCAAATGAATACATTTACATTTGTTAATTAATTGGTTTGGCTTTTGGCTTGGTTTATGAAGAATCAACATCACACGACAGGGCAACCTACGGACATAACACTGAGGCCAACCCATGGACATAACACTGAGGCCAACATGAGGACATAACACTGAGGCCAACCTACGGACATAACACTGAGGCCAACATGAGGACATAACACTGAGGCCAACTCGAGGAAATAACACTGAGGCCAACATGAGGACATAACACTGAGGCCAACATGAGGAAATAACACTGAGGCCAACATGAGGACATAACACTGAGGCCAACCTGAGGAAATAACACTGAGGCCAACCTAAGGACATAACACTGAGGCCAACTTGAGGAGACAACACTGAGGCCAACCTGAGGACATAACACTGAGGCCAACCTGAGGACATAACACTGAGGCCAACTTGAGGACACAACACTGAGGCCAACTTGAGGACATAACACTGAGGCCAACCTGAGGACATAACACTGAAGCCAACCCATGGACATAACACTGAGGTCAACCCATGGACAGAACACTGAGGCCAACCTGAGAACATAACACTGAGGCCAACCCGAGGACATAACACTGAGGCCAACCTGAGGACATAACACTGAGGTCAACCCATGGATATAACACTGAGGTCAACCCATGGGCATAACACTGTGGCCAGTCCATGGACATAACACTGAGCCCAACCCATAGACATGGCAGTGAGACCAACCCACAGACATGGCAATATGCAGACATGCGATCAAACGACCGTCTATTTGTGGTCTCTATGCCATTGACAGTTTAAAACATGTAAGCGACCCAGTTCCACGACAGCAGGCGTATTGGATGTGTGGGGCCAAGTCCCGTGTGCCAGTCCGCATCGGTGCTGGTTGTGTTATGTGGTTATATTTGGCTAGGTCCCGTGTGCCAAGTCACATCGGTGCTGGGTGTGTTATGTGGTTATATAGGGCCAAGTCCCGTGTGCCAAGTCGCATCGGTGCTGGGTGTGTTATGTGGTTATATAGGGCCAAGTCCCGTGTGCCAAGTCACATCGGTGCTGGTTGTGTTATGTGGTTATATTTGGCTAGGTCCCGTGTGCTAAGTCACATCGGTGCTGGGTGTGTTATGTGGTTATATTTGGCTAGGTCCCGTGTGCCAAGTCACATCGGTGCTGGGTGTGTTATGTGGTTATATGGGGCCAAGTCACATCGGTGCTGGGTGTGTTATGTGGTTATATAGGGCCAAGTCCCGTGTGCCAAGTCACATCGGTGCTGGGTGTGTTATGTGGTTATATGGGGCCAAGTCACATCGGTGCTGGGTGTGTTATGTGGTTATATGGGGCCAAGTCACATCGGTGCTGGGTGTGTTATGTGGTTATATGGGGCCAAGTCACATCGGTGCTGGGTGTGTTATGTGGTTATATGGGGCCAAGTCACATCGGTGCTGGGTGTGTTATGTGGTTATATGGGGCCAAGTCACATCGGTGCTGGGTGTGTTATGTGGTTATATGGGGCCAAGTCACATCGGTGCTGGGTGTGTTATGTGGTTATATGGGGCCAAGTCACATCGGTGCTGGGTGTGTTATGTGGTTATATGGGGCCAAGTCAAATCGGTGCTGGGTGTGTTATGTGGTTATATGGGGCCAAGTCACATCGGTGCTGGGTGTGTTATGTGGTTATATGGGGCCAAGTCACATCGGTGCTGGGTGTGTTATGTGGTTATATGGGGCCAAGTCACATCGGTGCTGGGTGTATTATGTGGTGAATATAATATCACCAGCTTCTACTTCTCAGGAAATGTTCTGGTCCCAGTTAGGGGTTGGGTCTCCACGGGAGTCCTATTCAATGGGAAAAATACCCGCATGGAAATGGATTTGAATACATCCCTCTAGACCGGCGGGCTAGCATGCTAGATACTGTACCATCGAGGCTCCCTCACTACTCTGGCCGTTTGTTAAACGTTTCAATGTTTATTGTCTGTGACATGGCCGTGGTAATATCACAGAAACAAACCATGACACATTTAAAATAGAATCAACGGTTACACGTTACCTGCATGTTGATTGCAGAAAGTTGCAACCAACCCTGTCATGTATCGGCTGTCTGTGGTTTACTAGGCAATATTAGTTTAATAGTTTGCCATTGCTTTGTCTCATGCCACGGAAATCAACGCAAAGCGGCCTGCTTCCAAACCGTCCGTGGCTGATCTCGAACCCTGGACTTTAAGTCGGAGAGTTACGACACTTCGCGTCTAACAACCCTCCCCCCATTCCCCAGTACACAGTGGACCGATTTGTGGTGGTATGAGATCAATGGTATTATAGAGAGATAGTGTTTATGTACATGTGTCGTGAAATACTGAAGAGTTAATGATTCCCAGATGGACGACTGCATACACCGACTGCCCAGGTAGGAGAAGGGTTAACAAAGGAGAGACCAGGCGCATGGGTTTATAGGTCAAGACAGGAGAAGGGGCCGGCTAACCGCGCAGGTAAAAGGGTCGAGTGGAAAGATTCGTTTGGGACAAAGGCCGACAGTATTATTGGACAAGCATATTGCAGTATGGATGGGAAACGGTCCCGAGCTGTAATTTTCCACTAACAATGATAATGCAGTCTGGATGTGAGGTGTCCAGCAATGTCAAGGACTATGCGGCAAAAATGACCGATATAAAGAGGGTCGATTCTTTGTGTAAGTTTAGTGTGTGTTCCAAACTGACCTGAAGGAGATATGTTCTTGAGTGGGAATAGAAATACACGTCCCTAATGATGGAAAGAGGGGATAATAGTGTGTTATTCGCTAAGTGTTTTTTTTCAATTCCAAGAACATAGATGCCTAAATAAGGTATAAAGATATTAGATATAGTTTAGCATAGGAATATAGATGTGTGTGAATAGCAATTACCATTTCTTTCTATTTATGGATAGTTTAGACTTTGGTGAATTCATATGTCTTATGCGGATGTACTTCGGAAGCCTTATCATTATGGCTGGAGAAGGACACTTGCATAAGTAGTAGAAAGGGGCGGCTGCTGATCACTGGATTTGTTATACTTTTCCAGGTTCTACTCTCCTAGTGAAAGCAGAGACAGGATGAAGAGTACTACATTAAACAAACAAAGTACTTACATGGAACAAAACAGAATATGAACATATTTACGATGAAGAAAGAAATAAGTTAAAATAAATACAGAACACTGTATGCTCAAACGAATATAACACTAAGGCCCTGAAAGAGAAGAGATGAAGAGGAATACCCTTGAGTAAACAAAGAAGAAAGAATAGACAATTAGAGACATTGATATTAATCTATAGACAATAGGAATAACTGTGACGAGGTGGTGGTTTTTTCGATGTTGGATATGCACCGTCATGAAACAGACTCGAGCGCAGTCATAAACTTACGGGACTTTTATTACGGTACAGTGACTCAGTGGTGAACAGTTTTTGTTTCATTCAATAACGGATTTACCATCAGATTCAAGCATACGGATAATCCCGGGTGAGCTCTGTCCTGTTTGATGTGCTGTCCTGTGATCTTGAAGAATGAATGGGCGAGAAACAACACCGCTGATAGACATGCAGAGTTCTTTCTAACACCAACCATAGAACACCCTATCAACTACACTTACAAAATCAATACATACACCAGACATAGTTTTATTAATAAATCTTTTGTTTATTGTTGAAAGAAACTGTTGTCGGAGTATGTGTTGAGAGAATAACAGAGAGAGAGTGAAACCACTAGATATATGGAAGGGAAGACAGAAGAGAGGAGTGTAGACTAAAGTCAGGCAATAATCCCAACAGATAATAAGTTGAAGATGTACTTGTTGATTCCCACTCTCCTCTCGGGGAAGAACAGGACACAATTGGTGGAGCGAGCGGGGTAGGAAAAATACCCATATGACCTGGGCATAACAGGGCATATGCATAGAGGGGTACCTGCATGTTGGGACATACTGATTGGAATAAAAGGAAAAGAAGTATATATTGATGACTTTTAATGGAAGGACGTCCATTGGATATATGGTGCCATTACATTTATGGTAGAAACAGTTCATTAATGCTGGTGACTTTACAGTGAGAAAGTTCCAGACAGAGTGAATGTGGATAGGTGGTAAGACACATTACATACCTAGTCACACGGTCACACGTCTACATAAGTCTTTATCCTATATCTCCTCTTGTGGATGAGAGAGTGGTTGTGATGTACTGTGTGGTGTTGTAGATATATAATATTAGATAGACATAGATTCATGATATAGGGTCTAACTGGAATATAATTGTATAGTGAGTACTTTTTTACTGCCTTGAGGTGTCTTTACGCAACGTGCTGACTTACCTGCTTTAACTATGGCAACTCCTAAAGTAACTACAGCCGAACTGAGGGCCAACGGGGAGGCAATTGGTTTAGCTGGGTCCGAGCTAACTGATTACATCCAGGAAAGAGAGCGAGAGATTCGTCAAGCGGAACGAGAAGAGCGGAAGGCCGAGTTGGAAGTGAGAAGAATAGAGGTGGAGACCAAGCGACTGGAAATGGAACAAGAGGCCAAGAAAATGGACCAGGAGGCCAAGAAACTGGAAATGGACCAGGAGACCAAGCGACTGGAAATGGAACAAGAGGCCAGGAAAATGGACCAGGAGACCAAGAAACTGGAAATGGAACATGAATACCGCTTGAAAGAGTTGGAGCTCAAGACACAAACTAAGGGTGAAATAGATGCAGCAGAAGGAAGTTCATCTTCACCTGGGGCAACCAACATGAGTGGACATGGTTACCATGCCATGAAGTTTCCCTTAGCTGTCTACGATCAGTCTAAGGAACGCTTTGACCAGTACGCATCTCGTTTCGAAGCAATGTCAGTCGCTATGGGACTGGGTAGGAGCAGGTGGGCTCTTAAATTATCCCAGGGATTAATCGGGTCGGGATTTGAGGTGTACACACGCTTACCACCAGGACAGGAAAATAATTACCAGGAATTAAAGGCCGCTTTGATGAAACATTTTGACATCACAGCACAAACGTATAGGAAGAAGTTTAGATCGGCTAGACGAGAGCCGGGAGAACTATTCGCCGCCTACAGTCTAAGGCTGAAATCCTATCTCCAGAAATGGATGGACTTGGCGGAATTCAAGAGGGATTATGAGAGTCTCGAAGAGATGATGGTGGTCGACCAGATGCGAAAGCAAATGTCGAAACCTCTCAGAACCTTCTTAGGAGAACAAGGGGCGGAACGGATTGATGTTGTGAATAAGCTGGCAGAACGATTCGTGGAAGTACATGGTGAAACTGAGGAACTAAGTACACCAACAAAAGGTCAGGAGAAACGAGAGAAAAAGAAACCTAAAAACTGGGAAGGAGAAAAAGGGGAACCTTATATAAAGCACACAGAGGAGAGTTCAGAGAAGGTGAAGGTAGGAAACCAGAGCACCTCGAATTCTCAAGCGAAACGACCGTGGTCTGAGAGGTGGTGTTCATTCTGCAAGGTACCATCGCATAACACGAAGGACTGCAGATCGAAACCTAAAAGTTCTTACTTCGCAGCATGCAAAGTGATTCCTACATCGGTGATCACAGACAAGGCTGAGGTTGGCGAAGGAGAAAGGAACACAAAGGACACACGGAAACCTAGGAAGGGAACATGGTGTACACACGGCCAGTCGATAACACATAATACTGTGGACTGCAGATGCAAGGCAAACGACGCCAATTGCATAACCAACCTCGAGGAATCAAAAGAGGAAGGCAAGGAAACGGTCAAGGAGATGAAAGACACTCAGGACCAAGAGAGACCACCTGTGGTTGAACTGATTGAAGTCAATGGCCAGCAGGTTGCTTGTCTCTACGATACAGGTTTGGATGGGGAAGCGGTGATAGACGCCAGCTTGGTAAGCCCAGACCAACTTACAGGGGAGACCATAGAGCTAAAGCCGGCAATGAGGAGTGCTGTTACCATGACGCTACCAATCGCCAAGGTGGAGATTAAATCCAGGTACGTCACGGGCATTATTCCTGCGGCGGTATTAGCTGACTCCCTATTCCCAATGATCATTGGCACGAAATATGTCTTTTTGGGGATGCCCAAACAGCCAGCCTACAAGGGAACCGTAGTCAGTGGATCTCAAGGGAAGGAAAAAGAGGCAGAGACACTATGCGACAACTCAGGGATAGGAGAATTGCATACTGCCCAGAGGAAGGATACTACGTTGCATCCTTGCTACAGGAAGCTGCAAAGAAGTGCTGAGCCACCAGAACGGGGACAGTACTTTCTGAAGAATCAACTACTCTTTCGGAGAGCTGGGAGGGGAGATAACCTGCATGAGCAGTGGGTGGTTCCAGAGACCCACCGTCCTCACATTCTTCAGAGTGGACACATCATAGGCGAGAATCGACATATGGGTGTCAGAGAGACCTTGCAGAAAATATCAGGCCATTATTGCTGGCCAGGAATGACCGGAGATGTAAGCCGGTGGGTGAAGTCTTGTTCGGAGTGCCAGAAAGCACCACCCAACAAGCGAATTAAGAGGAAACTAGCTCTTAAAGTGGAAGACAAAGTGGAAGTGTGGAGTCCAGCAGAGACCAATATACTCCAGGTAGGATGGAAAGGACCTTATCCTGTGGAAAAGGTGGTGTCCAAGAACATCTACACAATACGGATCGGGGAAGAGAAGAAAAATCTCCCTAGACATCTCATTAGGAAATATGAAGAGAGATCCGGGAGCAAAGCTTCGCACTTTATGGTGATGGCAGCCATTGGGACAAAGGTTACCAGTCCAGACGAAGACCAGAGATCGCCAGTACAACATAGGAGGGCCTATGGGACAGTACGTGATAGGTCAGATTTACCCAACGAAAGGAGGAGGGAAATCACAAGTCAGGGAAAGGACAAGCGTGAAAGTTTCACCGGTAACCAAGTTCAGAAGGGGTGGGTAACGTCGGGAAAGGCGAGAATTACCCAGGACTCTAACCGAAGATTGGCTGACCAGATACAATATCGCCCAAGATGGTCCTGGAAGCAAAAGTCCAGGAGATTTGGGAAAGACGACTCGGTCCATCGAGGACGAGGTGAAGCATCCCCAGAGGCAAAGCCGGGGGAAACCAAGAGGACATGGAAGCAGTGTTACAATCAGGATGGGACAATCTGTCTGTATTGTGAGCCATCGCTTACGCCAGTGGAAAGGAGGTCGACCGGACGTACAGGAGCGAGGAGCCAACACTAGTTTCAGTCGTTAGTAGTATAGTAGGGTGTCAATTAGAGCGCCTACTGGATAATGTGAGGATCCAATCATATCATCAACACGTGATGTTAATAGCTACTTCGCAGAAGCTCAACGCACGGTGGATGTGATGGACGTTGTTGCTGCAACTGGACTTCACAATGGAATACATCCTTGGTAAGGAGAAGGTATGAGCAGATTTCTTATCCAGACATCCAGCTCCGGAGGAAGAAGACTAGGATTGTGGATCATGGGAATCAAACCTACAGTGAGAAAGATTCGACGCGGTCTAATCTCTTAAGAGGGGGCCTATGTCGTGAAATACTGAAGAGTTAATGATTCCCAGATGGACGACTGCATACACCGACTGCCCAGGTAGGAGAAGGGTTAACAAAGGAGAGACCAGGCGCATGGGTTTATAGGTCAAGACAGGAGAAGGGGCCGGCTAACCGCGCAGGTAAAAGGGTCGAGTGGAAAGATTCGTTTGGGACAAAGGCCGACAGTATTATTGGACAAGCATATTGCAGTATGGATGGGAAACGGTCCCGAGCTGTAATTTTCCACTAACAATGATAATGCAGTCTGGATGTGAGGTGTCCAGCAATGTCAAGGACTATGCGGCAAAAATGACCGATATAAAGAGGGTCGATTCTTTGTGTAAGTTTAGTGTGTGTTCCAAACTGACCTGAAGGAGATATGTTCTTGAGTGGGAATAGAAATACACGTCCCTAATGATGGAAAGAGGGGATAATAGTGTGTTATTCGCTAAGTGTTTTTTTCAATTCCAAGAACATAGATGCCTAAATAAGGTATAAAGATATTAGATATAGTTTAGCATAGGAATATAGATGTGTGTGAATAGCAATTACCATTTCTTTCTATTTATGGATAGTTTAGACTTTGGTGAATTCATATGTCTTATGCGGATGTACTTCGGAAGCCTTATCATTATGGCTGGAGAAGGACACTTGCATAAGTAGTAGAAAGGGGCGGCTGCTGATCACTGGATTTGTTATACTTTTCCAGGTTCTACTCTCCTAGTGAAAGCAGAGACAGGATGAAGAGTACTACATTAAACAAACAAAGTACTTACATGGAACAAAACAGAATATGAACATATTTACGATGAAGAAAGAAATAAGTTAAAATAAATACAGAACACTGTATGCTCAAACGAATATAACACTAAGGCCCTGAAAGAGAAGAGATGAAGAGGAATACCCTTGAGTAAACAAAGAAGAAAGAATAGACAATTAGAGACATTGATATTAATCTATAGACAATAGGAATAACTGTGACGAGGTGGTGGTTTTTTCGATGTTGGATATGCACCGTCATGAAACAGACTCGAGCGCAGTCATAAACTTACGGGACTTTTATTACGGTACAGTGACTCAGTGGTGAACAGTTTTTGTTTCATTCAATAACGGATTTACCATCAGATTCAAGCATACGGATAATCCCGGGTGAGCTCTGTCCTGTTTGATGTGCTGTCCTGTGATCTTGAAGAATGAATGGGCGAGAAACAACACCGCTGATAGACATGCAGAGTTCTTTCTAACACCAACCATAGAACACCCTATCAACTACACTTACAAAATCAATACATACACCAGACATAGTTTTATTAATAAATCTTTTGTTTATTGTTGAAAGAAACTGTTGTCGGAGTATGTGTTGAGAGAATAACAGAGAGAGAGTGAAACCACTAGATATATGGAAGGGAAGACAGAAGAGAGGAGTGTAGACTAAAGTCAGGCAATAATCCCAACAGATAATAAGTTGAAGATGTACTTGTTGATTCCCACTCTCCTCTCGGGGAAGAACAGGACATAATTGGTGGAGCGAGCGGGGTAGGAAAAATACCCATATGACCTGGGCATAACAGGGCATATGCATAGAGGGGTACCTGCATGTTGGGACATACTGATTGGAATAAAAGGAAAAGAAGTATATATTGATGACTTTTAATGGAAGGACGTCCATTGGATATATGGTGCCATTACATTTATGGTAGAAACAGTTCATTAATGCTGGTGACTTTACAGTGAGAAAGTTCCAGACAGAGTGAATGTGGATAGGTGGTAAGACACATTACATACCTAGTCACACGGTCACACGTCTACATAAGTCTTTATCCTATATCTCCTCTTGTGGATGAGAGAGTGGTTGTGATGTACTGTGTGGTGTTGTAGATATATAATATTAGATAGACATAGATTCATGATATAGGGTCTAACTGGAATATAATTGTATAGTGAGTACTTTTTTACTGCCTTGAGGTGTCTTTACGCAACGTGCTGACTTACCTGCTTTAACTATGGCAACTCCTAAAGTAACTACAGCCGAACTGAGGGCCAACGGGGAGGCAATTGGTTTAGCTGGGTCCGAGCTAACTGATTACATCCAGGAAAGAGAGCGAGAGATTCGTCAAGCGGAACGAGAAGAGCGGAAGGCCGAGTTGGAAGTGAGAAGAATAGAGGTGGAGACCAAGCGACTGGAAATGGAACAAGAGGCCAAGAAAATGGACCAGGAGGCCAAGAAACTGGAAATGGACCAGGAGACCAAGCGACTGGAAATGGAACAAGAGGCCAGGAAAATGGACCAGGAGACCAAGAAACTGGAAATGGAACATGAATACCGCTTGAAAGAGTTGGAGCTCAAGACACAAACTAAGGGTGAAATAGATGCAGCAGAAGGAAGTTCATCTTCACCTGGGGCAACCAACATGAGTGGACATGGTTACCATGCCATGAAGTTTCCCTTAGCTGTCTACGATCAGTCTAAGGAACGCTTTGACCAGTACGCATCTCGTTTCGAAGCAATGTCAGTCGCTATGGGACTGGGTAGGAGCAGGTGGGCTCTTAAATTATCCCAGGGATTAATCGGGTCGGGATTTGAGGTGTACACACGCTTACCACCAGGACAGGAAAATAATTACCAGGAATTAAAGGCCGCTTTGATGAAACATTTTGACATCACAGCACAAACGTATAGGAAGAAGTTTAGATCGGCTAGACGAGAGCCGGGAGAACTATTCGCCGCCTACAGTCTAAGGCTGAAATCCTATCTCCAGAAATGGATGGACTTGGCGGAATTCAAGAGGGATTATGAGAGTCTCGAAGAGATGATGGTGGTCGACCAGATGCGAAAGCAAATGTCGAAACCTCTCAGAACCTTCTTAGGAGAACAAGGGGCGGAACGGATTGATGTTGTGAATAAGCTGGCAGAACGATTCGTGGAAGTACATGGTGAAACTGAGGAACTAAGTACACCAACAAAAGGTCAGGAGAAACGAGAGAAAAAGAAACCTAAAAACTGGGAAGGAGAAAAAGGGGAACCTTATATAAAGCACACAGAGGAGAGTTCAGAGAAGGTGAAGGTAGGAAACCAGAGCACCTCGAATTCTCAAGCGAAACGACCGTGGTCTGAGAGGTGGTGTTCATTCTGCAAGGTACCATCGCATAACACGAAGGACTGCAGATCGAAACCTAAAAGTTCTTACTTCGCAGCATGCAAAGTGATTCCTACATCGGTGATCACAGACAAGGCTGAGGTTGGCGAAGGAGAAAGGAACACAAAGGACACACGGAAACCTAGGAAGGGAACATGGTGTACACACGGCCAGTCGATAACACATAATACTGTGGACTGCAGATGCAAGGCAAACGACGCCAATTGCATAACCAACCTCGAGGAATCAAAAGAGGAAGGCAAGGAAACGGTCAAGGAGATGAAAGACACTCAGGACCAAGAGAGACCACCTGTGGTTGAACTGATTGAAGTCAATGGCCAGCAGGTTGCTTGTCTCTACGATACAGGTTTGGATGGGGAAGCGGTGATAGACGCCAGCTTGGTAAGCCCAGACCAACTTACAGGGGAGACCATAGAGCTAAAGCCGGCAATGAGGAGTGCTGTTACCATGACGCTACCAATCGCCAAGGTGGAGATTAAATCCAGGTACGTCACGGGCATTATTCCTGCGGCGGTATTAGCTGACTCCCTATTCCCAATGATCATTGGCACGAAATATGTCTTTTTGGGGATGCCCAAACAGCCAGCCTACAAGGGAACCGTAGTCAGTGGATCTCAAGGGAAGGAAAAAGAGGCAGAGACACTATGCGACAACTCAGGGATAGGAGAATTGCATACTGCCCAGAGGAAGGATACTACGTTGCATCCTTGCTACAGGAAGCTGCAAAGAAGTGCTGAGCCACCAGAACGGGGACAGTACTTTCTGAAGAATCAACTACTCTTTCGGAGAGCTGGGAGGGGAGATAACCTGCATGAGCAGTGGGTGGTTCCAGAGACCCACCGTCCTCACATTCTTCAGAGTGGACACATCATAGGCGAGAATCGACATATGGGTGTCAGAGAGACCTTGCAGAAAATATCAGGCCATTATTGCTGGCCAGGAATGACCGGAGATGTAAGCCGGTGGGTGAAGTCTTGTTCGGAGTGCCAGAAAGCACCACCCAACAAGCGAATTAAGAGGAAACTAGCTCTTAAAGTGGAAGACAAAGTGGAAGTGTGGAGTCCAGCAGAGACCAATATACTCCAGGTAGGATGGAAAGGACCTTATCCTGTGGAAAAGGTGGTGTCCAAGAACATCTACACAATACGGATCGGGGAAGAGAAGAAAAATCTCCCTAGACATCTCATTAGGAAATATGAAGAGAGATCCGGGAGCAAAGCTTCGCACTTTATGGTGATGGCAGCCATTGGGACAAAGGTTACCAGTCCAGACGAAGACCAGAGATCGCCAGTACAACATAGGAGGGCCTATGGGACAGTACGTGATAGGTCAGATTTACCCAACGAAAGGAGGAGGGAAATCACAAGTCAGGGAAAGGACAAGCGTGAAAGTTTCACCGGTAACCAAGTTCAGAAGGGGTGGGTAACGTCGGGAAAGGCGAGAATTACCCAGGACTCTAACCGAAGATTGGCTGACCAGATACAATATCGCCCAAGATGGTCCTGGAAGCAAAAGTCCAGGAGATTTGGGAAAGACGACTCGGTCCATCGAGGACGAGGTGAAGCATCCCCAGAGGCAAAGCCGGGGGAAACCAAGAGGACATGGAAGCAGTGTTACAATCAGGATGGGACAATCTGTCTGTATTGTGAGCCATCGCTTACGCCAGTGGAAAGGAGGTCGACCGGACGTACAGGAGCGAGGAGCCAACACTAGTTTCAGTCGTTAGTAGTATAGTAGGGTGTCAATTAGAGCGCCTACTGGATAATGTGAGGATCCAATCATATCATCAACACGTGATGTTAATAGCTACTTCGCAGAAGCTCAACGCACGGTGGATGTGATGGACGTTGTTGCTGCAACTGGACTTCACAATGGAATACATCCTTGGTAAGGAGAAGGTATGAGCAGATTTCTTATCCAGACATCCAGCTCCGGAGGAAGAAGACTAGGATTGTGGATCATGGGAATCAAACCTACAGTGAGAAAGATTCGACGCGGTCTAATCTCTTAAGAGGGGGCCTATGTCGTGAAATACTGAAGAGTTAATGATTCCCAGATGGACGACTGCATACACCGACTGCCCAGGTAGGAGAAGGGTTAACAAAGGAGAGACCAGGCGCATGGGTTTATAGGTCAAGACAGGAGAAGGGGCCGGCTAACCGCGCAGGTAAAAGGGTCGAGTGGAAAGATTCGTTTGGGACAAAGGCCGACAGTATTATTGGACAAGCATATTGCAGTATGGATGGGAAACGGTCCCGAGCTGTAATTTTCCACTAACAATGATAATGCAGTCTGGATGTGAGGTGTCCAGCAATGTCAAGGACTATGCGGCAAAAATGACCGATATAAAGAGGGTCGATTCTTTGTGTAAGTTTAGTGTGTGTTCCAAACTGACCTGAAGGAGATATGTTCTTGAGTGGGAATAGAAATACACGTCCCTAATGATGGAAAGAGGGGATAATAGTGTGTTATTCGCTAAGTGTTTTTTTCAATTCCAAGAACATAGATGCCTAAATAAGGTATAAAGATATTAGATATAGTTTAGCATAGGAATATAGATGTGTGTGAATAGCAATTACCATTTCTTTCTATTTATGGATAGTTTAGACTTTGGTGAATTCATATGTCTTATGCGGATGTACTTCGGAAGCCTTATCATTATGGCTGGAGAAGGACACTTGCATAAGTAGTAGAAAGGGGCGGCTGCTGATCACTGGATTTGTTATACTTTTCCAGGTTCTACTCTCCTAGTGAAAGCAGAGACAGGATGAAGAGTACTACATTAAACAAACAAAGTACTTACATGGAACAAAACAGAATATGAACATATTTACGATGAAGAAAGAAATAAGTTAAAATAAATACAGAACACTGTATGCTCAAACGAATATAACACTAAGGCCCTGAAAGAGAAGAGATGAAGAGGAATACCCTTGAGTAAACAAAGAAGAAAGAATAGACAATTAGAGACATTGATATTAATCTATAGACAATAGGAATAACTGTGACGAGGTGGTGGTTTTTTCGATGTTGGATATGCACCGTCATGAAACAGACTCGAGCGCAGTCATAAACTTACGGGACTTTTATTACGGTACAGTGACTCAGTGGTGAACAGTTTTTGTTTCATTCAATAACGGATTTACCATCAGATTCAAGCATACGGATAATCCCGGGTGAGCTCTGTCCTGTTTGATGTGCTGTCCTGTGATCTTGAAGAATGAATGGGCGAGAAACAACACCGCTGATAGACATGCAGAGTTCTTTCTAACACCAACCATAGAACACCCTATCAACTACACTTACAAAATCAATACATACACCAGACATAGTTTTATTAATAAATCTTTTGTTTATTGTTGAAAGAAACTGTTGTCGGAGTATGTGTTGAGAGAATAACAGAGAGAGAGTGAAACCACTAGATATATGGAAGGGAAGACAGAAGAGAGGAGTGTAGACTAAAGTCAGGCAATAATCCCAACAGATAATAAGTTGAAGATGTACTTGTTGATTCCCACTCTCCTCTCGGGGAAGAACAGGACATAATTGGTGGAGCGAGCGGGGTAGGAAAAATACCCATATGACCTGGGCATAACAGGGCATATGCATAGAGGGGTACCTGCATGTTGGGACATACTGATTGGAATAAAAGGAAAAGAAGTATATATTGATGACTTTTAATGGAAGGACGTCCATTGGATATATGGTGCCATTACATTTATGGTAGAAACAGTTCATTAATGCTGGTGACTTTACAGTGAGAAAGTTCCAGACAGAGTGAATGTGGATAGGTGGTAAGACACATTACATACCTAGTCACACGGTCACACGTCTACATAAGTCTTTATCCTATATCTCCTCTTGTGGATGAGAGAGTGGTTGTGATGTACTGTGTGGTGTTGTAGATATATAATATTAGATAGACATAGATTCATGATATAGGGTCTAACTGGAATATAATTGTATAGTGAGTACTTTTTTACTGCCTTGAGGTGTCTTTACGCAACGTGCTGACTTACCTGCTTTAACTATGGCAACTCCTAAAGTAACTACAGCCGAACTGAGGGCCAACGGGGAGGCAATTGGTTTAGCTGGGTCCGAGCTAACTGATTACATCCAGGAAAGAGAGCGAGAGATTCGTCAAGCGGAACGAGAAGAGCGGAAGGCCGAGTTGGAAGTGAGAAGAATAGAGGTGGAGACCAAGCGACTGGAAATGGAACAAGAGGCCAAGAAAATGGACCAGGAGGCCAAGAAACTGGAAATGGACCAGGAGACCAAGCGACTGGAAATGGAACAAGAGGCCAGGAAAATGGACCAGGAGACCAAGAAACTGGAAATGGAACATGAATACCGCTTGAAAGAGTTGGAGCTCAAGACACAAACTAAGGGTGAAATAGATGCAGCAGAAGGAAGTTCATCTTCACCTGGGGCAACCAACATGAGTGGACATGGTTACCATGCCATGAAGTTTCCCTTAGCTGTCTACGATCAGTCTAAGGAACGCTTTGACCAGTACGCATCTCGTTTCGAAGCAATGTCAGTCGCTATGGGACTGGGTAGGAGCAGGTGGGCTCTTAAATTATCCCAGGGATTAATCGGGTCGGGATTTGAGGTGTACACACGCTTACCACCAGGACAGGAAAATAATTACCAGGAATTAAAGGCCGCTTTGATGAAACATTTTGACATCACAGCACAAACGTATAGGAAGAAGTTTAGATCGGCTAGACGAGAGCCGGGAGAACTATTCGCCGCCTACAGTCTAAGGCTGAAATCCTATCTCCAGAAATGGATGGACTTGGCGGAATTCAAGAGGGATTATGAGAGTCTCGAAGAGATGATGGTGGTCGACCAGATGCGAAAGCAAATGTCGAAACCTCTCAGAACCTTCTTAGGAGAACAAGGGGCGGAACGGATTGATGTTGTGAATAAGCTGGCAGAACGATTCGTGGAAGTACATGGTGAAACTGAGGAACTAAGTACACCAACAAAAGGTCAGGAGAAACGAGAGAAAAAGAAACCTAAAAACTGGGAAGGAGAAAAAGGGGAACCTTATATAAAGCACACAGAGGAGAGTTCAGAGAAGGTGAAGGTAGGAAACCAGAGCACCTCGAATTCTCAAGCGAAACGACCGTGGTCTGAGAGGTGGTGTTCATTCTGCAAGGTACCATCGCATAACACGAAGGACTGCAGATCGAAACCTAAAAGTTCTTACTTCGCAGCATGCAAAGTGATTCCTACATCGGTGATCACAGACAAGGCTGAGGTTGGCGAAGGAGAAAGGAACACAAAGGACACACGGAAACCTAGGAAGGGAACATGGTGTACACACGGCCAGTCGATAACACATAATACTGTGGACTGCAGATGCAAGGCAAACGACGCCAATTGCATAACCAACCTCGAGGAATCAAAAGAGGAAGGCAAGGAAACGGTCAAGGAGATGAAAGACACTCAGGACCAAGAGAGACCACCTGTGGTTGAACTGATTGAAGTCAATGGCCAGCAGGTTGCTTGTCTCTACGATACAGGTTTGGATGGGGAAGCGGTGATAGACGCCAGCTTGGTAAGCCCAGACCAACTTACAGGGGAGACCATAGAGCTAAAGCCGGCAATGAGGAGTGCTGTTACCATGACGCTACCAATCGCCAAGGTGGAGATTAAATCCAGGTACGTCACGGGCATTATTCCTGCGGCGGTATTAGCTGACTCCCTATTCCCAATGATCATTGGCACGAAATATGTCTTTTTGGGGATGCCCAAACAGCCAGCCTACAAGGGAACCGTAGTCAGTGGATCTCAAGGGAAGGAAAAAGAGGCAGAGACACTATGCGACAACTCAGGGATAGGAGAATTGCATACTGCCCAGAGGAAGGATACTACGTTGCATCCTTGCTACAGGAAGCTGCAAAGAAGTGCTGAGCCACCAGAACGGGGACAGTACTTTCTGAAGAATCAACTACTCTTTCGGAGAGCTGGGAGGGGAGATAACCTGCATGAGCAGTGGGTGGTTCCAGAGACCCACCGTCCTCACATTCTTCAGAGTGGACACATCATAGGCGAGAATCGACATATGGGTGTCAGAGAGACCTTGCAGAAAATATCAGGCCATTATTGCTGGCCAGGAATGACCGGAGATGTAAGCCGGTGGGTGAAGTCTTGTTCGGAGTGCCAGAAAGCACCACCCAACAAGCGAATTAAGAGGAAACTAGCTCTTAAAGTGGAAGACAAAGTGGAAGTGTGGAGTCCAGCAGAGACCAATATACTCCAGGTAGGATGGAAAGGACCTTATCCTGTGGAAAAGGTGGTGTCCAAGAACATCTACACAATACGGATCGGGGAAGAGAAGAAAAATCTCCCTAGACATCTCATTAGGAAATATGAAGAGAGATCCGGGAGCAAAGCTTCGCACTTTATGGTGATGGCAGCCATTGGGACAAAGGTTACCAGTCCAGACGAAGACCAGAGATCGCCAGTACAACATAGGAGGGCCTATGGGACAGTACGTGATAGGTCAGATTTACCCAACGAAAGGAGGAGGGAAATCACAAGTCAGGGAAAGGACAAGCGTGAAAGTTTCACCGGTAACCAAGTTCAGAAGGGGTGGGTAACGTCGGGAAAGGCGAGAATTACCCAGGACTCTAACCGAAGATTGGCTGACCAGATACAATATCGCCCAAGATGGTCCTGGAAGCAAAAGTCCAGGAGATTTGGGAAAGACGACTCGGTCCATCGAGGACGAGGTGAAGCATCCCCAGAGGCAAAGCCGGGGGAAACCAAGAGGACATGGAAGCAGTGTTACAATCAGGATGGGACAATCTGTCTGTATTGTGAGCCATCGCTTACGCCAGTGGAAAGGAGGTCGACCGGACGTACAGGAGCGAGGAGCCAACACTAGTTTCAGTCGTTAGTAGTATAGTAGGGTGTCAATTAGAGCGCCTACTGGATAATGTGAGGATCCAATCATATCATCAACACGTGATGTTAATAGCTACTTCGCAGAAGCTCAACGCACGGTGGATGTGATGGACGTTGTTGCTGCAACTGGACTTCACAATGGAATACATCCTTGGTAAGGAGAAGGTATGAGCAGATTTCTTATCCAGACATCCAGCTCCGGAGGAAGAAGACTAGGATTGTGGATCATGGGAATCAAACCTACAGTGAGAAAGATTCGACGCGGTCTAATCTCTTAAGAGGGGGCCTATGTCGTGAAATACTGAAGAGTTAATGATTCCCAGATGGACGACTGCATACACCGACTGCCCAGGTAGGAGAAGGGTTAACAAAGGAGAGACCAGGCGCATGGGTTTATAGGTCAAGACAGGAGAAGGGGCCGGCTAACCGCGCAGGTAAAAGGGTCGAGTGGAAAGATTCGTTTGGGACAAAGGCCGACAGTATTATTGGACAAGCATATTGCAGTATGGATGGGAAACGGTCCCGAGCTGTAATTTTCCACTAACAATGATAATGCAGTCTGGATGTGAGGTGTCCAGCAATGTCAAGGACTATGCGGCAAAAATGACCGATATAAAGAGGGTCGATTCTTTGTGTAAGTTTAGTGTGTGTTCCAAACTGACCTGAAGGAGATATGTTCTTGAGTGGGAATAGAAATACACGTCCCTAATGATGGAAAGAGGGGATAATAGTGTGTTATTCGCTAAGTGTTTTTTTCAATTCCAAGAACATAGATGCCTAAATAAGGTATAAAGATATTAGATATAGTTTAGCATAGGAATATAGATGTGTGTGAATAGCAATTACCATTTCTTTCTATTTATGGATAGTTTAGACTTTGGTGAATTCATATGTCTTATGCGGATGTACTTCGGAAGCCTTATCATTATGGCTGGAGAAGGACACTTGCATAAGTAGTAGAAAGGGGCGGCTGCTGATCACTGGATTTGTTATACTTTTCCAGGTTCTACTCTCCTAGTGAAAGCAGAGACAGGATGAAGAGTACTACATTAAACAAACAAAGTACTTACATGGAACAAAACAGAATATGAACATATTTACGATGAAGAAAGAAATAAGTTAAAATAAATACAGAACACTGTATGCTCAAACGAATATAACACTAAGGCCCTGAAAGAGAAGAGATGAAGAGGAATACCCTTGAGTAAACAAAGAAGAAAGAATAGACAATTAGAGACATTGATATTAATCTATAGACAATAGGAATAACTGTGACGAGGTGGTGGTTTTTTCGATGTTGGATATGCACCGTCATGAAACAGACTCGAGCGCAGTCATAAACTTACGGGACTTTTATTACGGTACAGTGACTCAGTGGTGAACAGTTTTTGTTTCATTCAATAACGGATTTACCATCAGATTCAAGCATACGGATAATCCCGGGTGAGCTCTGTCCTGTTTGATGTGCTGTCCTGTGATCTTGAAGAATGAATGGGCGAGAAACAACACCGCTGATAGACATGCAGAGTTCTTTCTAACACCAACCATAGAACACCCTATCAACTACACTTACAAAATCAATACATACACCAGACATAGTTTTATTAATAAATCTTTTGTTTATTGTTGAAAGAAACTGTTGTCGGAGTATGTGTTGAGAGAATAACAGAGAGAGAGTGAAACCACTAGATATATGGAAGGGAAGACAGAAGAGAGGAGTGTAGACTAAAGTCAGGCAATAATCCCAACAGATAATAAGTTGAAGATGTACTTGTTGATTCCCACTCTCCTCTCGGGGAAGAACAGGACAACATGGACAGCAATATCTGGGAGATATGTCCCAGAAATAAAGAACAGAACATGACACGCACATGCTGCATTTTGTAGCACGGAGAACATCTTCTGTTTAGAGTTCCTGTCACTGGAAGTTTGCACACATAATTCCTGCATTTCATACAATGCAATTTTAACATATCACCGTGAATCATAGATAATTAGTAACCAAGTAAAAAATACAATGAAGCCACACAAATGTGGTTTTACAGAAAAAAAAAAAATGCTAAAAATTGCTTTGATAGCCACAATGAGTAATCAAATGTTTTGAAAAAGGGATATGACATAAAGATAATTTACTGCAGACATCAAAAAGAGGGAATTGACAGAAAAACTTGCAATTATTGTTAACGATCAGACAGGTTTGTCGGCGCAGAGACCGAGGAAGAAAGTGAGAAAACATTCGTGGGGTTTTTCATCTTGGCATGGAAACATGTTAGCAGTCAACTTTATACCAATCTGTTGGAAATCACAAAATGCGAGATTCAGTCGGCAAGCACTAGACAGTGATGGCGACATGAATATAATATTCAAATCATCGAAAACTCTAAAATAATTATGGACTAAGTGGTTGTATAAACGGTAAAGATAACTATAACTCATACTGAATTAAGAAAAATACCACGCTAAGTTCACAGAAAAATCAGTAGGCTATAAACAAATGCGGTATGGAAGTACTTCACCGCAAGGTATTTACTATATGCAGTAAGGACAGTCTTATATATGTACATACATTACTCTTATTTTGTCTCTTATCCTCCATTGAACCATCGCCTGCAGCTCTCTTCATGCCCTCCCCTATTATTCATCCGTCTCTAATTCTCTTCTCTCTGTATTTTATACTTCCCTCAATTTCTTTGGCGCTGTAATTCCTTAGAAATGACCTAGCTATAAACTAACAGGCATAAACATATGGCACCGTGATTCATGAGAAAGGACCTTCTTGCTATAAACTAACAGGTATATAAATATGGCTCTGTGATTCCCGAGAAAGGACCTTCTAGCTATAAACTAACATGTATATAAATATGGCTTTGTGCAAAACAAAATACGAAACTGCACATAATTCTCTCTCTTTCCCCCCCCCCCCCCCGGGCCATACCGTGATTCACATCTATATCTATAAAAGACGATGTATGTCTGTATGTATGCCCGTTCTTTATGCGTTCGCGAACGGTCCATCCGATTAAGATGAAATTTTCTACACGTCTTCTTCTCATTCCCGTGCAGCCAACTGTCATAGTTTGTTAGTGTACAATCAGCTATTTACTTACTAAAATTTAATATTTTAATATCTTATCATTTATATATATATATATAGCGAGGGGACTTAACTTAAATGTTATTTCAAGGGGCAAAACGTTTAATAACATTGCTATATATTTTATATATAGATTGTTTCATTGTTTTCAAAGATTTATAAACTCTTTGTCTACAGTTATTTACAGGCATATGAGTTATAATAAATAATGATATAATCTTTAAGGCATTTTCAAAATTTTCATAAAAATAATGCATCTATTTAAATAGTGAAAATTTTCTAACTCATCTTTTTATGTTTAAAGAAGATATCTACAGTCATGTAGGTGATTAAAAACAGTTTTCATTAAAAATAATGGATGGTGTGTGGAAGAACATTCTTAAGTTAATTTGTTTTTTGTTATATGAATTTAATGAGACGCTCCCCGCCAGGAGCTGGGCGAAGCCACGGCGGGTCAGATAGATAGACAGACAGACAGACAGATAGTCGGGAACGGGAGCTTATATGACTACTTATATGAATTAAATGAGATGCTCCCCACCAGGGACTGGGTGAAGCCGGGCCGGGTCAGGCAGACAGACAGACAGATAGTCGGGAACGGAAGCTTATATGACTACTTATACGAATTAAATGAGATGCTCCCCAACAGGGCCTGGGCGAAGTCGGGCCGGGTCGGACAGACAGATAGACAGACAGACAGATAGACAGACAGACAGATAGTCGGGAATGGGAGCTTATATGACTACTTATATGAATTAAATGAGATGCTCCCCACCAGGGACTGGGTGAAGCCGGGCCGGGTCAGACAGGCAGACAGACAGATAGACAGACAGACAGACAGATAGTCTGGAACGGGAACGGGAGCTTATATGACTACGTATATGAATTAAATGAGATGCTCCCCACCAGGAGCCAGGCGAAGCCGGGCCGGGTCAGACAGACAGACAGACAAGCAGACAGACAGACAGACAGATAGATAGATAGATTCCCGCCAGGGCCTGGGCGAAGCCGGACCGGGTCAGCTAGTTAATTTAATAACTGTAACAATCCATCAGTATGTATAATTCTTCGGCTCAATGAAATCAGACAACTAAGAGCAAAACTGGAGCCGTAACTGTTAAGCGAAGGACGAAGCAGACTCATAGCTTCCATAATAATAATGCTGTTTAATCTCCAGCGTATACAGTTTGTTTCAACAATTACTATAATTCCTAACTTAAAGAGCCTGTGCTGCCAGGCCGGCATTAAGTCCTATTAACATGAATATGTATTGCTAAAACACAAACCTTATTTAATACATGTAGGCCATTAGTTCTATTCGTCCGTAGACATTCTTCTGTCCATCGCCAAGTGTTCGTCTCGTTGCTCCATCTTAAATATATATCTCTGATTTCTCTGCCTGCAGGTTCGTTAATTTTGTGGCGACACCATGTAACATTTAGGCAACATATTTCTTTCTCTGCTATTCCAATTCCAGCCATTGATCTTATGCCAACTTTCTCCGTAGCCACGCCAATGCTTCAATGCCAAAATTTGCACGGCCTTCTGATCTCAATGTCCCATCAAGTCTGTCTGTTGTTCTTGAGATCACCATGTGACGTTTGTGTTGTTTTCAACTCGTCTCTTAGATTTTGTGGCATTATATGCGTATATGATTTCTACATAATTTCTATGACGTAATTTCGTTTGCACTCGCTATATGGCAGTATGCCCCCTCCCCTTTAAAATGATGAAATCATTTTCTGAATCGTGATCAATTAACCTGACGAATAGCAGTGCAGACGTAATGACATATACTGAGCTAGTAAGATGGTAAGGTCTCCTATCAATCACACACAAAATATTTAAAAAAATATTATTATTCGACGGGCACGCCCTCAAGTCTACAATCCCGCGGTAGACGTCGTGTAACTAGCCCATGGGGAGGCTGTGCTAACTAACTATAACCTAGTAGTCCCTCATTTGTCAAAACTGACAAGCGTCCTAACTCTAGCTAAAATAACCGGAGTAAGGGGACGTGTGCGATTCAAAGGTACCTATCCGTCACAACTAGTTAATGCTTTACAACTAAATCTGCAACATATTTCCATTGCCATTTCGTCACTCATTATCAAACGGATAGGTGAGGTTCTCTGCCATCTGAGTTGTAGACATAGCACCATCATGTTAAATGCCCATTTACCGAGACTTATATAATGTCAACATTTTGACTCACCATGCAGGTTTGGCTATAATCGTACTGTACGCAATGCAATGATAGGTATTCTTCATCGGCGACATAACCATAATGTAGGATACTTTACCTATATAGAGACATCTCTTTGGTGTATGTCAAAATTTTGGCGGCCATCTTTAAACTGTCATTATGACGTCACGGTGGACTTCTGCACCATTATGTTTCGTGCTGAACACTCTTAACATCCTTAACAACAATACTGAAAGGTTACAAGACAATGGCATGGTTATTGTAATTTCTATTACACTTTAAGGATTTAATTTGAAGACCCCTCGTGTGTCAGCGTATATATATATATATATATATATATATATATATATATATATATATATATATATATATATACATATATATATACATATATATATATATACATATATACATATATATATATATATATATATATATATACATATATATATATATATATATATATATATATATTATATATATATATATATATATATATATATATATACTAGCTGACCCGGCCCGGCTTCGCCCAGTCCTTGGTGGGGAGCATCTCATTTAATTCATATAAGTAGTCATATAAGTTCCCGTTCCCGTTACCGACTGTCTGTATGTCTGTCTGTCTGTCTGTCTGTCTGTCTGTCTGTCTGTCTGTCTGTCTGTCTGTCTGACCCGGCCCGGCATTGCCCAGCTCCTGGTGTGGAGCATCTCATTTAATTCATATAAGTAGTCATATAAGTTCCCGTTCCCGACTGTCTATCTTTCTGTCTATCTGTTTTTCTATCTGTCTGCCTGACCCTGCCCGGTTTCGCCCAGTCCCTGGTGTGGAGCATCTCATTGTGCAGCGAAAAGGTGGGGAGAATCTCATTTAATTCATATTTTCTTGGCCCTTATAAAAGGCCAGATAAAAATTATTACATGTACAAATAAATTTACGGTAGATAACTTCTTCAATTAAGCACCAAAAGATGAGTCATATAAGTTCTCGTTCCCGTTACCGACTATCTGTCTGTCTGTCTGTCTGCTTGTCTGACTGTCTGTCTGTCTGTCTGTCAAATAGACCCATCCCTCTGTCTCTCCCTCGTCTATCCCTCCCTCCCTCCCTGTCTATCTGTCTGCCTACCCGTCCCTCCGTCTCTCCCTCCGTCTCTCCATCCCTCCCTCCCTCCCTCCCTGTCTGTCTGTCTGTTTGTCTATCTATCTATCTCTGTCTGTCTGTCTAATAGACCCATCCCTCCGTCTATCCCTCCCTCCCTCCCTGTCTTTTTGTCTATCTATCTATCTATCTATCTATCTATCTATCTATCTATCTATCTATCTATCTATCTATCTATCTATCTATCTATCTATCTATCTATCTGTCTGTCTGTCTGTCTATCTATCTATCTATCTATCTGTCTGTCTGTCTGTCTGTCTGTCTGTCTATCTCTCTATCTCTCTATCTATCTATCTATCTATCTATCTATCTATCTATCTATCTGTCTGTCTGTCTGTCTGTCTATCTATCTGTCTGTCTGTCTGTCTGTCTGTCTGTCTGTCTGTCTATCTATCTATCTATCTATCTATCTATCTATCTGTCTGTCTGTCTGTCTGTCTATCTATCTATCTATCTATCTGTCTGTCTGTCTATCTGTCTGTCTGTCTGTCTGTCTGTCTGCCTGACCCGGCCCGGGTTCGCCCAGTCCCTGGTGTGGATCATCTCATTTAATTCTGAGTAGGTAAGAATCCGCTCTGCCTTCAAAATGTTGACGTGAAGATTTTCTTCCTGCAGCTGCTTCTGTATTTGTTGATCAGTAAGCTCCATTTTTAGCCGCTTGACCACCCATCTGACTGTGTTTGAATCAGTGTTTCTGATTCTGGTGTCTTGGTCCTCCTTCCTCTCACAAGTTTTTGTGTTCGTCTGTGGGTAGTCGTCGCTCTTCTTATTGGTAGTTTCATTGACTGTAGGTTCAGATACTTTATTACAGCTTGCATGCAGACTCTCCAAAGGCAGGTTCGTCTTCTTGATAGTCTGGTCGGTTTTCTCACTATGCATCTTGGAAGCTGCTTGTTTCTTTGTGCTATTACGACGTGCCATTTCCCCCCCCCCCCCCCCCCCGTATCAGACTGCTTGAAATGTGTAAGGCGTCTTGGCTTGATAGCGCTGAGAAGTGCTGTCAAGCGAATCGTGTCGATATGATGGCGGAAAACACTAAAGATGCGATGATATTGTTCAACATCTTTTAGATAACTTCTTAAGTATAGAAAGATGAGTTACAATGTTATGCATTATGCATTATTTTTATGTAAACTTTGAAAATGTCTAAAAGATTGTATCATTATTTATTATAACTTATATGCCGGTACATAACTATAGACAAAGAGTTTATAAATCATTGAAAACGATACAACAATATGACTATAAGTTATACAACAATGTTATTAAAAGTTATGCCCCTTGAAATAACTTTTTCTAGAGTTAAGTCCCTTAGCTAATGTGTAGTGACGTCATTTTCTTCCCTTTCCCTAGCGTTTTGGTTCGGGGATTCTTTCATCATCATCATCATATATTTACGTACGTATTTTGGGAGAGGGAGGAGGGAGGAGGAGGAAGAAGGAAAAAAAAACTATGACAGTTGACAGCTCTGGAATGAAAGTAAGGCGTGTAGAAAATTTCATCTCAATCGGATGGGCCGTTAGCGAAAAAATAAAGGATATACATATTTACATACATACATATTTACATACATACACTTTGATTATATATATATATATATATATATATATATATATATATATATATATATATATATATATATATGCCGACCTCCCTGGCTGTGGGGCTAGCAGCTTTCCCCGTAATCCCGAATACTCTCGTGGTTGACGTGAGCGCACGAGAATTTGAAGGGGTTCGAGCCGCGCCAGTGACTTACGAGAGTATGGAGCCAGTCGCTCAGAAAGTCGTGGCGTGCTGATGAGCGTAATCTAGCCTAGGAATCAACATACAGCTGAAAGATGCTGATATTGACCGAAATATCCAGAAACGGGATGGAAATATATATAATCATTAATTCTCCATTATTCCTTTTTTATGTATTAGTTTAGTTTAGTTTAGTCGTTGGATCAACATCACGGCACACGGGTTTAACCCATAAGTGCTCCGTTTTCCTCCAAACTCAAACGTGACTCTGGAGAAACTCAGTTCAATGCACGAACTCCGTAGCATCGGCGAGGATCCTGAATTTTTTTTATGTATTCCAGGATTGCAGTTTACATTCGCAAGTTTAGGACTTGGATATGAAAATTTTCTTATGTTATGTTGTGTGCATTCTCTCTCTCTCTCTCTCTCTCTCTCTCTCTCTCTCTCTCTCTCTCTCTCTCTCTCTCTCTCTCTCTCTCTCTCTCTCTGATAAGAAGGGTGGCATGTGAGATGGGCCTGAGTGCCCAATTCTTAATCCTTTGAAAATAAAATTATATGTTCTCTCTCTCTCGCTCTCTCTGTGTCTCTTCTAATAAAAAGGGTGGGATGTCAAGCGGAATGTTTGCCCGATTCATAATCCTTTGAAAATAAATAGTGCGTTCTCTGTCTGTCTGTCTGTCTGTCTGTCTGTCTGTCTGTCTGTCTGTCTGTCTGTCTGTCTGTCTGTCTGTCTGTCTCTCTCTGTCTCTCTCTCTCTCTCTCTCTGAGTTTTCATTTACAATTAAATGTTATTTTTCGGTTTATTATAATATAATGCATCGCTATAAGAAGAATATTTAAAAACCACAACCAGGACAAATACGAAACACAATTTTTTTCTAACAGTTACAGATCAGAAGTAATAGCCACCTAAAAGGACTTCTGGACAATCGGGGAAAATTATGAGAAAGAACTAACTGAACTCTTTGTAAAATTACCTACAGAAAGAAAAACAGTGGAAGAAGAATGGGAGATGTTCAAATCAAGCATTTTAAATACTGCAAAAATAACACGTGGAACCACGAAAAAACGCAAAACACGGATAAAGAAAATAAGTTGGAACGCAGAAGTAAAGAAAGCGATAAAAAACAAAAAGGAAAAATAAAAAAAGTGGTTGAAGAGCAAACAGGAATGTGATTACATAGAATATAGAATAGCGAGAAGATATGTGAGTAGAATACATTACATACATTGGCACCTTGCCGTCTTGACAGACGATAGTTTGTGCTTTAAAAAGGCATAATAACTTTTAACTATGGCGGTAGCGAGTGTGACTGATAAGGCCAATTTGCGCTGTAAATGTCCGTTCACAGTGGGTGCATGTGAACACGTGGTCATTTCCACCATCATGCACCATCTTACGTCTCAAACGCTTGGTGTGTGACTTTTCTGCAATAATTTTCTCCTTTGACTTTATTCCATTTCTGATATTTGCCCTCCATGCAACACGTTCAGCGGCGACTTGCTCCCAATGTGCATTATCAATGCCTGTATCAATCATGTCCCGCTTACACACATCTTTGTATCGTAGTAGAGGCCGACCCTGAGATCTCTTACCCATCTGTAATTCACCAAAAAAGATATCCTTTGGTATTCTACCATCATCCATCCGCCTAAGATGTCCTATCCATCTAAGTCTACGAAGACTGAGCATGGAATAAACTGTCACACAACCTGATCTTTCCAATACTTCAGTATTTGTGATTTTGTCTTGCCACTTAATACCAAGAATTCTTCGCAGACACCGCATATGAAAGCTGTTTAAATTGTTCTCTTGGTGTGAGTAAGTTGTCCAGGTTTCACTGCCATAGAGAAGAGTACTAAGGACACAGGCTTGATAGACAAGGACTTTTGTTTTGGCAGTAAGCTTCCTGTTCTCCCAGACTCTTTTTCTTAACCTGTTCATTGTTGTTGCTGCCTTACCAATCCGGATGTTGATTTCCTGATCTAGGGATAATTTGCTATTTACCACTGATCCTAGATATGTAAAATGGTCTACTATCTCTAGTTCGGCGTCGTCAATAAAGATTGATGGTACCCCATGTGCACCTTGTGACATAATCTGTGTCTTCTTTTTGCTAATTGTTAAACCAAATTCAGAACAAGCATTGGAGAATGCAGATAGTAGACATTGCAATTCTTCCTCAGAGTGGGTCGTAACTGCAGCATCATCTGCAAAAAGCAACTCTCTGATCAGTACCCTCCTAATTTTGGTCTTAGCCTTCAATCTCTGAGCATTGTAGAGGCCGCCATCTGAGCGTGAGTGAATGTATATACCACCATCCTGATCACGAAATGCATATTTCAGTAGAAGTGAAAAGTATATTCCAAAGAGGGTGGGAGCTAGTACACAACCTTGCTTAACTCCACTCTTGAATTCAAATTCTTCAGAAGTTGCACCATCAAACTTGATTATACCCTTCATGCCTGTGTGGAACGATTCAACAATGGACAGAAGAGTTGGTGGGCAGCCAATCTTCTTTAGTGCCTTGAACAGACCCTCACGACTGACCAAATCAAATGCCTTTGTGAGGTCGATGAAGGCAATAAACAGTGGTTGATTCTGTTCACGGCATTTTTCTTGCATTTGTCGCAATGAGAATATCATATCAGTGGTAGACCGGTTCTGTCGAAAGCCACACTGTGATTCGGGGTAGACTTGATCTCCTAGGACTTGAAGTCTGCGCAGAACAATTCTGGCAAATACTTTTCCAACAATACACAGAAGTGAGATACCCCTATAGTTGTTGCAGTCGCTCCGATCGCCCTTGTTCTTGTACAGTGTTATGATGCTTGAATCTTTGAAATCCTGTGGGACTTGTCCTTCACGCCAGCATAGCTCTATTAGCTGGTGGATCTGTATAGTGAGTGTGTCTTGCCCACTCCTGATAACCTCTATTGGAATCCCATCCTTACCTGGAGCCTTGCCAGATGCAAGTTCATTTATAGCACACTTAACTTCTGTTATGGTGGGAAGTGTGTCCAGGTGGTCAAGAGTTGGTAGAGCCTCTATGGCGTTGAGGGCATTATCCGCTAGTTTGGTCTCACTTGAGTAAAGCTCCAAATAGTGCTCTACCCATCTGTCCATCTGCTGTTTCTTATCAGTGATGACTTCTCCAGTCAAGGTTTTCAATGGTGCACTTCTTTTGATCACTGGACCACAGGCTTTCTTTATTCCTTCATACATGCTTCTTATGTCTCCCTTATCACTTGCGATTTGAATGGACTCACATAACTTGATCCAATAATCATTTGCACACTGCCTGGCAGCCTTTTGCACATCCTTCCTAGCTTGCCTTAGCTCACTCAGAGTGTTACGCGTTGGTCTTTCCTTGTTTCTTAAGAGAGCTTTCTTCTTCTTATCAATCAAGGGCTGCAGAGTCTCGCTGTTGGCCGCAAACCAGTCCTGCCTCTTATGATCCACAGTGCCGTAAACCTTTACGGCAGTTTTACAAAGAGTTTCCTTAAGTTTATTCCATTTATCATTTACTGTACAATTTTCTGGTGTATCAGTGAAAGCGTCTTCAAGTTGCTGTTGAAACTGAAAGTACTTTTCAGGATCATGAGTGTTAATAATATTAATCCTGGGGCTAGATTTGTGTTTAGCTGTGTAGATTCTCTTTGGTCTCAGTCTAACCCTTGCAACAACCAAAGAATGATCCGTATCACAGTCAGCACTGTGGTAACTACGAGTCAATGATATATGGTTCAGATGTTGTCTCCGTGTGATGATGAAGTCCAGCTGGTGCCAATGGCCGGATCTTGGATGTTTCCATGTGACCTTATGCATCTCTTTTGTTTTAAAAAAAGAGTTTGTAATACATAGGTCATTACTGGTGCAATGCTCCAGCAGCCTTTGCCCATTTTCATTCATGCGACCGATGTTGTATTTTCCAAGGCACACTGGCCATGAACTCGAGTCCTTGCCCACACGAGCATTGAAATCACCGAGCATATAAATGTAGTCGGATTTTGGAACTGCCTTGATCACAGAGTCTAACTCCTCATAGAACAAATCCTTCACATCGTCAGAGGAATCGAGTGTCGGTGCATATGCAGTAATAATGGTGGCAAACCCAAAAGAGGTTGCCAAGCGCAGGGATAATAGTCTTTCATTTCCTCCTGCTGGAATTTCAATCATTCCCAGTAGCGAATTCTTCACTGCAAAGCCCACACCGTGTTGCCTTTTTTCTGCCTGCCCTTTACCCTTCCAGAAAAAGGTGTAGTTGTTTTCCCTGAGTGACCCTTCCTCAGCGAGGCGAGTCTCCTGCAGGCCAGCAATATCAATGTTAAGACGATTGAGTTCGGCATCAATCACAGCCGTTTTTCTCACATCATCAATATTGGTCAAGTCAGTGGAAAATCCTGGACACATGGTTCTCACGTTCCAGGTTGCAAGCCGTAGCTTGAGGTTTCTATTTATATTTTTGTTTGTACCTGGTGCATTGGTTTTACAGCCTGCGATTCAGATTTTGTACTAGCCCCAAGCACCCATTGAAGCAGGCAGGCTGTGGCGGATCAGCACCCAATTGGCTGGGGGCTGCCCAGCTTGAGGCGGGCGGTAGCTGATCAGTGACACCTATAGGTGTCTCCCACCGTCAGAGGCAACGCGTGGCGCCCCATGTCTACGCCAACTGACAAGGACTTATAACCCGTAACAGTTGCCTCTCGCTTTGATTCCGAGACCAGTTAAGACCAGGGATGGAGTTATTGCCTCTCCATAGCACAAAGCCTGGGCTAAAATATAGAGATCATGTGTTGCCCATGCAGCATGATCCCTCTCTCGGCCTGCCTAGTTCACTCCAGAGGAAAGGTAACACCCCTACATCTGGAACAAGACAAGCTGCAGAAGCTGCCGGATCAGCAAAGCAATGCTCTAACTGTCCGCCTGTCGGAGCTTCGATCCTAGACCAGTCGCCAACCAAGGCTTAGGGCCTGGTCTGCCCTGCCATGACAATTTTGTCTTTAGCTTGCATTTCCTCGCACCAGGGTAAGGCTTGTACCCTCCCAATTGCGCTCTTCCGCCCGAAGCCGTTGGCACAATGTGGGGTGTCGGGTTTGGTAAGCGCCGCCCAACGTTCGGCGCTAACAGAAACCAGGTAGTACCGTCTACTGTTATACGGTAGCTCAGTCATATCTGACTAAGACCTGACAGAGTAGAATAGTAAAGAGGGAAAAACAAAAAGACTGGGAAGAGTATGGAGAAACCCTAAATAAAAAACTACAAGGAGGCAACTAGAAAATTCTACAAAAAGATACGTGCAATGCGAACCAGAGGAGAACCCTTTGACCCAACTGAAATAATTAATAGCGAATATGGAGAACCAATAAGTGAACAAAAACAAATCCTAATAAGATGGAAGCAGTATTTCGAACAACTTCTCAACATCCCATCAGATGTCACAGGAATTCAAGAGACCTACACAGATGTCACCGAAGAACTAGAACCAGACATACTAAAAGATGAAATTATAGAAGCCATCAGATTAGCCCCATTGAACAAATCACCGGGACAGGATGAAATACCAAATGAACTAATTAAAGCAGCAAGAGAAGTAGGAACAGCTTGGCTACATAGACTATTTAACAATGTTTGGGTAGAACAACAAACAAACAAAAACAAACAAACAGACTTTATTTTCAAAGGGTAACAAATTGGGCACGCTGGCCCGTCTTACATTCGGCCCTTCCAATCATTCATCTTTCTTTCATCAACAGTGCATAGGAAAAAAACATTGTCACATGATAACGAGACTGGGGAAACGCCATAATTATCCCAATTCGGAAAAAAAAGGCAGCAAAAGAGACTGCACACAATACAGAGACATTTCACTGTTGAGTCATACTGGGAAAATATTTTGCAAAATTCTTGAAAAAAGATTACGAACTACATTAGAACCCCAGCTAAACGAAAAACAACTTGGATTTAGCAAAAACAAAGGATACACAAATGCCATTTTTGATCTTAGACAACTTAAAAAAAATCAATCGAATTCAATTAAATACTCTACTTAGCCTTTGTCGACCAAGAAAAGGCATTCGATAGAGTAGATAGAAACAAGCTGTGGGAAATCCTTAAACAATATGGAGTGAGTACACATCTAACAAACCTATGTAGAAGTTTATACAACAACAGTGAATGCATAGTGGGAGCAACTGGAGGACACTCAGAACCCTTCATCATAAGATCTGGAGTACGACAAGGTTGTGTCCTGTCCCCTCTGTTGTTCAGAACATATATAGACAACATATGTAAAGAAACCAGCCAAGCAGAGACAGCAAGAATACCGCATGACGAGAACACAGAAGAAGAACCATCTGCAAATCTAACCATTAGAGAACTCCTGTTTGCGGACGACCAAGCACTAATAGCAAAATCAGAAGCTGAATTAGAAGACCACATGAATAGTCTAAACGAAATGTGTAGGGAACATAACATGAAAATTAGCACAAGCAAAACAGAGGTAATGGCTATAACTGTTGTTTGTCCATCAAGAATGATGATGACCATTCATTTCATCGAGTGGGGTTGAAAGTATGGAACCGTGAGTTCTAAGATGGCTGATAAGGCCTATTTTGGCTCGAAATGTTCTTTGACAATGTGGACAAAGAATGCTTGACGTTTCTGGAGGAGGATTTTCTGCAGTGGTTTTTCTGTCCTGCCTTTTCTTCACAGATCTTGCAATCTTGATTGCCTCACACGTGACTGCACCCTTGCGTAATCATGCACGCCACGAATTTCGGTCTCTGGCTGCAGTCTCCCCGGTGTCATGATGAATTCCAAAAGCATTCAATGAGATTTTCAGAGTGTCTTTAAAGCGTTTCCTCTGGCCGCCTTGGGAGCGTTTACCACGACGCAACTCGCCATGAAAAATTCGTTTAGGGAGCCTGTGATCTGGCATGCGAGTCAAGTGACCAGCCCAGCGAATCTGATTCTTCATTAGTAGAGTGTGGATACTGGGCATGGACTCTCTTTCTAGGACTTCAGTGTCTGGGATCTTGTATTGCCATTTAATCTTCAGTAGCTTCCTAAGGCAGACTGTGTGGAAGTGGTTTAATTTCCTAGCGTGTCGCTGATAAACAGTCCATGTTTCACAAGCATATAGCAGTGTGGATAATAAAACTGCTTTATAGACTTTCAGCTTTGTTTGCAGGCTTATTCCGTTTCTCATTGACCTAGATACGCCGAGGAAGGACGCGTTTGTGTGGTCTCCTCCTTTTTGGATTAATTTTCCTGTTTATCTACATTCGTACGCAATGAATTTTATATGTTTGTGATCACAACGATGCCGTTCAACTGCTGAACTTCTTTTAAAGTTGCTATATGTGCAGTGTTAGATATAAATGCTAATAATATTGTATTAAATAACACTATGGATAAATCATTCATGGAGCAGCGGTGCGTCAGTAGTGATAGCTTGAACTAGCCAATCACATCACTTGGATTTAAACCGTGGGCGGCGCTACAATGTTTCCGTGTTTGTTGAAACCTAATATTTTGTAATGTAATGATGTCTGTCGAGGAGGGAATTTCTGTGCTGGAGTTAGCGGGAGTAAGGGGGCGAAGTGGATTACGATCTACAGTAACAAGAAACTACACACTCAACAAAGAGCGGGCAGTGAAAAGCAAACTTAAGAACTGTTTTAGCTCGCCATCGCTGTCTGTTAAATGTATGGATGACGGTAAATGCATCTCTATCACATTCAACAATACAATACATTACGAGGCATTTCGAAAATGCCTGGTCAATTATTACCATGAAGCCAAAGTTGACTATAGAAAAGACCGACAAGGAGCGGAGGTGGAAGTAAAAATATCATCTCCCCTACACACGTTGCATTTGTACAACACCCAGAATAAAATTTTAATACAAGGGGCAAACGCCGTCATGTCTGAGTGGCTCGCGACACAGTTTGTTGAAATTGAGCAGGCAGCTCTGAAACTAACAAGTGACTCGCTAATCACACCCGCCGATTTCAACACGCTAGTGTCTGCCATAAAACCAACACAGCCTACAGCGGTCACGCTATTGTCAGACAGAACCATAAAATCAACACAGCCTGCAGCGGCAGTCGTTACAGCATCAGGCGGTAGTAACAACATACTCCAACATGCCACGACTCAACACACCAGCAGCTCGAACGCAGCTTCTTCTAACCAACCAGTGTTGCTAGCCATTGAATACCCGATGAGGCCCCTAGGGGACAGTATACAACCAAATGAAAACAATTCAAACCAAATTGAGATTGCACCATCTGTACTAGATGAAAGCCCAGCTACAGATCAACACTCATGCGGTTGTCAACAGCACATTGAAAGGTTAGAGGCAAGTTTGAAGATACTTCTAGACGCCGCCTCTGAAAACACAGACAAGATTGCCAGGATAACTAATGACTATATCAAACTCAAGTCAGAGGTCGCTCTCCTGAGAGAGGAAAATGGTATACTGAAACACACTATTGAGACTTTACAACCTGCGCCCACTAGTGATCAGTTAGCACAGACTTACAGCTTCGAAACAACACAACCATCTCTGGGAGCACCAACTATACAGCCAACGAACACACATCAACAAACAGACAAAGCCAGTCAACAGGACTCGACATTTCCCATAGAAGTAAAAGTCAGCAATCGATTTGAACTACCAAAAGAGCAATTGGTAAACGACAATCAGTACGACGAGACATTGCTGACAGACAATCCGCCTATTCAAGAATCGGCTGGTAACCTTCAAGAAGGCAGTCCACAGCCGGATAATTATCAATGGCAAAAACAACGTGCAAGCCGTACCAGAAGCCAATACATACAGAGACTACCAGCTGACTGCACCCATTTGATAATTGGCGACTCCTTGTTGAAAGGCATATACAGTGATCGTATGTCGTCATCACACGCCGATAAAGCTACAACAATTCCACTTCCTGGTGCAGGGTTAGACAGTCTAACAAACAGTATACGTAGAATTGAAATCAACGAAAGTGTGAAGAGGATTACAATACATATAGGAATTAATGACACTATGAGAAACCAAAATATCACAATTTCTCAGTTACGAAAACTACTAGACTTATTATGCCATAATTTTCCCAATTCTAAAGTGTTTTTCTCTTCCATCATACCACCAAGTTATGGCTCCGAACGGCGACTAGCCGACATAAACAACAACACCCTAGAGAAATTCTGTAATCAGTATAATGTACAATTTATCAACAACACACCATTTTTTACATCTCAAAGAGGCGCGCCAAAGAAACGACTGTACAGTGACCAGATCCACACATCCACATTAGGTAATAGCTTCCTTGCTAAAAATATCAAGTATCCGGAGAGAGCACAAAACATGACCAGCACACAAACACGACGAACATTGACTATTGAAGCCAGTCGAAATACCCCTATCACCCCAGATAAACGTCTGCTGACGTCTGATCCCCGAAAGCCTGCCATTCAAGGTGCACACATGCTACCAAGAACAAATCAACCTCTCCTTCCTACCCCCACCCTCACACGTGAAGGAAATAACTACCAGGAAGATTTCCCTAACCTCACTTCCAACGAACCCTCGTTGCAAGCAGCGGTACACACGCACGGTAGTAATACCACCTTGACACACCAAGCTCAAGACAGCTATGGGCTCCATAGCAGACAACAAGAGGTTCCGCATCACCAAATTCACGCTAGCTATGAGCGAACAAGTGGGCAACAACAGGTTCCGCATCACCAAGTTCACGCCAGTAATGATCGACCAAGCGGACAACAGGCTCCGCATCATTGGAGTCCAGAACTTCTACACTTGATGCAATTTAGTCCTGCCGCACTGAATCAAGCCCTTATGATGTCTCTACAATACAGACCTGTGAGATAGGATATGTATTAAAAACGGAACCCTATATGCATTGATACCAGCAACAGAGCTTCCTCCTTGAACTTTAATTGCTTACTGTTTAACGTTTTATTTCCCGTGTGGGATACTCCGCTTTAAACAGAGACATTGACTTGTGTAGTCATTTATTAATTCTGTTGGATAACAGTTGGTTACTTAGCTTGTGAAGTAGATTTTTCAGGTTAATTATTTGTTGTATGTTCTTTAATTCGTTTTGTTCCGTGTTTGCATTATATTCGTTGGTCTAATTAGTTATATCGTTATAATATTGTCATTTACATATCGATTTGGATTACTGATATTTTGTAAGTTAATGTAATTGTGTTTTGTTTATGATCTTGTATTTTTGCTTGACTTTGACTAATTTACACTTTCTTCATGGATGAAATGTCTGAGAAGTGGCAACACTGGCTCAATAAGTCAGGAATACGCCTTGGACACTTAAACATTTGCAGCTTATTTAACAAGCTATCAGAGTTATCTTCTATTCTCAATCAAAATTTTCATTTATTCGGCCTTAGTGAAAGTAGGCTTAACGATAACATTTCAGATGAGGACATCTCTATTAAAGGGTACAAAGTTTTCAGAAGGGATCCCTGTAGGAAACAAGAGACAGGCATAATAACATATGTTTCTAATTTACTAAATGCTAACCGTAGGCTAGACTTTGAAACTTGCGAAATAGAATGTATTTGGTTAGAGCTAAAACTTCAAAACCGCACACCCCTGATAATTGGCTACCTCTATCGAAATCCCAGTGCTGGACAAGTCTGGTACGAAAACTTCACTACCATGATGGATGTGGTTTTCGCTTCCGGTAAAGAAATTATACTACTCGGAGACTTTAACATTGACACCAACAAATCCAACATAATATGGGGAAATATAATTGCATCATACAATTTCCAACAAATAGTACAACAAGCTACTAGAGTAACAAAGTCATCTTCAACAATCATAGATCACATTTATGTAACTTGCTCAGACAACATCATAGAATGCACCGTACCTAATTGTGCAATGAGCGATCACTACCCAATATGCTGCACGTGGTCTAAAAAAGGAATTAAAACTCCTAAACATAAACACATAAGTGTAAAATATAGAAGTTACAAAAATTTCAACCAAAACGCATTTTTACAGGACTTGCTCAGTTCACCTCTAGACAATGTATATCAGCTTCCTGACCCGGGTGATGCTTTGGAATTCTGGATGAAAACCTTTATTGATGTTTTTGATAGACATGTGCCAATCAAGGAATTTCGAGTAAAACACCACGTCAAGTCACCTTGGATCACACAGGAAATACTTGAAATTATGAGAGACAGAGATAAAGCACATAAAAAGCGGGATCTCAACGTATACCGTACTCTTAGAAACAAAGTTCAATATACCATACGACGGGAAAAGAAAAATTACTTTAAGAACTTAGTAATAGATAAAACAAATAGTAAGGATATATGGAAGGCAATTAACACTTTGACAAACAAGTATAACTCCCGACATTCCTTACCATCAAATCATATTACATGCGACCAATTCAGTAAGTTTTTTCAAACTGACATAGACCAGTTGAAGGCTTCAATACCTAATTCTCCTTGCAACTTATCTTTGCTGTCATCGTTTTGCGAGAGTAGATGCTCCCGCGATATTCTTTCCGACATACCACTAATGACAATCACTGAAGTATTCACTTACCTCAGTAACCTAAAAAACACAACCTCATCTGGCTTAGATGGAATCAGCAACCGGATTCTCCGCTGTGCTGCGCCAGTGATCAGTATATCACTAACCTATGTATATAATCAGTGTCTCACCAAAGGCCACTTTCCATCAGCTCTCAAAATCGCTAAAGTGTACCCTCTTCTTAAATCTGGTTCATTGGACAATGGTCTCCCGAACAATTACAGACCCATTTCTTTACTATCATCACTATCTAAGCCACTAGAAAAACACATCCATAAAGTAACATTACAGTATTTAGTTCGCAACAAGCTCATTGTTGACAGCCAATCAGGATTTCGACCAAAGTATTCTTGCCATACGGCCCTAACAAACATGATAGAAAATTGGCACGAGAGTATAAACAACAACAGTCTATGTGGAACTGTGTTTATTGATTTCAAGAAAGCATTTGATATGATAGACCATGTTATTTTAATTAAGAAACTTGAGACAATGAAAATTGGTCCTAATGTAGTCACTCTAATATCATCTTTTCTATCGGACAGAAAGCAAGTAGTATCACATAATAAATCGCTGTCTCAAACCACTACATTCAATATTGGAGTACCACAAGGCTCTATTCTTGGCCCTCTATTATTTGCCATATATATTAACGATCTACCTTTGCATCTTTCATCGTCCTGCGATCTATTTGCAGACGACTGTACAGTGTACACAAACGCTGAAAACTGTATTTTACTGGAGTCGTCTTTACAACAAGAATTAAATAATGTAGTTAGGTGGAGCTATTCAAACCGTATGCAAATTAATATCACTAAAACAAAATCAATGTTATTAACAACCAGACAAAGACTTCAAACTCTAAGCTCACACACATCACTTCAACTTCACATCGATAACATGCCAGTAGAAAGTGTAATTGAGCACAAAACATTAGGCCTAATCATTGATAGAAACCTAACCTTTAATTCCCATGTTCAAGCGCTCATTAAACAAACAGCGAAAAAAGTCTACCAACTCGCCAAAATTAAAAACTTCCTTGATGAGGACACAAGGAAACTATTCTATACTTCTCATATTCAGACACACTTTGACTACTGCTCTACAATCTGGGACGGTTGTTCTAATTCAAACACCAAGCGACTTTACTCACTCCAGAAACGGGCCATGAGTCTAATTTATAGCAAACATTTATCTGACAATCCCAGCCTGTATAAACGCCTTCAGTTGCTACCACTCCGCAAACGCCTGCTTTTCAATAAAGGTAAACTAATTCACAAAATCTTGCATCGGAATGCCCCAAATTACCTTTGGCCATTGTTTAAATATAATGCTAGACACAGTAAACGTTTAAATATATTACACATTCCGAAGCCTAGGATTGACTTATACAAAACAAGCTTAACGTACTCTGCAGCTCAGCTGTGGAACAATCTTCCACAAGAAATAAAAGACATCACCAATCCTTATTCATATAATCGCAAATTACTCGAACACTATCTCAGTACGGATTACCTTCCCCCATAATAATAGTGATAATAATAATAATAACAAAACCCTAGTATAACAGCCAGTCCTCTTTTGGTAGGCCAGTATATTCCACATGGCTAATAAGTGTCTGACCATTATCTAATGTTACTGTATCGTGTAGTTTTGATGTTCGCATTTTGCCAATGCTTTTATTATGCATAAGTTTTATATTGTTGCTGTTCTCTGTTAGCCTTGAATGACGTGTGAATGAAATAATGTATGGAAGAGAGTGATAGAAGGGCAGAATGTTAGACGGGCCTGCGTGCCCAATTCTTAACCCTTTGAAAATAAAGTTTGTTTGTTCGTTCGTTCGTTCGTTCGTTCTGTCCCATACATTCTTGTACAGTCTGCCAAAGGCCGCGCTGGCCTTGGAGATTATTGCATTCACTTCGTCATAAATTGTGGCAGCTTGTGACACAGTGCTGCCAGGATAGGTGAATTTGTCCACAGCACTTAGTCTATGATCATTCACTTTGATATTCGGCACGGTGTGATTATTCCCTGGAGCTGGCTGGTGCATAACTACAGTCTTCTCCAAATTGATATTGAGCCCAAAGTTGGCACAGGCATGTGAGAAAGCTGAAACATTATGTTGCATGTCCGCCTCTGAGTTGGCGTATAGAGCGCAATCATGAGCTCTCTGACGGTGTCGCTGTTAATTTTGGTTTTAGCTTTCAGCCTTCTGAGATTGAGTAACTTTCCATCCATGCGGTAGTTGATGTCTATTCCAATGTCGTTGTTCTCGACGGCATTCGTCAACATAGCTGAAAACATGAGGCTGAACAGTGTTGGTGCCAGGACACATCATTGCGCACTCCATTGGTGACAGGAAAGGGCTCAGACAGTTCACCATTTTCCTGTACTCTTGCCTGCATACCATCATGAAATAGCCGCACTATTTGGACAAACTTTCGTGGACAGCCATATTTTGCCATAATCTTCCACAGTCCTTCTCTGCTGACTGCATCAAAAGCTTTGGTTAGGTCAATGAGAGTGGAGAACATCTCGCAGTTCTGTTCCTGACATTTCTCTAAATGAATGAGACATTCTCTAGAATGACAACTAAAGAAGAAGAAACAACACCAATTCACCTAAACGAACATCACTTGAAACAAGTAAAGAGTTTCAAGTACCTAAGAAGTATAATATCATCAAATGGCAGATCAGAAGACGAGATCGAAAATAGGTGCAATACGGCAAATCAACTCATTGGACAAATGGCACACTACTAAAGAACAAACATGTATCAATAACTACTAAGAAAGCACTTTACAACACAATCTTCCTACCAACTCTATGCTACCAATGCCAAACCTGGACAATGACAGAAAAAGAGAAAAGAAAAATCACAACAACAGAAATGAGGTTCCTGAGAAGAGTACTCAACGTATCAAGAAGAGATAAGATCAGAAATGAAGAAATCAGGACTAAAGTGGGGGTTATAGCAGCACTAGATTTTATTAGAAAGCAGCAAGTCAAATGGTTTGGCCATGCAAGTAGGTTACCATTCAACAGCATACCACAACAAGCAATGATGTACAGACCAGATGGAAACAGAGGAAGAGGCCGACCACGTAACGGTGGACGGAGGGAATAGCAGAGTCCACGGGAATATCGATATATGAAGCCCATAATCGGGCACTCTCACGATGTTTATACTTCACCTCGACACCGCAAGGTACAAGAGGAACATGATGAGATGAGATTAATGTACAATTTGTGTTATATTAATCTTTAATGTGTGTTATATTAATCTATGTGTGTTATATTAATCTAAAACGTGTGTTATATTAATCTATAATGTGTGTTATATTAACCTATAATGTATGTTATATTAATCTGCAATGTGTTTTATTAATCTTTAATGTATTGTTATATTAATCTATAATGTATTGTTATATTAATCTATAATGTATGTTATATTAATCTATAATGTATGTTATATTAATCTATAATGTATGTTATATTAATCTATAATGTATGTTATATTAATCTATAATGTATGTTATATTAATCTATAATGTATGTTATATTAATCTATAATGTATGTTATATTAATCTATAATGTATGTTATATTAATCTATAATGTATGTTATATTAATCTATAATGTATGTTATATTAATCTATAATGTATGTTATATTAATCTATAATGTATGTTATATTAATCTATAATGTATGTTATATTAATCTATAATGTATGTTATTGCCAGGGCCCGCTTGGGCTGTGCTAGGGTGCACTAAATACATGTGGCGTTTACAGGTTTTATAGCGCTGAAGCCACACATGGTGATCCATTTGCTTCTCCGAGGTGTACACGTGATCCCACAAGGCCGCAACCACGTCTGCCTTATCATGCATCAATACTCCACCAAGTTTTGCAGAGCCAGCCAATCTGTCCGCCTGTTCATTCCCCAGCACACCGGTATTCCCCGGAGAAAAGATCCAGACGATGCTTGTCACCCGTGACTTCCGAAGCGAGGCAAGCCACTCTGCACGAAGCTTGCCTGTCCTCACCCTACTCAGCATGCTTTCTGAGTCAGTTACAATCACGATGTGTGTGTATGTGTGTGTGTATCGTATTCTCCATCCAGCGGAAAGCTGCACTGACCGCCTCCACCTCCATTCTTAAGCTAGATACTGTGGTATCATATGCCAGGCTCTCCTGCACCAAACGTCGACCATTAGCTTTTGCTAAGAACCCCCAGGCACTTCTCCCGCCTCTCAACACGAACCATCTGTGTATATAATCACATCACCCGGGCGAGCATTATCCTGAATTATTTGCTGGATTTCCACTTCCTTGGCCCCTGCTGGCCACTCCCTGCACTACAGGCTCAATGTGATTATAACGCTGCACAAGTCTGACTGCTCCGCTGGCACTCTGACCCACTCCTCTCCACGCCTAATGTTCTACAAGGGGCACACCTGTCTGATCGTATCCTCTGCCTGAGCCATCCATGATTTCCCTCTTATCAGTCGCTGACCCTTAACTGAGTCCAGCGCCTCATGCAACGGGTAATCTGTGTCTGCAGCTACTCTGAGGTATGCCTTCGCCTGCATCACCTTTAGCCTACCAGTAACAGTCGGCAGACCAAGGATGTAACGCATACACACTACTGGGGTGTCTCTGGTGCATCCCAGAATGACCCGCATAGCTTCGTTCTGTATGCGCTCTAATTTCATCAACTGACTCTTTGAGACAGTGAGTAGTCCTAGTCCATAATCAATCACTGAGAGGATCAAGTGCTGGTATAGTGTAAAAAGCATTCTCTGCTCTGTGTCCATTGCAGCCATAGTTTTAAGTGCATTGAGTCCCTTTTGAGATCGTGTCACAACTGTCTCCACATGGTCCTTGAAGGACAGGCTCCTGTCAAATGTGATTCCCACGATACTTCAGTTTGTTCTCTCTGTTGACGCTTCTACCATCTATCGTGAGGCTTGGGACATCAGTTCTCACAATCCTGTTGTCCAGAGAGCACCACAAATCAGCTGCCTTTTCCGGGTTCGATGACAGCACTCATTTCAGTGCAACAATCAATCACTTTGTCTACTGTCGCCTGTAGCTCCTGGGCTGTTTGCTCCCATCTCTCCCCTGCCTATATGCAAGAATATCATCTGCAAATGTTACTATCCTTCCAACCCCTGGTGCTTCTAGGTTTGCAATCTTGCTCGTATACACATTAAAGAGCACCGGCGAGATTGCGGATCCCTGTGGCTGTCCCGGGGTTAAAATATGTGGCTCTGAGGTCCATGCACCGAGACGGAGAGCAACCCGACGGAGTGCAACCCGACGAGAGTGAAGGACGGCCGCTATCCAGTTCACCGATAAGGGATTGACCCCCTTCTCCATCAGTGCGGTCATCAAAATATCATATTGAACTCTATTGTACGCATCCTCGAGATCAAGCGCTGCCGCCATCGTTTCCTGTCTACTCTGGAACCCCTGATACACGTCAAAGGCAAAAGTGGCTGCATTTGACCAGGTATCTTTTCCTGGCCTGTAGCTCCCCAGGCCTCTTGGAAGAAACTTCCCCCTTTCCAAAAACTCTTGCAGCTTGACAGCGACTATCTTCTCTAAAACCTTCCCAAATGTATTTTGAAGGGTGGTGACCCTAAAGCCGCTAAGCTTTGAATGATCCTTGAATGGTTTTAGGAGAGAGATGAGATAGCTGTGCACCCAATCCTGCGGTACTGATGCTGTCCTAATGCTCTGGTTAAAGCAGTCGGTCATCTCCTTCAGGTCTACATCGCTCAAAGCCTTCATGTGGCCATACCTGAACCCATCAGGCCCTGGTGCCGTGTCTTTTGCCCTTTTCAAAATATGTTTAACATCTTCAACCCGTATGATTTCTTCATAATGCATATTCTTTATGGTGCCAGATACCTCCTCTCTAACTGCATCCCTGGTGTCCGCATCATTATGATTGGTCTGCTCTAAAAATCTCTGGAGAAACGCCTCCCCTTTCTCTTTGTCTGTTGTCACGCGCACACCGTCATCTCTATAAATTGTTCACACTGTCATAGGCCGATCTTTTCCTTGTATTTGTCTGTGCAGTTTCCAGAATTTTCGCAGTGTTTTATCACCTCCAATCTTCTTCATAAAACATTCCCATTTTGCCTTTTTTGCCTCTGCAGCACAGCGCTTGAAAACCTCCACCTTGTCTTTCTTGACATTTTCCGCTGTATCCACTTCCTCTCGTGAGCTTCGCGGTGTCTGTCGCACTTTCTGTAGCTGCTTCACTGCAGCTCTCTTTGCTTTCCAAGCATGGTCTACTTCTGGGGTCCACCATGGGGACTGCAAAAAGAGAGTTTTAACAGTCCTGTTACATGCCCCCTGTCTGAGGCGTCCTAGAAGGCTGTCGGTCCACTCATACAGGAAGGTCTTGCGCGTTCTCCCAGCCTTAACTTTCCTGGATTTAGAGATCAGGTCTGCGCATGGTACGTGATCACTCCCATGGTCATTCAAAACAGTCCACTTTACATCAAGGACTGATGACTGGGAGACAAGTGCCAAGTCAATAGCTGTGTCTGTATCGCCATGCCTCATTACCATTCTAGTCGGCCTACCATCATTTATGCAGACCACATCGGAGACCACCATGGCATCCGCAGGGGCAATTCCCTGTAGGTTTTCTCCACTACTGTCCCAATCTCTGTTCCTTGCATTGAAGTCTCCACATATGAGTAGCCTATCACACGGTAATTCCTCGAATTCCTTAAGCCAGTTCCAGTGTTCCTTTCTGACAAAACAGTCCACTGTGGCATATACATTTATGATGTTCCAACTTTAATCCATCAATCTCCATTTGTATACCCTGAACCTCTCTTGCACTGTGATTCCACTGGCTCAAGTCAAGTACCACATGATCACTCCTTCCTTCACCAGCAGACCTTGCCCATGTCTCTTCTGCCCAGTAGGGTTTATATAAGTGGCGTACTCAGGGCAATGGTATTTGTCTGTATTTAGCTCCTGGAGCATGAGGCCATCAAAATCATATATTAGCCGCTCCAATACAGGACCTCTCTGTCTGGCACTGCGACAATTCCAGTATCCCACTCTTACATAGTTGAAACCTAGTCTCTCCACTTTTCGTCTTGTTCTCCTGGCGCCTGCCCTCCTATTCTTATGCCTTCTTCTCACACAATTTCCTCATCTTCGCCTCCTCACTCTCTCTTCGCTAGCCTCTGAAGGATGTGTCAAGCGCAGAGCACGTGCTCCGTAGTTCCGGCGACGATTCCCGTATTTAATTGATTTCATAAGCAAAGTTTGGATATTGCAGGAAATAATCGGTCCCCCAGTAGAGCCTGCCTGCTAGGGATGGGGCAGGGGATGTCTCTCAGGAGTCCATACACCTGGAGCCGCCCCGCCCGCATACCAGACGTTCCACGTTCACGGCCAGTTCAACCGTGGCCATTCAGTCCTCGGCACGTCGGTCCACCTCAAATTTGGGGGTTTATAATCGGAGTTTTCCACCTCCTAGATTGGCTGCTGTAATAGCTAACGGGCCCAATCCACCCGGGAGCAAGAGGTTCCATCGCCTCATTTATGTCAAACACCGTAGATACATATGTACGGGAAACAAAACCAATGTCATACAATATCCTTCAAATGGTACATACTACACAGTTAAAGTTACTACACAATATCAAAAGGTACAAAATACATAGTTAAAGTCACATAGTTAAAGTAAAGGATGTCCTCAGACATGGTCAGTCTACGGCCATCATACAGAGTGCTGGTGTCCAAGGAGTGACCAAATATCACGTGCTGTCCATCAATCTTGGTATAATGATCAGATATGTAGAACGGTCTCTGCCAAAACATGGGAGACTTGGAGAAAACCACATCACTGGGGATGAACATGGTCAAAGTCTCAGTGGCTAACTTGTTGATCTGATCCTCCCGTAGTATCTTGATGCACTTGACAGACAATGTATGTAGGCAACAATAAGAGTTTTGATCAACTGGATAGTTAAATATGTTTATAAGAAACATTCAGTGTTTTTACCAACTGGATAATAATATATAATGTTTATAAGCAATGAAAAATAAAATGTAATGTTTATCAGCAAAATGCAGTGTTTTGACCATCAGAATAAAACAAAATTCAATACACATAAGTAAAATAAGTGGTTTGACCAACTGAATAATTAAATATGTTTAAAAGCAAAGATCAGTGATTTGACCAACTGGATAATAATAGACAATGTTCATAAGCAAAATTCAGTGGTGTATCAAGTATGATTGTCTGACCTAGCAAATACACTACTGACTGTACCGCAAATGTTGAAATGGCATGCAGTTAATAGCAAAACAAACAAACAAAAATATGGACAACAAAATATGCCTTCATCCGACATACAGGACTTCACGTTGGAGCTCAAGCCAACGAAAACAAGCAAGCAAGCAAGCAACTAATAAAAATGATAACAGTCATTATGTAACATGCTGAAAGTTAAAGAAAAACATATGGGCAGAAATCATGAATAGCAGTTACACAAACAAAAATTAGCGCATCTAAGATAATGGTTTTGATAACAGTTATTAATAATTAGAACTGTGTCAGAAAATGACATCTAGCGGACATGAATGATCAAAGCTACATGCATAAAAATAAAAATTAGCACATCTGGAATACTTTGTTATTAGTCTGTAATAATATTAGTGCCAGGACATGGTATATGGTGACCAGATAATAATAAAAGCTTCACGGATAAAACAAACAATGTTGAAAACAAAAACATGTCTGATGCCAATGGGAATGCAGTAATTATGAATAAACTGGCATCAGCAGCTGGAAACAATTAATTTGGCACTAACTAAACATAAACATTCGAAATCGTTGAACAGATCTGCAATGTATATCCATTTCCCTGTAACCTGGAGTTTAATACAATATGTTGTACTAATCTTTAAGTATAAAATTGTAGCAAAAGTCAAGTATGTGGTTGCCGATTTTATTGGGTTTGTTACATAATCTCATCCACAGCAAAAAATCGCTTGTGCATTACCAAGGCTCGTAAGATAAAGTCAAGGACCGCCCCAAAATCCCCCTTTCCTACACCACAAGGTACTTCAGGCAGTAATGACAGTTTTTTTGACAGCTTTTTACTTAAAGCAAACATACTGAAATCTATAATGTATATTATATTAATCTATAATGTATGTTATATTAATATGCAATGGATGTTATATTAATCTATAATGTATGTTATATTAATATGCAATGGATGTTATATTAATCTATAATGTGTGTTATATTAATCTGCAATGTATGTTATATTAATATGCAATGTATGTTATATTAATCTATAATGTATGTTATATTAATCTGCAATGTATGTTATATTAATCTGCAATGTATGTTATATTAATATGCAATGTATGTTATATTAATCTATAATGTGTGTTATATTAATCTGCAATATATGTTATATTAATCTATAATGTATGTTATATTAATATGCAATGTGTGTTATATTAATCTATAATGTATGTTATATTAATCTGCAATATATGTTATATTAATCTTTAATGTATGTTATATTAATATGCAATGTGTGTTATATTAATATGCAATGTATGTTATATTAATCTATAATGTGTGTTATATTAATATGCAATGTATGTTATATTAATCTATAATGTATGTTATATTAATCTGCAATGTATGTTATATTAATCTGCAATGTATGTTATATTAATCTGCAATGTATGTTATATTAATATGCAATGTATGTTATACTAATCTATAATGTGTGTTATATTAATCTATAATGTATGTTATATTAATATGCAATGAGTGTTATATTAATCTATAATGTATGTTATATTAATATGCAATGTGTGTTATATTAATCTATAATGTGTGTTATATTAATCTATAATGTGTGTTATATTAATCTGCAATGTATGTTATATTAATCTGCAATGTATGTTATATTAATCAATAATGTATGTTATATTAAAATGCAATGTATGTTATATTAAACTATAATGTATGTTATATTAATATGCAATGTGTGTAATATTAATCTATAATGTATGTCATATTAATCTATAATGTATGTTATATTAATCTATAACGTATGTTATATTAATCTATAACGTGTGTTATATTAATCTATAATGCATGTTATATTAATCTATAATGCATGTTATATTAATCTATAATGCATGTTATACTAATCTATAATGTATGTTATATTAATCTATAACGTATGTTATATTAATCTATAATGTGTGTTATATTAATCTATAATGCATGTTATATTAATCTATAATGTATGTTATATTAATCTATAATGTATGTTATATTAATTTATAATAAGTGTTATATTAATATATAATTTGTGTTATTGACATAAGCCTGGGTCATTGACAATGAGTTGAGTGACCGGGCATGAGAAAGAATGGGTAAAAGTGGGAGACAGTAAAGTGACTGACCTGGCAATGAGAAAAACAGCCAGTCCTGAGAAATAAAATAGTGAGGGTAGAGAAAAACCCCTAGGGTGGATGGGGCGAGAGATAGTGTATTTGTTGTGTGAAGTCAAGGGACTTCAGGGGAGTTGAGTTTTGGATACCGAACGAGTCGGTAGTCGACGGAGAACGGTGTTGTGTGATTCTCCGAGCTGTGAAGCAGTCCTAAAACCTAGAGTGGGTTGCATAGTGAGCAGAGGCTCCGACCCAGTGGGTGGGTCGTATTGTGTGAGATCCAGCCGTGGATAGTAGCTGGATTACCTGTATTGTGAATTGGAGATTCAACAGGCCGTGAGAAGGCATTGATGTGTGCGTGTAGAGTTGTGAGGAATATATATCTCTTCGGTGGATTACATTGTGTTCTGGATTTATAAACTTGTTCCGTTTGTCCGTGTTATTTCTGTAATAAAGATTATGTGCGCCAACTCAATCTTGTTTCATGACTGAAGGTGCACTGCTGGGGTGAGTTGGATTAAGAGACAGTTAGATAGCTCGATTGACACACCCGGAGCATCGTTACCTAGACAACGACCATCACACGCCCTTATCATGAGAACGACGTGTGACATCTGAGAGCTCGTCCGATCAAGAAACCCATTGCATTATAGACATTGGTGTCATTCTGAGATATTTGTGGGCTCTTCGCTGAGAGAGGAGTTATTATCTGTGACTTCGTTCCATCAATTTAGACAGTACTGCGTCAAGAGATTAACAGCAACTCTTTTGTGCGTGTGTGTCAAGGACAGAGTTCACGAGAAACCAGGAAAAATTGATACCAGGCAGTAATACTAAAGATAACAGACAGTTCTCGAGAAGGTCACACTACAGGTAAATTGACGGCGGTCAGCACACGTAAACAGACGAGGCGGGGCGCCAGGAGAATTAACGCAGCACAAATCAACCGGGAGAGTCGACTACTGTGACGGGGGGGGGGTAGTCACTAGTCAAAACAGCACAGAGGAAAGGTCGCATGGACAGTGAGGTGTTTGCGACAAGAGCAGTCAGTCCTAGTGTGTGTGTGTTTGACAGGACAGGATTGAAGACAGCGAGCAATTTCGTCGCAACATCCTGTGCGTGGTGGGATATTTTGTGTGTGTGTGTGTGTGTGTGTGTGTGTGTGTGTGTGTGTGTGTGTGTGTGCTGAGGCAACGCACTGTGTTGGTCGCGGGTCGACAAGTGAAGAATTCAACCACAGTTAATAGGACGGGTGGAGACACCAGCGTCCAGGTACGGGGGAGAGGTACAAGAGCAGCCGGGTGGGGCTGAGAAGGTTGACCTTGGGTGGCAAGGCTGTTTAACAGTAAGCAGTTACTGAGAAAATTTCCATGGAGTTAAAAGAGCAGCCGGGTGGGACTGTCGAGGTTGTGTGGAAACTGTTTGTACGGAGGAATTTTTCACTGAGGGTGATAAAGAGAAATTGAAGTCACATTGTGAGTTGGGGGTGGAAAGAGTAAAGGTACTCAGGAAAATTTTCACGGCCTATTGTGGTCAAGATGACTCATTCTGAATGAACAAAACAAGGTTGTTTTGAAAGAAAGCCAGACTTTTTGTTCGTCTGTGTTAAAATCCCCTTGTGATCATTACCTTGTTATGAGCGAACAATTTTAACGTGTCATCACCGCACACAAAGGGTGCATACACTTGCCAAAAAGAACTGACGGTACAGGGTTATAGCACTGGGCATTTGCGGCCAATTTTTCATTTGAACTTTGTCTTTAAACGGCAATCCAGAACATTTTGGGATAATTACCATCATCTTCAATTCGTACGACAATCGAAAGAACACTTTGGATAATTACTATTTACCATCAACGTTTCCGACAGATGGAACTGGTCATCACAACGCGAAATGAAGTAACCACTCAACAACAAAAAACAAGTCGCTTTGCAATCTAGCGTTGTAGACATTTCGGAGAATTTAACACAGATTTTTCCAGCGGATTGCGAATAACTATTAAAACGAACAAAAACTTTTGTGACTGATTAATAAGAACTTTTGGCGACGTATAAATAAGCATACATATGTGTCGGCCAACCATTCGCACATTATTTTATTTTGCTCCCATCGTCATATTTATTGTTGTCGGGTGTTAAGCAATTATTTGTATGTGGTCCAGTGTTTGTCAAGAGTAGGGGATTTTTGTGTTGTTTCTCGAAGGCCGGGAGACAGGGCGAAAAGTTATTTTCTGAGGTGCACCATATATAATTTCTGGGAAGAAAATCGAAAGGTCGGTTTATTTGGTTCTGCAGGGACGGTCCTGAATTATATAACGTGCCAGTTTGTGTTTGACGTCAGATTTCTGTATATTTTTATGCTATAATTTTTTTTCTTTCTCTTTCCTTCTTTTCGTTATAGTTACATATGATATTGGTTGTGGTCGGATATATGTTATTATTGTGATCTTTCGTCATGTCTGCTGTCTAGTGGTCTTTGTCAGTTTATATTTATATATTACGCGCACTGTGGGTGTCCCTACACAAGCTTGTGGTTGTTACTGTGGTTTATTTCTTTGTGATCACCGTCTCCGTGTACTTGGCTTGTGAGTCTAGCGTTTTATAGAAAACACTTAGTGTTATCATTCATTCGTTTTGTATATGTATATATATATATATATATATATATATATATATATATATATATATATATATATATATATATATATGTATGTTTAAATATATTTCCAGAAATTTCTCGACAGCTATTGGATATATATGTGAGGGAGTATAGGTAATACCCCCCCCCCCTCACTACCTAGTGATTTTAGAGTGACTGTGTGAGTACAGGGGGACATTATTAGTACTACAAAGTTACGTACACAGGGGGTGGTAGTGTACTTATTGGAGGGCACACAAAGACTAGTAGCAGAGTCTTTACATTTATAGTTGGCTGACAGACAGCAACGTGTCCACAAGTACAAGATGCCTACTTTAATGGAATATATTGAAGCAGGTGAACGAATAGGCCTGAAAGGTAAAGAGTTACAGGAGTATGCAGAAGCAAAAGAACACAAACAGACGGAAAGAGAGGAGAGGCATAAAGAACGCGAGGCAAAGCGTCTACAGGAAGAGACACAAGTAAAACTAGCTGAAATGGAAAACAAACGTCTACAGGAAGTAAAGTTAGCTGAAATAGAAAAAAAGCGTCTACAGGAAGAGAAAGAGACACAAATGAAAATGGAAATTGAGAAAGAGAAGATTAAGATGGAAGCTGAAATTGCACTCAGAAAATTAGAACTATCTTCGAAAGGTCAAAGTGAGGAAAGCAGAAGACCTTCGCAGTCGTCACAGAGGCTAAAACTGCCATATTTTACGGACCGGGATTGCCTTGAATCCTATCTTGGGAGATTCGAATCGTCTGTAAAAACATTAGGCATTCCAGAAGCGGAGTATGCGATGCGGCTGGGCGAGTTTCTTACGGGTAAGGCACTAGACACCATGTTCAATTTACCTGTAGAAGAAAGAAACAGCTACACTATCTTACGTCAACGTTTGCTGACAAAGTTCCAACTAACTGAACATGGTTATAGAACAAAGTTTAGACAGTTAGTGCCAGAGACCAATCAAGATTTCACAGATTTTGTTAACATTGTAAAGAATCATCATCATCATCATCATCTTCCACTTCTGCCGTCAAGCGTCGTGGGGAGGAATAATTTGCGTTCCAGCGCCCGGTGGACGGCACTAGATAGTGTCATTCCGTGAGGTTGTACAATGTCTCTGATGTCGTCAATCCATTTTCTTCTTGGACGTCCTCGTGGTCTCGTCGCAGATGATCTTTGATGTAAGGCCAGTGATGGTAGTTGCTGATGTTGCATTCTAATGACATGGCCAAACCACTTGATCTTCTGTCTGTCAATAAATGTGGCACATGGTGTTGATCCCACAGTCTGTCTGATAGTAGCATTTCTTACTCGGTCTCGGATTGTTAAGTTGGCAGCTCTCCTCAGGCATCTCATTTCGCAGGTGTTGATTTTGCGAAGGTGTAATTTGGATAAAGTCCAGGTTTGAGATTGGTAGCATAGGGTTGGTGTGAATATGCTGTTTATTATCTGTCGTTTTGCGGACATGGGTATGTTTGGATGTTTCAGTAAGGGTGATAGTTGATATGTAAGTGCACTAGCTTTTTGACATCTGATTTCAATTTCTCTGTCCAATCTGCCATCTTCTGTGATCATACTTCCAAGGTATTTAAATTCTTTAACTTGTTTCAGAGGTGTGTTATTTATCTGTATATTTAGTGGGCCTGGCGATCTGCTAACTTGCATTACTTCGGTTTTGGCTGTGTTTATACTCATATTGTATCTGCTGCAGGTTGAACTCAGATTAGTAATATGATTTTGTAGTCTGCCCTCATCGCTGTAAAACAGGCACTGATCATCTGCAAATAGAAGTTCATTTATTCCATGTGGGTCAGTTGTTTCATCTGGAGTAAAGAGTTCTAAATTTTCTGAATCTGGTCTGTCGAGACTTGCTTCTTTGGAAATTCTGTCCATGTAGATATTGAATAGCAGGGGAGAGAGCACACATCCCTGCCTCACTCCTGTATTGACTGTGAACATATCTGATATACCTTCCTGTGTTCTCACTGCACTTTGGCTCGAGTGGTACATGGCTATGATGTTTTCTAGCAGTTGCCCTTCTATCCCATAGTCTTCAAGGATGGTCCATAATTTGTATCTGTCTACTCTATCAAAAGCCTTTTCCTGATCTACAAACACAATATTCTGCTGGTCACTATATTCAATAGTTTTTTCACAAATTTGTCTAAGTGTAAATAATGCATCAGTGCAACTTTTACCTTTCCGAAAACCGAATTGTGCTTTGCTTAACTGTTGTTCAACTATTGGTCTAGCTCTTTGTTCCAAAAGTTTTGCATACATTTTCCCTATATGGCTTAGGAGTGATATACCTCTGTATGTTTCGCACTCTCTCATATTGCCTTTCTTTTTCCATATTGGTACTATTATTGCCTGTTGCCAATCATCTGGGACTTTTCTTTCTTCCCATGGTATATTAAAAAGTCTTGTTAGCCATTTAACTCCTGTTTCCCACAGGCCTGAATAGCTTCTGTGGTTATTCCATCTGGACCTGGTGATTTGTTCTTAGGACTTTTCTGTATAACTGCTTTGACTTCTGCAGATATGAAATTTGGTTCTTGCTGTCCCTGGCGTTTATGCACAAAAGTGAGGTTTCCTATGTTATGTGTGGGGTTAAGTAGTTCTTGAAAGTATTCTGCCCATCTTGCTAGTCTTTGTTGTGGATTAAATATTGGTATACCTCTTTTGCTGTTTATGATGGTGGTTGGGTTGTAACATGCATCTCTGTTTCTCATTGTGGTGACACGTTTATAAAATTCTCTTGGGCAGTCTTTGCTAAGGGTCGCCATCTGTTCACCGTATATTCTCCAGGATTCATCTTTAGATGCTCTAATTGTTCGTTTGGCATTACGTCGTGCTATTCTATAAGTAATATAGTCCTGTTCAGATTTAGTTGTGATCCACTTTTTGAATGCTACCTTCTTTTTGAATATGCTATCTTTAACTTCGTTGTTCCACCAGGCTGTTCTTAATCTTTTGTCTTGCCCTACTTTCTTTGTTCCACATTTATTTTTCAGTGTGTCGAGCATGGCAGCCTTGAAACATGTCCATTCCTTATCTACGCTTGAGTGGTCTTCAGGGATGTTCTTATGTAGGTTTTGGATTTCTTGATTGAATTCGTCTGTAACTGTATTTTCCTGCAGCCTCCTATAATTGTAAAGAATACATTTAACAAATGGATGGAGCTTGCAGAGGTAGGGAAAGATTTTAATAAATTAGTAGATCTAATGTTAAGAGACAAGGTAGTATCTGCATGCAATTCTAACTTAGTAGCTTTCTTTGAGGAACGTAAGCCAAAAGACATAGACAAAATGTCACAGTTAGGGCAAAACTACATGACTGCACATCCTAACGTATCTATTGGGAAACTAATGAGTGAGGAAATAGCCTGTGCAGCGTACACTAAACAGGACCAGAATCCAGTCATCAGACCAAGGGCGAAAAGTGTGGATTCAGCACAGAAAGGTGAGCAGCAAGAACCTCAAGATAATGGTTTCCGAGGAAGCAATGTTGGTAGAGTAGGACGGTACCCATATAGAAGAGGGAATTTCCAGAGACGTCAGAATTATGCCGGATGTTGGAATTGTGGGAGCTGGAGACACAAGGCAGCGGAGTGTGACGTGCAGCCAGCCAGTGAGCCAACAAGTAACGCAAGGAAGGAGATCATCTGTTTCAAATGTGGAAAGAAGGGGCATGTCAGCCATCAATGTAGGATGAGAGAAACAGAGCACTCAAATGCAGCGCAAGTAATTGAGACGCTGAACAATGAAGATTGTAGTCGGTGCAAACCTCATTTTGAAAAAGACAGTCAGCCAGTCCTAATATGTGGTCATACAGTGAAAGCAGGATCAGCAGTGCATGAAGGAGGAAGTCTGAAGCTGCATCAGGGATTCGTCAATGATAGACCAGCGTTAACAATTAGGAATTCCGGATGTACGTCTATCGGAGTGAGGAAAAGTTTAATAGATCCCTCGGATTATACAGGGAAAAAGATTAGATGCATAACATTCAACGGCACAGTAGAATTCTACCCATTAGCCATAATAACAGTAAAAACACCATATATCACTGGAAGAGTGACAGCGTGTGTTTTGGACTCACCAGTGGCTGATTTGATCATAGGAAATGTTATAGGAGTTAAAGATTGTACTGAAGAGGAAGTAGTTTATTGGGACCAAAAATATAGTGTAAGCAGTAATGAGGTAGTTACCACAAGAGAACCTAAATTAGAAAGTATAGCTGAGGTAGAAGAGGCACTTGAAGTAGACACAGGAACTCAGGACAAGGATAGTACAGCTGAGCAGATAAGAATGGATCCCAAATATAGTGCTAGTGACTCCCAGAGACAAGATACTACTCTGAACAAATGTTCCCAAGGGTGTAGGAGAGTAGAACATAGGCAGTCAAAGAAAGGTAGAGGGTGCTTCGAGAGGAAGAACAATGTTCTCACTCGCAGCTTTTCAGATAGTGGAACTGCACGTGGGCAAGGAGCAGTACCTTTAGCACATAGAGACCGATATACTAGAACAGCTCAGGATAGTGCATGTGCAGGGCACATAGGCATAAGGCGTATGCAGCAGAAAGCAAGGTGCCAGATATATGGGCCAAGATTGAATAAAGAGTTCAGACTAAACAGAGACTCAAGTGTAACGGTGCAATATGCAGATAGGAAAGTTGAGTCAGGTCAAAAGAGTGTTCACGACATTACTGACCCAGGGCTAGGGATAGCAAACAGATGTTGTAATTGTAGAGGTACCATGAGTCATGGGTACACGAAAGGTAGACACAGCATCGACAGGAATCAGAGGAGGGTTAATGCAAGAACAGAACCACCTGATATAGGGTCGGTACACAAATAGTATTGTGTGGTCGTGAAGTAGTAAGAGACCTGTGGGTACATAAGTATAATGCTTTCCTATGATGTATTATTATTATGTGATGTATTAGTTCATGCATTGGTACACAAGATAGAAAGATGGTTGTATTTATGTGTGGGGAATATGGGAGTGTACTATGAGCATTTGATGTTTTATGTAGTGTGGTAGCTAAAGTGAGATGGAGCCATACTTAGGGCTACCCAGGCAATATGTCTGGGTCACATGTTTAGTAAGTTTTAGTCTCCCAATATTTGAAAACGAAGTTTTCTTTTAGGAGGGGGGGGGGGTGATGACATAAGCCTGGGTCATTGACAATGAGTTGAGTGACCGGGCATGAGAAAGAATGGGTAAAAGTGGGAGACAGTAAAGTGACTGACCTGGCAATGAGAAAAACAGCCAGTCCTGAGAAATAAAATAGTGAGGGTAGAGAAAAACCCCATAGGGTGGATGGGGCGAGAGATAGTGTATTTGTTGTGTGAAGTCAAGGGACTTCAGGGGAGTTGAGTTTTGGATACCGAACGAGTCGGTAGTCGACGGAGAACGGTGTTGTGTGATTCTCCGAGCTGTGAAGCAGTCCTAAAACCCAGAGTGGGTTGCATAGTGAGCAGAGGCTCCGACCCAGTGGGTGGGTCGTATTGTGTGAGATCCAGCCGTGGATAGTAGCTGGATTACCTGTATTGTGAATTGGAGATTCAGCAGGCCGTGAGAAGGCATTGATGTGTGCGTGTAGAGTTGTGAGGAATATATATCTCTTCGGTGGATTACATTGTGTTCTGGATTTATAAACATGTTCCGTTTGTCAGTGTTATTTCTGTAATAAAGATTATGTGCGCCAACTCAATCTTGTTTCATGACTGGTGAAGGTGCACTGCTGGGGTGAGTTGGATTAAGAGACAGTTAGATAGCTCGATTGACACACCCGGAGCATCGTTACCTAGACAACGACCATCACACGCCCTTATCATGAGAACGACGTGTGACAGTTATATTAATCTTTAATGTATGTTATATTAATCTATAATGTGTGTTATCTTAATCTATAATGCTGCAATGTATGTTATATTAATCTATAATGTGTGTTATAGTAATCTGTAATTTATGTCATATTAATCTGCAATGTATGTTATATTAATCTGCAATGTATATTATATTAATCTATAATGTGTTATTTTAATCTATAATGTGTGTTATATTAATCTGCAATGTATGTTATATTAATCTGCAATGTGTTATATTAATCTGCAATGCATGTTATATTAATCTGTAATGTGTATTATATTAATCTACAATGTATGTTATATTAATCTATAATGTGTGTTATATTAATCTGCAATGTATATTATATTAATCTATAATAAGTGTTATTTTAATCTATAATGTGTGTTATATTAATCTGCAATGTATGTTATATTAATCTGCAATGTGTTATATTAATCTGCAATGCATGTTATATTAATCTGTAATGTGTATTATATTAATCTACAATGTATGTTATATTAATCTATAATGTGTGTTATATTAATCTGCAATGTATATTATATTAATCTATAATAAGTGTTATATTAATATATAATTTGTATTATATTAATCTTTAATGTATGTTACATTAATCTGTAATGAACAAAATGTTACCTTATAATACTTGTTCATTTGATTGGGTGCCACGTTTTGTCAAAATCGAGTTTGTTTTTTTTGTTTTTTTTTTGTTTGGCACTGAATCAGTTTAGAGCATAAGCTCCCAGTTTAAGAGATGAGGCGGTTAAGAAAACTGGGTGGGGTAACAAGAAGCGTACACATTATCTTCAATGTATGTTATATTAATCTGCAATGTGTTATATTAGGCCCTAATCTGCAATGCATGTTATATTAATCTGTAATGTGTGTTATATTAATCTATAATATGTGTTATATTAATCTGTAATGCATGTTATATTAATCTATAATGTGTCTTATATTAATCTATAATGTACGTTATATTAATCTGCATTGTATGTTATGTTAATCTTCAATGTATGTTATATTAATCTGCAATGTATGTTAATTGTATTCTATAATGTATGTTATATTAATCTATAATGTATGTTATATTAATCTATAATGTATGTTATATTAATCTATAAATGTATGTTGTATTAATCTTTAGTGTGTGTTATGTTGATCTATAATATATGTTATATTAATCTATAATGTATGTTATATTAATCTATAATGTATGTTATATTAATCTATAATGTGTGTTATATTAATCTATAATGTGTGTTATATTAATCTATAATGTGTGTTATATTAATCTATAATGTGTGTTATATTAATCTATAATGTGTGTTATATTAATCTATAATGTGTGTTATATTAATCTATAATGTGTGTTATATTAATCTATAATGTGTGTTATATTAATCTACAATGTGTGTTACATTAATCTATAATGTGTGTTATATTAATCTATAATGTGTGTTATATTAATCTATAATGTGTGTTATATTAATCTATAATGTGTGTTATATTAATCTATAATGTATGTTATATTAATCTATAATGTGTGTTATATTAATCTATAATGTGTGTTATATTAATCTATAATGTGTGTTATATTAATCTACAATGTATGTTATATTAATCTATAATGTGTGTTATATTAATCTATAATGTGTGTTATATTAATCTACAATGTATGTTATATTAATCTATAATGTATGTTATATTAATCTATAATGTATGTTATATTAATCTATAAATGTATGTTGTATTAATATTTAGTGTGTGTTATGTTGATCTATAATATATGTTATATTAATCTATAATGTATGTTATATTAATCTATAATGTATGTTATATTAATCTATAATGTGTGTTATATTAATCTATAATGTGTGTTATATTAATCTATAATGTGTGTTATATTAATCTATAATGTGTGTTATATTAATCTATAGTGTGTGTTATATTAATCTACAATGTATGTTATATTAATCTATAATGTGTGTTATATTAATCTATAATGTGTGTTATATTAATCTATAATGTGTGTTATATTAATCTATAATGTGTGTTATATTAATCTATAATGTGTGTTATATTAATCTATAATGTATGTTATATTAATCTATAATGTGTGTTATATTAATCTATAATGTGTGTTATATTAATCTATAATGTGTGTTATATTAATCTACAATGTATGTTATATTAATCTATAATGTGTGTTATATTAATCTATAATGTGTGTTATATTAATCTACAATGTATGTTATATTAATCTATAATGTGTGTTATATTAATCTATAATGTGTGTTATATTAATCTATATTGTGCGTCATATTAATCTAGTCACTAGTGAGCAATATTACTTCCTACACTCTAGTGACTAGTGAGCAATATTACTCTGCTTCTGATGTACTTCCAGTAAAGCGAAATCAACACAAAATGATTTGTCTCCAAATTACCCATGACTGATTTTGAACCCTTGACACCTCATTTCGGGGAATTGTGAAACTACCGCAAGCGGCTGCGCCAGTCAATAAATTGTGCAATTGTTAGTTTGTCTTCTTTGTTCAAATTTACAATGAGACATTTAAGCATGTAACGTAAGATGTGTTGGCTGACATATCTCAGAGCATGGGCACACATTTGCTTCCTCTAGTAAAATGATGCTGTTGTTACGAATGACCCAGTCTGAATCTAGTATAACTTTACCTTTAACTTGTTCTCTTGTCTAGTGTGTCCTTCAATATCCATTTCTTTCCTATTGGCCTCTAATCTGCTCTGTGAATGACAATCATACCTAAGAATACTGCGATAAACTCCAGACAGTTCCCTAGTAATCTGCATCACATTCTGGTATTGAGCCCAATGAAAACACGACGCTAATGGACCGGGTGTCAAGGCTGCCCTGTGACAGAAAGCTTGACACTGTCGAGCCTGTACTCTTGTGTTTCTCACTAACATGCCGGATTGGTCTTTTCTGGGATTTGGGATGTACACAGACTGGCTCAGGATCTGCTGGAATACAAAACAATACAGTGAAAAGTTCAAGAACATCCTATTCTAACCCAGGATCTGCTGGAATACAATACAATCAAGTGAAACCTTTCAAAACATTCCATTCTAACCCAGGATCTGCTGGAATACAATACAATAGAGTGAAACCTTCCAGAACATTCCATTCTAACCCAGGATCTGCTGGAATACAATGCAATCAAGTGAAACCTTCCAAAACATTCCATTCTAACCCAGGATCTGCTGGATTACAATACAATAGAGTGAAACCTTCCAGAACATTCCATTCTAACCCAGGATATGCTGGAATACAATACAATAGAGTGAAACCTTCCAGAACATTCCATTCTAACCCAGGATCTGCTGGAATACAATACAATAGAGTGAAACCTTCCAGAACATTCCATTCTAACCCAGGATCTGCTGGAATACAATACATCTTGTTATTCGTTTTGTTTCGTGGTTCATTCATTCAGTAGTAAGTTTAGTTTAGTTTAGTTTAGTTGATGGATCAACATCACGGCACACGGGTGCAACCCATAAGTGCTCCGTTCTCCTCATAACTCAAACCTGAGTCTGGAGAAACTCAGCTCAGTGCACGAACTCCGTAGCACCGGCGAGGATCCTGAAATACTTTGGGTAGATTTTTAACTCGAAATTTAGCCCGGACAGCGCCGTCAGGCTCTCTTTTTCGATTTCCAATTGCCAAGGGATTTTTTACGTGCGCAACAATAGGGCGTCTTATCTCACTACCCAGAGAGTAGGGGATATATTATTACTAGAAGTCCACGTGAAGGGATCCTGGTCATCACCGGGGCTTGAACCCGGGACCTCCAGCACTCGAGGCGGACACCATACCTCGAGACCACGCAGCCCCCCTCAGTAGCAATTCCTTTGCAAAACACTTTCCCATAACAACCTTCCGGAAAACCTCTCGATCATAAGCAAGATGTCACGCGTCCGATACACCCATCTGGTGATCATCCGTCACATTCTGCACCTATCTTCTCTTTGGCCTTCCTCTTCCTCTCTTCCCAGGCATATATCCCTCCATTATTGTTCTCTCTAAACTTTCGTGACGTTTCAAGTGACCAAAATATTTAAATTTTCTTTGTTTTATTTTCTTTAATAGTCAACCTTCTTCAATATTCAGCTCTAGAAGTATGAATGCATTTGTTCTTTTCTTTACCCAAGATATTCTTAGAACTCGTCTATAACATTTATATTCAAAGGCTTTTATGCGCTGCTCAGCTTGATTAGTAAGTGTCCAGGTCTCACCGGCGTATGTTGTAATGGGAAAGATGCATGCTCTTAAAAATCTAATTTTTATGCTAAATGAACGGAATGTTACCTTATAATACTTGTTCATTTGATTGGGTGCCACGTTTTGTCAAAATCGAGTTTTTTTTTTTTTTTGGTTTGGCACTAAATCAGTTTAGAACATAAGCTCCCAGTTTAAGAGATGAGGCGGTTAAGAAAACTGGGTGGAGAAACAAGAAGCGGCATAATGAGAAATGAGCACACAACGTTGACGATTTACAACATGCAATAAATAACTCATAATCATGTGTTGGGAACGTCTCGACTGGCAATCGCACCATACTTTACAGGACGTCGCAGTCAACACCTGCATTTTTATCAGTTTGTGATTTCTTGGCAAGTTTACGCTCAGTAGTTTGCCTTTGCTTTCTGAATCGCACCACATGGCACCGATATTGACCTATGGTTACTAACTGATTGATTGATTGATTGATTGATTGATTGATTTAGGAACCGACATCACAGCATTCGGGACATTCCCATAAGCGCTCCGTCCCCATCCTCATACTAACTGATTTTATGTTGTAAGGTACATTAGTCAAGCTGGTGCTTCTGAAGGAGAAAAGCCAGGTTATTTGGAGAGACCTACTGGCTTAGTATCTTTGTTCGGGTAGGCACTTGGTATCCACTACAAGCGAGGATCTGTCTGCAGACACTGCCTTATGCAGGAATCCAGATGAATCATACTCCGTGAAGGAGGTAACTGCTCCATCGTGACCGACAGGTTAGAATGGTACCCCGTGGACGTGAATTGTAGAGGCTGCGCGCTATACTTGGGTGTAAGAAATATAAACTGCTGGGACTGTCGTCTCGTGAGTAAGTTGATTACTAGGTTATTGTTACAGCTGTACTTGTTATATGGCGGAGACAGGCCTCATTGCTTATCATACTGATCTTGGTACATGTTTCAATAAATATCTGCGTGTGAAGCCTTAATAATGGATTGTTTCATGACCCCGTGATAATTCGCGTTGATCATTAGCGCTGCTACTGCTAATGTTATGGTGCTCGCCTGCTTTGGACCCCCAGGCAGGTGCAATGCCGGGTCCTATGCCTCGAAAGGGTCCAACCACAACTACTGGAGGTCCTTCTCAGAGGTTCTGTGGAGCCAGGGGACCTGAGAATAGAGCGTCTGGCCATACCAAATAAAGACTAACTAAAAAGACAGTTAAATTCATACAAGAGACAACATTGCAGTTATAGACATATTTCTAACGAACGAAAGAAGAAGAAGCATTTGACTTCTGTGATGACGTAGTCAGTATGTGAATCGCGCTAGAAAGCATCTACCTAAATAAACATTTGACATTCATAGCGGCTTCAGTCCGCGGTTCTATCTCCCACACAGTGTCTACTGCCGGTTACTGTTGTAGACCTCTGACAGTTTCTAAGACATGAATGATTAAGTCTTTACTCATATTCAGCTGTTACTTGACTTCCGGTCCAATATGGAGGTTAGTTAGTTAGTTAGTCGCAGTTCCAACTTCACAGCAACGGGTCGTTCCCATTATGCTCCGTTCCTGTGTCAGTGAATATCACACAAAACGCTTCCCACTGCCCGATATGGAGGTTAGGCGGTGAACTGTTAAGGTCTCGGGAGTGTTTATGCTTGTGGCTGCGGTTTGTTTATGCATTTTCCTCGCGTTGTACTGGTAGTACATGGTTCCGTCGTCCTGCTACTGAGTTGAGAGCGCGGAGCGACACTGTGAGCAGTGGGTTTCATGTAGAGTGCTTATACATCTGTCCGCGGTTGTTTCTGAAAAATGGCGGCTGCCGGTTGCTGAATTAACTGGGTTTGCTTTATGCAGTTATGTGAGTCTGCTGGTGTTCTAGGACTGCCGCTTCCATCGACGATGAAGTGTATTTTTCGTGGTGGACTTTTGTGTTGGCATTCTGGCAGCGGAAGTTTGCATAGTATACTTGTGCGGGCTGTTGGTGTCTCGAGACTCCTGTCTGTTCTACTTTTCAGATGGGGCACTGAGGAGCATTTTATGTGATATTCACACTAACAGGAATGGAGCATAAATTGGAACCACTGACTGACTGACTGACTAAACTGTTACTTTCTAAAACAAATTAAGTTTCTGAGACAAAAGGAGTTAAAGTAATAGTTTTTGTGCACAGAACGAGCTCACGAAATAAGTGTAAGTGTCAGGATGTTCATATCCAGTTTTACATATTTTACTTTAAAAAAAAACACACCTTTGAAATGACTAACAACTGCACATGGCACCTGGCACATAGCTGCCTTGAGTGTGTGTGGTACATATGTAGGAATGACAGTGGTGAAGTAGCACGCTCGCCTGCCGGGCCGGTGGTCAAAACCTCCCGCAGGCGGGCATGTTAAAATATTGATTTGGGATCCCAGGCCGACCCAGTTTTAAATTAGTACCCCTAAATAGCATGGAAAGTAAAGGTGGCCAGCGTGGTACTGACATCACCCATCGAGTGCAGATTGATCTATAACATATGGGATATGGGGAAAGAACCATGAATCCAGTGTACCCGAGGGTTTGGTAAAGGTATCTGAACTGTTATTACGCGAGCCTATGGGCCAGGAGGTCATGTCTATGAATGTCCACAGAAGCATAGTTTTAAATTAGACCAGGGCTTCATGTTCTAGCCAGCTTCACAAGGGTACCAGACAGGTCACGGGAACTAACAGCGGCCAGTGTGGTATTAACCACGTCACTCATTGAATGTCAGATTGTCTATAAACATATGGCACTATATACTCAATATGCTTTAATGTGTGTAAAATGGTCCTAATATTTTTACCTTGTTTCCATGGTTCTGATCCTGGTGAAGTCTGTTGAAAAAGAAAATGGCTTATTTTAATTTATTCTAAATTCTTTTAATAAAAAAAAAAAAACACTCTTGTGAAACATCGCTTGTATCATTCACTCTGTCAAATATGCCAGAATACGAGGCAACACACGTTTATTCGTCATTTCATACATCCCATAATATCAAGCAATAAAATCTCATAGGTTATTTCACACATCCCATAATACCATGCAACACGATCTCACTGGTTAGTTAAAAACCCCAGAATACCAGGCAACACAATCTCGCTGGTTATTTTAAGAATATCAGACATCACAATTGAATTGGTTACTTCATACTTAGTAAAATACAACACACTACACTCTCATTGGTTACTTGATACATCCCATAATGTCAGACAACACAATCTCATTGTTTCTTTACATCCCGCAATATAAGGCAACACAATCTCATTGTTACTAAATATCCCACAATACCAGACAAAGCACTCTAATTGGCTATGTTACACAGCATACAATACCAGGCAACAAAATCTCATTGGTTTTTTCATATATCCTACAATACCAGGAAGCACAATCTCATTGGTTATTTCGTACATCCTACAATACCTGGCAACACACTCTCATTGGCTATGGTACAAATTATACAATACCAGGCAACACAATCTCATTGGTATTTTAATATATCCTACAATACCAGGAAGCACAATCTCATTGGTTATTTCGTACATCCTACAATACCAGGCAACACGGTCTCATTGGTTACTTCATACATGTCACAATACCAGGCAACACACTCTCATTGGCTATGTTACACATTATACAATACCAGGCATCAGAATCTCATTGGTTACTTCATAAATGCTACAATATCAGGCAACACAGTCTCATTGGTTATTTCATACATTCAGTAAACAATACCAGGCAACACAATGTAATGTTGCTTTTGGTCTATCTACATTTCTCATCTATATATATATATATAAAAGACAGTGTGTGTGTGTGTGTGTGTGTGTGTGCGTGCGCGCGCGGGCGTGTGTGTGTCCTTTATGCGTTCCCGAACGGTCCATCCGATTGAGATGAAATTTTGTACAGATGTTCTTCTAACTCCCACGGAGCCAACTGACATAGTTAGTTAGTTTAAAATCAACAATTTTCCCTCAAGAACAAAAGAAAAAGGCAAACGCGCTTCAGAAAAAAAGAGACCAAGAAATGTCCCGCAAAATTGCGGGAAGGGAACTCACTCTCTGATTAAACCAGAAATTAGTTAGGAACAGTTGTTCTTCACTCCGGCGGATCAAACTGAAATAGAACAGGATCATCAGACCCGGGCCGGGAACAGACGTGAAGGGATAGATAGATGGATAGATAGAAAGACAGACAGATAAACAGACAGACAGACAGACAGACAAAGACAGATAAATATAGAGATAGATAGATAGATAGATAGGTAGGTAGATAGATAGGTAGATAGGTAGGTAGGTAGGTAGATAGATAGGTAGATATGTAGGTAGGTAGATAGATAGTTAGAGATAGATAGATAGATAGATAGATGGATATATAGATAGATAGATAGATAGATAGATAGATAGATAGATAGAATCCCGCCAGGAGCTGGGCGAAGCCGGGCCGGGTCAGCTAGTAATTTTATACATTTTACTACACTGGAAAGAACTTCTTTACATTTGATCTTAAATATAACATTCTTTTGTTTTTTTTTGAACTGATCCTCTCGCCGCTCGCCTGCCTGTCGTTCTCGCTTCTCCATCCATATATCTCCCCTTTCCTTGTTCTCTGGCCACCCTCCGCGTGTCGTCCTGGCAAAGGTTGGCCTTCTACCCATTATTAACCCTCCCCCCGGACTTAGCTAACATCATTTCAACTGATCTACAGAGCACATGGTTTCTACCCCCTCCCCCACCCCGGTTCAGATTCGTGTCTGCTAGGATTCAGTTTGATTCGACTGACTTCAGGACCTCAGCTAACTGACCGTTTCGTAATTAGTGATGCAACAGTGTCTGATTGCCTGTTGTATGCTGATGAAGGCATTTTAGCCAAAATGTCTTTTATGTCACTTGGGGATGTGATCTTATAAAGCTGATCGATTCCACTTTCCTTTCTTTTTAACCTTTTAAAAACTTTACTGCAGTTCAACCTATTTAATTTCTCTGGTAAAGAAACTGAATTTGTGAATAGTGAAACTAAAGAAATACCGGAAAATATTTCACGTAGCACATTGCAGTTTCACTTTCTTCATCTTAGCACAGAGACGGAGGCTTAAACTGTATCTGCAGTTCTGCTGGCAGGAGAAAGCCCACAGTTTTCAACAGCTCAATGCTGACAACCCTGTAACCTCTGCTTCACCTCTGACCTCTCTAGCGGTAATCACCATCATCCAGTGCCTTGCCGGCTGGCGCGAGTGATCATGCTTCTCCAAAAATTACGATCTCCAACGGCATGGATCAATTTGTGTGTTGACTCCATTCCCTGCCATGACAAACGACTGTCAAGAATTTGCTGACACTTTCTTCCTCTCTCTTTTCTCAAATCTTTCACAACATGTTCCAGTTCTTGTCCTCTCATAACGTGGCCAAAAATGATGTCTGCCTCTTTCCGATGTTTGTGATAAGCTGTCTTTGCGACTTAGTTTCCTTCAAAATGTCCAGAATGCACATTTGGCTGTCCAATTAGTTTATAGCATTCTTCTATACAAACCATATCGCCATGGCTTCTAGTTTTTTCCCGCCTGTTTATTAACTGTCCATGATTTATGGACCTTATGTTAAAATTGGATCTATGTAACATGCAAGAATTCTTTTTCTAACTTCCAAGGATTAGGGCCTATTGCGTAACAAGTTTTTCATTTCATAGAATGTAATTTTTGCTTGTCCTATTCTTTTCTTGCTGGTATCCCTGGCGTAGAGGTTAACGTCTTTCTCCATAATCCCGTATATTCTCGTGAGTAACCCAGCTACGCGAGATTCGGCAGCTGATCGCGCCGCGTTAGCTACTTACGGGGGTATTTGAGCCGGTCGGTCAGAAAGCAATGGCAAACTACTGAGTGTAATATTGCCTAGTAAATCAACCGCAGCTGAAAAATTCTGGTGTTGACTGCAACATACAGTAAGGCAGTAGTTCCCAAGCTTTTCAAGCCGATGGCCATAACTACTATTTTTGGTAGTTAAGCGGGCCACAACGTTATAAAATTATAAAAGTCGTGCAATATCATTTTTACCTTTCTTAACTTTCCTCAACAAAATTCTAAAACTTTAAAGGCAGTCAGTGTCAGTGCTACACTGCGGTCATTTTTGGGTTTAAAATCAAAAGTTCATTTAACAATAAATCTTAAAATGAGTTTCGAAAATCGCTATTAATGTAATTAATTTACAATTGTAACTGTTCTTCATAACCAGTTACTTAAGTTCAGATGCCAGTTTGTCAATGTCTGGGCACAAATCTGTCGTGCCCAAAGTCATAAGCGCAGCTAGGTTACTGTCTGGAACGTTGCTTGTTTTTTTTTATAACGGTAATTGCGGAAAATGATTGCTCGCATCTGTAAGTCGAACCAAAACGACAAATGTATCTCTGGGCGAATGAACGCGAGTGTTCAAATTGTTCGACAGACAATAGTCGCCATAATGAAATCATATGATTTGCTGAAGGTGAAGCGGGCAGATCCAGAAATTTACATCTTAGTACAGAATTGCATTTCAAATCAATTACTTCGTGCTGAAGGTTTTGCTGTAATTGACAGAGCTTGGCATCAGGAAATACGAACGGATTTATAAAGAGGGCAACATTATCCTCCTCTATTGTGAACTCTCGTAATCTCGACTGAAAGATATCCAGAAGACTTTCAACTTTTACTTTGTACTGTAACAAGTCACATTTCTTTTCCACCACAAGCGTCTTCAGAGTTGGAAACTCCTCTAAAGTCCCTTCAGTCAGTTGTCCGATAAACAGTCGTGGTCTCATTTTAAATGAAGAAATGTCACACACTTGTAAATTGTTTGTTTTTTCCCTAGATCCTCGCATTTAAAGAGTGTAAATGAGACGTGATGTCCACCAAAAATGCCAGGTCATTAAGTCAGTCATCATTCAGCAGACGTTCCCGTTCTGTAGGCACTTCATTTATTTCAGACAGAAACAGATAGACACTATATTTCAGTGCCCAGAAACATGACATAACATTCCCTTTAGATAGCCATCTGACATTACAGTGTTACAGTAGCTCACCCTATTCCTCATTCAGGTCTGATAGAAACTGTCTGAAATCACGCCTGTTCAGCGTCTTACTTCGAATTTTGTTCACACATCTCAGAACAACATCCATGACATGTTTCAGATTTAATGTCTTTCCACAGAGAGCTTCTTGGTTAATGATACAATGCTATTTTAATATAGTGTGGCCAAGAAACTGTTCCAATAATGCTAGACATCCAGACTCTTTACCCTTCAAAATCGGAGCACCGTCAGTGCATACACTATCCAATTTAGTCAATTCTATGTTGCTTTTCTCTTCACACAACTTCAGAGTTTCAAACAGATCAGTCCCTTTGGTAGTTGCATGCATCGATTCAAGTCTAGAATTCTTAAATGACTTCAAAATTATCGTTTATTGTTCAAACAAAACCTGCGATCTGGGCTCTGTCAGAAATATCAGTGGAGTCATCCATTGCCAATGAAAAAAATTTACAATTTGTTTATTTGTGCTGCTACATGACGATGAACATCGTTGGCTAATTCTTCAACTCGCCTGGTCATAGTATTATTAGACAAAGGAATTTGATCAAATTTTGTTTCACACATTTTATCGCCAAGCATTCTAGCAGCAATTTTAAGGGAAGGCTCGATTATTTCTTCTGCATGGAAAAGATCTTAGACTTGTAAAAAACATATATTGGAAACAACAAGCTGCCATAAGAGTTGATAATGAAGTAAGCCAATATCAGCCTATTAAGAGGGGTGTGAGACAGGGATGTGTAATGTCTCCAGATCTGTTTTCCCTGTACAGTGAAAGTATTTTCAGAAATATTGAAGATATGGAAGGAATCAACATTGGGGGACGATGCATCAATAACATTAGATATGCAGATGATACAGTCTTGATTGCAGACAATGAACAGGACCTGCAAAATTTAGTAGATGCGGTTGTTACACACAGTGAACAACTAGGATTAAAATTAAATTGTAAAAAGACACAGATTATGGTCGTCACTAGGAAGAACGAAATACCACAATGTAATATTCAAGTAAATGGGAATATTCTTCAACAAGTGAATCGGTACAATTATCTCGGAACAGTAATAACATCTGATGGGAGATGCCTTGAAGAGATTAGAACAAGAATCGCCATGGCAAAAGTAGCCTTTAGCAAGATGAAAAACATACTGACCAATACAAAGATGCCAATTTAAACGAGAAAAAAAATGTTGAGATGCTGCATAGAACCTGTACTTTTATATTGATGTGAAGCATGGACAATGAGCAGTCAGGCTGAAAAACATCTTATGGCTGTAGAAATGTGGTTTCTGAGGACAATGCAAAGAATACCATGGACAGCCAGAAAGACCAATGAACAAGTCCTTCAAGAAAAATATGAAGATCGTAAACTGATTAGAGATATAGACGTAGACAGTCACAATTTTTTGGGCATGTTATGAGAAGAAATGGATTGGAGAATTTGGTGACAACTGGTAAGATCGAGGGGAACAGACCAAGGGGAAGACCTAGAAGCAAATACCTGGATGGCTTGGCCTTGTGGCATGGTCGAGACAGAAACACGGAGCTGATCCACGACTCTGGTGATCGAGTGAGATGGCAGAACATAGCCACCCACGCTTACCGGCATAGCACATGATGGATGGATGGATGGATTCTAGCAGCAATTTTAAGGGAAGGCTCCATTATTTCTTCTGCATTGGTGAACGCCTTCGTTTTGCGAGCCAACAGAAGAGCGACTTCGTACGACGCAACAATAGCACTCTAGCTTTGTTCGTTAGCCTTAGTGGAAAATGACTGCTGCCTGGTCAGAGAACTTTCTTTTTAAGCTATGAAATCTTTTCTTAACTCCGAATTGAACAGGTATTGAGCATTTATTCTGAATGTGTAGTCGTCAAGTGTCGTTCCAGATTAGATTTGATTGGTTACAGAAACACACAATCCGCAGATTAAGCAAACTGGTTTACCACTACGGATACTATAGAATTATCACCCTTTTCGGCGCTCTCCACTTTTTTTTTGGTACTTTCGCGAACTTTTTCCTGCGTCGGCGAACGATGACTTCCGGTTTGACATGTACTGCTATAAGACCCCCCAAAAAAAAACGAAAGCAGTGTGGTACGATCAAAGGGAAAGTTATTCTCATATATTTAGCATTGGTTCTGCTAGCTAGCCGCCAAGTTATTAAACCAAAAAAACAATTTATCTGGATTATATTTGGTTCTTTTCACGATTAGTAAGGTAATTTGTCTTATAACTCATGTATTTGAAAATTCCCTTCATTTTTTCTTCCATATTTGAATTCCCCGTTCAATTTTACATAAATATGAAGAGTTTCAACATTGCAGGTGTTTGCAGACGTTCAGGACAAAATATTTACTGACATGGCCACGGCCGGCCGTCATACTCCGATTGCGGCGCCCATACAATAAACTATAGCGGACCTGTATTTATTTACAATTAGAACTGGTAATTTAAGTACTAACATTAAACAGAATACAAGTGTCATGTGTAGCAGTAATGTATCTGTGTACTTGCATAATATTTCAGCATTTTACATGACTGAAAATAATTTTCAAAGCCAGTTTTCAGACCCGTCTGTAAACTTGAAAGGTGTTACAGTTAAGTAAGGAGTACTTTTTTTCTAAGCTGCGCTGCAGCACTTTATTATTTAAATTTAAATACAGTACTGTAAAATAAGTTATATGTTTTAAATAAGTTAGTATTTAATTATTAATTGCTAACAATTAGATACAGAACAGTGTGCTGTAATTGTAGAGCAGAAGTAGAAATAGAAATCAATTTTTAGTGAACAGTTAATTATTTAATATTTTAATTTTTTTATTATTTAATATCTTAATAATTAATTAACTGCTGCTTAATTTGTGTAGCAGTCACAAACTTAGTTACTTACATTAATGTTTATAATATTTAATCAACAAAAGAAAGCTGTCGCAATGCAGTTAGTACATTAAGACAATATGATACATTTTCATGAATTGTTCTTTCACTAACGACGAACATTTCACATGACATTTAATTAATATAATAAATGTGCAGCTATTTTTAACTAGCAATTAGGTCACAGCACATCATAACAAAAAGTCTTATGAGTCAAGTGCATCTTTGTCAGAGACTCTGAGACTCTTGTGCTTTGTACGATGCTTTCGCCAGGCCGGCGTGTGGAAGGAGACTGAGCAAACCTGGTGCAATGAAGTTGATCCTCTAATTCCTCTCGACATTCTATCGAAAGTGGAATGTGACCTTCACTTTCCTGTTACCAAATCATAAGTAGAAACCCCATTTTAAAATATTCTCTGTATATGCAAATACTAATAATAATCATCATCAAGTGCCGGCTGGCATAGGCGTTCATGGCTTTCCACAAATCTCGGTCTTTGGTGTTCTGGATCCTAATACTAAATTATATTATACACCTGCGTTATACACCTGAGAGAAGTGAGGAGTCTCGTTCATGCCAACGAACCAGGCAAGCTAATACAGGAAAGTACTCTTACTAATAATTTACATATATTTAAATAATTAGTCGTGAAACATAAAAAGCAATTAACCAAAGAATGGCCATCACTTGTGACACTCTTTCTTGAACCATTTCCTGTGACATTCCAGATTCTGCCTGTCACACCTACTTTGCCACAGCCTGTGTCAATTTGATAAAACAATTCAGGTGCACACCTTCCTGTGGTGAGTTTCTATATATTTGTGATTTCATAAGTAAAAACCCAATGTTTAAATATTGACCAATATAGGCATACATACATTTCTCCCTCCAATCTTCGTTGAATTCACGACAAGCAACGTCTTCAAATTTTCGCTTTTTATCATTGTTTGATTTTAGATTTTCCACACTCATGTTTATAGGCTTTAACGGTAAATTTTTATTTGAATAAAAAAATTTAATTTCAACACAATACTGCCGACTCTGCTTAGCAGTTGTAACAAACGACAATATGGCGCCTTGCGCACTGTGATTGGCCAACAAGGCTGGGATATGGGAACTTCATAACGTTTCGTTGGGAACTGAACAGGTACATTCGATAATATCTGAGCATAATAAACACGAGCAGAGTAAATTATCGCACGCTGACGGGGCGCTCCGAGTGCATTTTTGAAATGATTAAACTGAAATTACGCGCTTGCCCCAAAATAACGTCATTTAATCTAGCCATATTTAGCAGAAAGATCGTAGTAATATTCATGTCCATATTAGAAAACAACAAAATAAGTGACCGAATGTTACGAACTTCGCTTGCATTTTTACATAATCTGGCATATGCGTCGATGTCTCGGTTCTATGAAAAACAACTCATTCATTCATTCATTCATTCATTCATTCATTCATTCATTCAGTAACACCTCCTTTTCAGAATCTCGCTCCCATAATGACTTTCCGGAAAACTTCTCGGTCATGAGCAAGATGTCCCGCGTCCGATACACCCATCTAGAGATCAAATGCCACATCCTGCACCTATCTTCTCTTTGGCCTTCCTCTTCGTTTCTTCTCGGGCATATACCTCTCCATTATTGTTCTCTCTAAACTTTCATGACGTTTCCAGTGACCAAACTATTTCGATTTTCTTTGTTTTATCGTATTTAGTTGGCGAAAAATAGACAAATAATATGCACTAGAGGTAAGACAACAATAAGTCTGTTATCTTGCAGGAATTAACTATTCAACATTTAATCCGCATCCCCTTCTCCTTTGTTTTTGTTTAATGTCTACACAAGAAGTACAGTTATCTGGATATCTTCACAATTAAGTGTCGTCTCCGTATTGAATGTTAGCTATAATGAGCTTCCAACATAACTGGAGCAGAGTGAGTTAATGTAATTGTCTGGGACAGAGTGGGTTAATGTAATTGTCTGGGACAGAGTGGGTTAATGTAAATGTCTGGGATAGAGTGGGTTAATGTAATTGTCTGGGACAGAGTGGGTTAATGTAATTGTCTGGGACAGAGTGGGTTAATGTAATTGTCTCGGACAGAGTGAGTTAAATTAATTGTCTGGGACAGAGTGAGTTAATGTAACTGTCTGGGACAGACTGGGTTAATGTAATTGTCTGGGACAGAAGGAAATGAAACCGAGTGGGCTATTCTTAATGGCCAGAAGAGAGAACTGGGATAGAGTGGGTTAATGTAACAGTTTGGGATATGAGTTGGGACAGAGTGGGTTAATATAACTTATTGGGGCAGAAATTGGAACCGAGTGGATTCATGTAACTTGCTGGACATATGGAACGAGACAGAGTGGGTTAATGTAATCGACTGGGACAGAGGGAATTTGATAGAGTTGGTTAATCTTGCTGGCCAGAACATCGAACCAGGACAGAATGTATTATTGTAACGGCTGGGACAGAGGGAATTTGGACAAAGTGGGTTAATGTAATTTGCTGGGACAGAGGGAATTTGTTAGAGTGGGTTAATGTTATTGGCTGGGAAATGAGTTGTGACAGAGTGGGCTAATGAATTTGGTTGAGACCAAGACAACTGGGACAGAGTGGGTTAATGTAACTGAGTGGACTTAGTGGGTTAATGTAACTCGCTGGACATAGTAGGTTAATGTAACTAGCTAGACATAATGGGGTAATGTAACTGACAGGGACAGTGTGTGATCATGTAATTGGCTGGGACAGAAGGTGGGACAGTGTGGGTTAAAGTATTTGGTTGTGACCAAGGGAATTTGGACAGTGGATTAATGTAACTGGCCAGGACAGAAGGGACAGTGTGGGTTAATGTAATTGACTGGAACAGTGTTGGTTAATGTAACTGACTGGGACAGTGTTGGTTAATGTAAGTGACTTGGGCAGTGTGGGTTAATGTATCTGAATGGGACAGTGTGGGTTAATGTAACCGAATGGGACAGTGTGGGTTAATGTAACTGATTGAGACAGAGTGGATTCATGTAACTAATTGGGAGACAGTGAGGTAATGTAACTGACTGGGACAATTTAGGGTATGGACCTAACTGGGATAGAGTGGTTTATGTAACTGACTGGGACAGCGATGGTTACTGTAGCTGTCTGGAACAGAAGAAGCTGGAACAGATTGGCTTCATGTAACTGACTGGGACAGAAGGAACTGGAACAGATTGGCTTCATGTAACTTACTGGGACAGAAGGAACTGGAACAGATTGGCTTCATGTAACTGACTGGGACAGAAGGAACTGGAACAGATTGGCTTCATGTAACTTACTGGGACAGAAGGAACTGGAACAGATTGGCTTCATGTAACTGACTGGGACAGAAGGAACTGGAACAGATTGGCTTCATGTAACTTACTGGGACAGAAGGAACTGGAACAGATTGGCTTCATGTAACTGACTGGGACAGAAGGAACTGGAACAGATTGGCTTCATGTAACTTACTGGGACAGAAGGAACTGGAACAGATTGGCTTCATGTAACTGACTGGGACAGAAGGAACTGGAACAGATTGGCTTCATGTAACTTACTGGGACAGAAACAGTTAATGTCAAGGGAAAATAAAGACTATACCATGGCGACAGACGCTGGAGTCTTGTATCGGCGTGCAGCCGTCCCCGCGGCCATGGGGATTGTTGAAGCCGGGTATCGGTCCAAATCAGCTCCAGGATAGGACCCTAAGTTCTGAGATGCCTGCAGTCCAGTGTGGGAGAAACCTGTCATTTTCTGATCATGGCTGTGGCTGGGGCTGTTGAGAAAACAGAATAACCCAAATCATCACTCCTTTGCCAAAGCCAACATTCTTTAACACAAATCATCACTTCATTGCCACAACCAACATTCTTTAACTGTGCATCTGCACTCATCGGACCAGCCCTACAAACGATCAACATTGTGAAGGGACGAGACACAGGGTGGGATGTCTTCAGGATATAGTATACTATTGACGTTCTCCAGTCATCAAGCTGGTTGTTGGTGTACTTCTTTCGTCCTACCGCTTTTGAAGTGAAATATCGCGGTAATGTCTTTTCTTGTTTTTATTGCTACGTTTCTTATGCATTTCATCTCGCATGATGCGATTTTATTCGTGTGTTTCTAGAGCTGTCAATGTATGGCATTGGTAACAGATTTGGGAAGAATAAAGCATTTATTAGCTTCTTTTTTGTATGAATGTTGATATTTAGATTTTATAGAATATGTGATATTTGACTGTATTTATTGCATTATGTTTTTCTACCCTTGTTCTTCTATAAAAGTACAATCACAGCTCTTTGCCAATCTTGTGGTACTCTTCCTCTCTTGCCATGCCTGGTTACATTTGTTTGCTTCAACTGGGAGGTTATCAATACATGTAGCTTTGTTTGTGAGGCTTTCAATGGCTTCTCTGACTGCCTATACTAGGGTGTCAAAGACTGCAAATATTACAAGGCAAGATCGATAGAAAAAGAAAATGAAAGGACGTCTATGAAATAACTACATCACACAAGTCGGATGCATGAGCTAGGCGTCAGCAGCTGAATTATTTAACTAAAAATACATAAACCATGTTTATGAAATTAGAAACATGATTATCACAATTAACTTTAAAGGTATGATCAGGACAGACATGGCAACTGGACTCTTGTCTGCAGTAGCAGGTCAGATGAGAGATTGATGGACAGATGCAATAATTCAACTTAAAACACTATATATTGTTAGTGACCACCTTTTACACGTCTGATACAAATTGCACAATGATTCTATTTATATCTTGAATATTAATTACAGCCTCGCAGCATAGTTCTAGGGTCAAAGATTACAATCCAGTCCCAGTGTCCACTCTTACTCTCCAGTCATCATGTCTAACTTTACCCTTCAGTCATCATGTCTAACTTTACTCTCCATCGTCATCATGTCTAACTTTACTCTCCATCGTCATCATGTCTAACTTTACTCTCCAGTCATCATGTCTAACTTTACTCTCCAGTCATCATGTCTAACTTTACTCTCCAGTCATCATGTCTAACTTTACTCTCCAGTCATCATGTCTAACTTTACTCTCCAGTCCTTGTGTCAAACCAAGATATTCTCCAGTCCTAGTGTCAAACCAAGATACTCCCCAGTCCTAGCGTCCAGTCATAGTGTCAAACCAAGATACTCCCCAGTCCTAGCGTCCAGTCATAGTGTCAAACCAAGATACTCCCCAGTCCTAGCGTCCAGTCATAGTGTCAAACCAAGATACTCCCCAGTCCTAGCGTCCAGTCATAGTGTCAAACCAAGATACTCCCCAGTCCTAGCGTCCAGTCATAGTGTCAAACCAATATACTCCCCAGTCCTAGCGTCCAGTCATAGTGTCAAACCAATATACTCCCCAGTCCTAGCGTCCAGTCATAGTGTCAAACCAATATACTCCCCAGTCCTAGCGTCCAGTCATAGTGTCAAACCAATATACTCCCCAGTCCTAGCGTCCAGTCATAGTGTCAAACCAAGATACTCTCTAGTCCTAGTGTCAAATCAAAATCGCAACGTGTTTGAACACTACCTCAGTACAGACTACATTCCCCCATAAACAAAAACACAAAAATACAATAATAATGATAACTTATCTCAAACGACACCTAGCCAAAAAACATTCCCATACGTTTGGCACGTTACACCCTCCTTAGGTATTTATAATGCCCATGTTAAACATTGCCCCAGTGAGTCATTTGTTATTGATTATTTTTCATACGTTTTAATGCGATTGTTCTTTTGTTGTCAAAATTTGCTTCATAAGTGATGTTGAATGAAAGAATGTATGAGAGGAAATAGAGAAGAAGGGCAGAATGTCAGACGGGCCTGCGTGCCCAATTCTTAACCCTTTGAAAATAAAAACTTTCGTTCGTTCGTTCGTTCGTTCAAGATACTCTCCAGTCCCAGTGTACAATGTTACTCTCCACTCCCAGGGTCTTGATATCCATCTTCAACATGCGGACATGATTATCCAGAGAATATCTCTGATCTATGAACTGAATAGTTTAAACACAGGTATGCAATTCCCATTGTATGTTCTATGGGAGCAGATTGCAGCACGTGTAAACATATCTGTATGCAAAGAAATCTAAAGACACATTTCGGCCAAGTCCTGTTGCCAATTTCTAGCTAAACTGTTAACGAATTGTTAATCACTTGTAACAATGTTAATGAATCGTTACTCACTTGTAACAATTAACTCCATTGCATGAATGGTGATGTTTGCTCCTTCGGATGCCGTCTTTGTTTCTTGGTGGAGGAATCATGCGTTCAACGGGAACCACATCTCCACATTGGTAGCATTCACTGCTTGTTTCTCCCATTGTGGCGAATCCCCTGAAAACAGTCATCAAGCAAGTGTACAGTCCAGCTTTAGTTGTGGTGTTTTATACGTTAATACAATGTTATTAAGCTTCAGTTTTGTTGTCTTACACACTAACAGAATGCAATTTAGTTTTAGTTTTGGTGTTTTACACACTAATAGAATGTTTTTAATAAAATAACTTATGGTCTCCTTTGCAAGCGTGTGTTAGTTAGTTAGTCGCAGTTCCAACTTCACAGCAACGGGTCGTCCCCATTATGCTCCGTTCCTGTGCCAGTGAATATCACACAAAACGCTCCCCACTGCCCAATGTGAAAAGTGGAAAAGACAAGAGTCTCGACAAACAACAGCCCGCACAGATACACTGTGGATAATGACGCCACCAGAATGTCAACACACCAGTCCCCCACGAAACACCCAATTCATCTCTGATGGAATCGGCTGTCATTTTCCTATCTGAATGTTTCCAAGATGTTCACCCACACAGTCCATGAAATACAGTTCATAACCGACGGCAGTGGCAGTCAACCAGAAGCCCAGCAGCCACGCATTTCTGCATAAGGCAAAAACCGGTCAACTCTGGGACATAGCCACCTGCCATCGCTCTGAACATGCAGTCACGTTCCAAAAAAACAAACAAACTTGGGCAGATTCAAAAGCACTTCACACGAAACTCACAGCTCACAGTGTCGCGCCACGCACTCACTCAGTAGCAGGGCGACGGAACCATCAAGCGTGTGTATGATAACAGTCCCATATTTGTAGACCAATCAGAACTGGTAGGCATTAACTTCACAGACAACTCTCTGACACTTACTTTAGGCCTGTTCAACCTGGCAGCCAGGTCAATATAGGAAACTGCTCTAGGCTCTCTGTTATCTCCCATTATATTATGCAACTTCTCTTGCCTCAGTTATCTCCCATCATTTAAGACAACTTCTCTAGGTTCTCTATTATCTCCCATCATATTATACAACTTCTGTAGGCTCTCTGTTATCTCCCATTGTATTATACAATTTCTCTAGGCTCTCTGTTATAGTCTGTCATATCATACAACTTCTCTAGGCTCTCTGTTATCTCCCATCATATCATACAACTTCACTTCTCTAGGATCTCTGTTATCTCACATTATATCATAATACTTCTCTGGGCTCCATATTATCTCCTATCATATCATAAAACTTCTCTAGGCTCTTTGGTATCTCCAATCATAACACTTCTCTAGGCTCTCTTGTATCTCCCATTATATTATACAGCCCCTCCGAGGTCTCTGTTACCTCCCATTATATTATGCAACGTCTCTGGGCCTGATGGTATGGCCACATGAAGGCTTTGAGCGATGTAGACCTGAAGGAGATGGCCGACTGCTTTAACCAGAGCATTAGGACAGCATCAGTACCGCAGGATTGGGTGCACAGCTATCCCACCCCCCTCCCAAAACCATTCAAGGATCATTCAAAGCTTAGCGGCTTTAGGATCATCACCCTTCAAAATACATTAGGGAAGGATTTAGAGAAGATAGTCGCTGTTAAGCTGCAGGATTTTTTGGAAAGGGGGAAGCTTCTTCCAAGAGGCCTGGGGAGCTACAGGCCAGGAAAAGATACCTGGTCAAATGCAGCCACTTTTGCCTTTGAAGTTTATGAGGGGTTCCAGAGTAGACAGGAAACGATGGCGGCAGCGCTTGATCTCGAGGATGCGTACAATAGAGTTCGCTATGATATTTTGATGACCGCACTAATGGAGAAGGGGGTCAATGCCTGGTTGGTGAACTGGATAGCAGCCGTCCTGCATTCTCGTCGGGTTGCTCTCCGTCTGGGTGCATGGACCTCAGAGCCACATATTTTAACCCTGGGACTGCCACAAGGATCAGCAATCTCACCGGTGCTCTTTAATGTGTATACGAGCAAGATTGCATACCTAGAAGCACCAGGGGTTGGAAGGATACTAACATTTGCAGATGATATTCTTGCATATAGGCATGGGAGAGATAGGGAGAAAATAGCCCAGGAGCTACAGGTGACAGTAGACAAAGTGATTGACTGATGCACTGAAATGAGTGCTGTCATCACCCCGGAAAAGGCGGCTGTGTTGTCGTGCTCTCTGGACAACAGGATTGTGAGAACTGATGTCCCAAGTCTCACGATAGATGGCAGAAGCGTCAACAGAGAGAACAAACTGAAGTATCTGGGAATCACATTTGACAGGAGTCTGTCCTTCAAGGACCATGTGGAGACGGTTGTGACAAGATCTCAAAAGGGACTCAATGCACTTAAAACTATGGCTGCAATGGACACAGAGCAGAGAATGCTCTTCACACCATATCAGCACTTGATCCTCTCAGTGATTGATTATGGACTAGGAATGCTCATTGTCTCAAAGAGTCAGCTGGTGAAATTAGAGCGCATACAGAACGAAGCTATGCGGGTCATTCTGGGATGCACCAGAGATACTCCAGTAGTGTGTATGCGTTACATCCTTGGTCTGCCTACTGTTGCTGGTAGGCACAAGGTGATGCAGGCGAAGGCATACCTCAGAGTAGCTGCAGATACAGATCACCCGTTGCATGAGGCGCTGGACGTAGTTAAGGGTCAGAGACTGATAAGAGGGAAATCATGGATGGCTCAGGCGGAGGATACGATCAGACAGGTGTGCCCGCCCCTTGGAGAACATCAGGCGAGGAGAGGAGTGGGTCAGAGTGCCAGCGGAGCAAGACTTGTGCAGAGTTATAATTACATTGAGCCGGGAGTGCAGGGAGTGGCCAGCAGGGACCACAGAAGTGGAAATACAGCAACTAATTCAGGATAATTCTCGCCCGGGTGATGTAATTATCTACACGGATGGGTCGGTGTTGAGAGGTAGGAGAAGTGCCTGAGGGTTCTTGGCAAAAGCTAATGGTCGGCATTTGGTGCAGGAGAGCCTGGTGTATGATAACACAACATCTAGCTTAAGAATGAAGGTGGAGGTATACTGTGACCTGGTGTATGGGTGCTATACTGTGACCTGGTGTATGGGTGCTATACTGTGACCTGGTGTATGGGTGTTATACTGTGACCTGGTGTATGGGTGTTATACTGTGACCTGGTATATGGGTGCTATACTGTGACCTGGTGTATGGGTGCTATACTGTGACCTGGTGTATGGGTGTTATACTGTGACCTGGTGTATGGGTGTTATACTGTGACCTGGTGTATGGGTGTTATACTGTGACTTGGTGTATGGGTGTTAAACTGTGACCTGGTGTATGGGTGTTATACTGTGACCTGGTGTATGGGTGTTATACTGTGACCTGGTGTATGGGTGTTATATGGCTGTTATACTGTGACCTGGTGTATGGGTGTTATACTGTGACCTGGTGTATGGGTGTTATATGGCTGTTATACTGTGACCTGGTGTATGGGTTTATACTGTGACCTGGTGTATGGGTGGTATACTGTGACCTGGTGTATGGGTGGTATACTGTGACCTGGTGTATGGGTGTTATACTGTGACCTGGTGTATGGGTGTTATACTGTGACCTGGTGTATGGGTGTTATATGGCTGTTATACTGTGACCTGGTGTATGGGTGTTATACTGTGACCTGGTGTATGGGTGTTATACTGTGACCTGGTGTATGGGTGTTATACTGTGACCTGGTATATGGGTGTTATATGGCTGTTATACTGTGACCTGATGTATGGGTGTTATACTGTGACCTGGTGTATGGGTGTTATATGGCTGTTATACTGTGACCTGGTGTATGGGTGTTATACTGTGACCTGGTGTATGGGTGTTATATTGTGACCTGGTGTATGGGTGTTATACTGTGACCTGGTGTATGGGTGTTATATGGCTGTTATACTGTGACCTGGTGTATGAGTGCTATACTGTGACCTGGTGTATGGGTGTTATACTGTGACCTGGTGTATGGGTGTTATACTGTAACCTGATGTATGGGTGTTATACTGTGACCTGGTGTATGGGTGTTATACTGTGACCTGATGTATGGGTGCTATACTGTGACCTGATGTATGGGTGCTATACTGTGACCTGGTGTATGGGTGCTATACTGTGACCTAGTGTATGGGTGCTATACTATGACCTGATGTATGGGTGTTATATGTGTGTTATACTGTGACTTGGTGTATGGGTGTTATATTGTGACCTGGTGTATGGGTGTTATACTGTGACCTGGTGTATGGGTGTTATACTGTGACCTGGTGTATGGGTGTTATATGTGTGTTATACTGTGACCTGGTGTATGGGTGTTATATTGTGACCTGGTGTATGGGTGCTATACTGTGACCGGATGTATGGGTGTTATATGTGTGTTATACTGTGACCTGGTGTATGGGTGTTATATTGTGACCTGGTGTATGGGTGTTATATTGTGACCTGGTGTATGGGTGTTATATTGTGACCTGGCGTATGGGTGCTATACTGTGACCATTACTTTTTGTTTCCGGTTTCCGGCTTCGAGAGGACGTGTTTTAACATATTCTCCCGATTTTTGATTTTTTTAATAAGTTTACTCAATTCAATCACGATGCTGTGTATATCATTGTGTTCATTCTAAACTGGATTTACATACTACTCAACAGTTCAAGTCTATGTGACTGTTTAATTAATGAAATGAGAGTTTCTTTATTTTATGTGGTCGTAAGAGCACCTATCTATGAATGTTACCAATTATCGATTCACGACAACGTGAGAATTTGCCATGCGTGACTAACAAGTGATAAACACCACGCACCTTCTACAGAAAGGCCTGCGCGTATATTTACTCCATCATTTTGTTCGTTTAAAGCTGGATTTACATACAACACAAAATGTCAAGTTTATGTGAATGTGTATTTAGTTAAATGAGGATTTCTTTGTGAATCGTGACGGTAAGATCACCCATTTTTCAATTTTACCAATTATCGATCTACGACAACGTGAGAATTAACCATGCATGGCTAGCAAGTAAACGTCACGCACGACCTACAGAAAAGGCTGCAATATTATTTTATTCCTTGCCTTATCGAGCTGCCTATGTTGCCAAAATGTCCTCCAACTTGCGATCATCAACTGTGTCCAAGCGGCACAATGTAAACAAGAACAAGACGGGACAAATTTTGACGAGCACGCCAGCTCAGCGAATGAATCGATCATCTACATCGCCAACCTCAATCATGTTGTCTAGTGAACAATCAGACACTGAATTCCAGCTGGACATACAACAGAATTCACCAGCTCAATCTAATCAAACCAGCACATCACATTCAAGCACTCTTTCTTCGGCCGAACCACAGAGCCACAATGATATTGATTGTCGTGAACTTATTCAGGCTTTGGAGATGAGGTTAACAGATTTTATTACCAGCAACACCACTAATATTATTGCTGTGCTTAAAAACGAAAACCTTCTTCTTCGAGAAGAAATCCGCCTCCTTAGACAAGAGAAGGAAACTTTCAAAGCATCAATACATGCTTTAGAACTAAGAAGTGCACAGTCATCTAATAAAAGTGCACAGACAGAAACTACCCTTGGTGTTATAGATGCGTGTGCTACCAGTGAATGTTCGTCGCATAATGACATACAGACAGTTTCTACAATCAACAAAACTACTTCTATACCTGCAGAACGCACACCATCCATCTACCCCATTGATGTGCATATCAGCAACAGGTTCCAGGCCTTAAGTGTAGACTCTCCAGCAGCAGACCAGGAATCACAAAGTTCAATTGTTACCACTACTGGGCATCAACAACCAACGCAAGCAAGCTATAATAATCAAGAACACAAGAAAGACCGCAGTGGTCAGTGGCAACAACAGCCCAAGCGGACACGCCAGCAGCGTGACCTTACAATTGATGACAGTGCAACTCATGTTATCATTGGAGACTCCCTGCTGAAGGGAATCTATAGTGATCGCATGTCATCTTCTGACAGCGAGTCAACTTCAATCTTTCCTCTACCAGGCGCTGACATTGATAGGCTTACCGCTACACTGCGAAAATTCCAAGTGAATGAGAGAATTAAAAAAGCGACAGTCCATATTGGTGTCAATGACATAATGGATAATAACATCATAAGCACCTCACAACTATCTACGCTGGAGGTACTGTTACGAAATAAATTTCCTAACTCATCTATGTTCATTTCATCCATCATTCCACCATGTTATGGATTCCAGCGTCGGACTGCCGATGCTGCCAATCTAACTTTGTTTAAATTTTGTAAAGACAATGCCATTAGTTTCATTAATAACACCCCGTACTTTACTTCGTCGTCCGGGGCTCCTAAGAAAAAACTATACAGGGATCAAATACATTGTTCCAAGCTAGGAAGTAGTATACTAGCGAAGAACATAAAATATCCCGAACGTGCACAACAACCAGCACCAGTTACAGGAGTAACCCGAACTTCACCCCCGGCGACAGCGACATCTAAGTGTTCAGATAATGCTCCTTCTCTTCCTGCACCACCATTGCCTATACCCCAGGAATACAATGCCGTGGATAGCAACCCATGCTCCAATCCCAATGTTGCTAACTATGATGGTTTGTTTCCTCCCTTGCCCATAAAGCATCCTCCCCCTATTGTGTCAAAGGAGACACCGTTAAACAATGTTGCTGTGCCCCCGATGTATGCTTCTAATGTAGGCACTTCCAGTAACTCTCACAGCAGTGGTCCCTCGTTGGATGGTAATCTACACTCCTATCAGTGGAACCGCCAACTTCAACAGCTAATGCAATACAATCCTGCAGCCCTGCATCAAGCTTTCATGATGTCACTCCAGCACAGACATTTTCCTACCCCATCTAATAGTCTTAACTACTACTAAATAAAGTTTCAAAAACTCTGAAAATTTCTACCGCAAGCGACATCATCCTTTCATCGTGCAATGTTCGCAAATCACGATCAGTGGCTTCACAAAGATGGCCTAGGTATAGGCCATCTCAACATCTATCATTTGCTCAATAAATTACCTGAGCTTTCGGTAATACTGTGCAAACAATTCCATGTGTTTGGAATCACAGAAAGTCGTCTCAACGACAAAATATCCGACTCTGAAATCACTCTTAAGGGGTTTAAAGTAATTCGAAGAGACGCAAATCAAAAATTACAGACAGGTATTGCTGTATACATTTCCAATTCTCTCAACTGTTACCGTAGAAGTGATCTCGAGTCAGTAGAGATAGAATGTGTTTGGTTAGAGGTGAAGCCAGCCAGCCAACAGCCGTTTCTCATTGGATACCTATATAGGAATCCGTGTGCTGGGTACAATTGGTATGACTGTTTCACTACAATGATGGATATAGTGTTTACAGAAGGTAGAGAAGTCATGATATTAGGTGACTTTAACATAGATATTCCTAAATCCAACCAGACATGGGACGATATCATTCTTTCTTACAATTTCAAACAACTAATAAACCGTCCCACAAGGGTTACTGACACATCCTCAACTATAATTGATCATATATATGTTACTTGTCCAGATAATATTGTTGAATGTTCTGTTCCTGTTTGTACAGTTAGTGACCACTACCCGGTATGTTGTACATGGTCAAGAATTGGGTTCAAACCTCTTAAACATAAACATGTAAGTATCAAATTTAGGAATTTTAAAGCATTCAACCAAGATTTATTTTTGCAAGACTTAAGAAAAGCAGCCCTTGATCACGTTTACCAACTTCCTGACCCGGACGATGCATTAGCTTTCTGGACGAAGACAGTCTACAATGTGTTCGATAAACACGTGCCAATCAAAGAAGTTCGAGTCAAAAATCAACATAAATCCCCATGGGTCACTAGAGAAGTGCTGGAAATCATGAGAGAGCGAGATACAGCACACAAAAATAAAGACTTCATCAATTACCGCAGACTAAGGAATAAAGTTAAATATGACATTCGTAGGATAAAAAAAGATCATTTTAAAAATTTGATTGTAGATAATTCAAACAGTACAAATATACGGAAGGCTATTAACTTGCTAACCAATAAGAAACGCCCTACAGAATCAGCAATACCAAATTCTATAACATGCGATGAATTCAGTTGGTTCTTTCAATCAGAAATAGAGAATCTAAAGTCTTCAATACCAGACTCATCGTGTAATTTAAGTTCACTGGCATCATTCTGTGAGGAGAAGTGCACCAGAAATATTCCCGATGAGATTCCTTTAATGTCTGTTGCAGACGTTTATAAATATCTCTTGAACCTCAAATCAACAAACTCACACGGCCTAGATGGTATCAGTAATAGAATTCTTCGTTGTGCTGCACCAGTCATTAGTGAGTCCTTAACGTTCATATATAACCAGTGCCTGGCCAAAAACTACTTTCCATCTGCTTTTAAAATTGCTAAAGTGTTTCCGCTAATTAAAAATGGCTCAATCGATAATAGCGTTTTGGGTAATTATAGACCTATTTCCTTATTATCGTCGCTATCAAAACCACTAGAAAAACACATTCATAAAATAACGTTACACCATTTAATTAACAACGATCTAATAATTAACAGTCAATCTGGGTTTCGACCTAAATATTCTTGCCATAGTGCTCTAACAAAAATGACCGATAACTGGCACTTAAACATCAACAACGGTAGAATTTGTGGAGCGGTGTTTGTAGACTTTAAAAAAGCTTTTGATATGGTAGATCACGATATTTTAATTAGAAAACTAAAGCAAATGAAGACAAGCACCAACATGGTGAACATAATTACGTCATTTCTATCCGACAGGCAACAAGTCGTGTCCTTCAACAACTGTCTATCAAGACCCACACAGCTTAATATTGGTGTGCCTCAGGGCTCAATACTAGGTCCGCTGCTTTTTGCAGTTTATATTAATGATCTTCCTTTATATATCAATACAACTTGTGATCTATTTGCTGACGACTGTACTATATATACTAGTCAAGAAAACCGTAGTGAATTAGAGAATTCTTTACAAAAGGAACTTGATAATCTTACTAGATGGAGCAATGAAAACCGCATGCAAATTAACATCGGCAAAACCAAATCCATGCTAATAACGACCAGACAAAAACTACAGACACTAGCCATAACTGGATCACCGCTCGAACTCCGCATGGGCACGTTACCTATAGTTAATGTGACTGAACATAAAACACTAGGGCTTTTAATAGACAGCCATTTGAACTGGAGCTCTCATGTTCACGCTCTTACCAAGAAAATAGCACAAAAAGTTTACCAACTTGCTAAAATTCAGCACTTCCTGGACGAAAACACACGAAAAATATTCTATACATGCTATATCCAATCACATCTCGATTACTGTTCCACAGTTTGGGATGGTTGCCCTAAATCTAATTTAAAACGACTATGTTCTCTACAAAACCGCGCTATTCGTCTGGTTTCTGGCATAAAGCACGTTGAAAGTAATAATTTGTACAGTCATCTAAGACTTCTACCACTACAAAAGCGCTTCCTTTTCAACAAAGCCAAATTAGTGAATAAAATTATATCTCAAAATACCCCAGAGTATCTTCTGCCGCTGATTCAATCTAATGCAACGAACAGCAAGCGCCTAAATTTGTTACATGTCTCAAAGCCTAGATTGGACCTATACAAAACATGTTTTGCCTATCCTGGTGCTCACTTATGGAATCATCTGCCTCCAGATCTGAAAACTCCAATGAGTCCCTACACATTTAACCGAAAACTCTTTCAATACGTAATCCATACCGACTATATGCCACCATAATTCATTTACTGGTATAATTGTTCAGTATAATTGTTCATTATAATTGTTCACTATATATGTGTGTGCGTGTGGGAGCGAGAGAGAGAGAGAGAGAGAGAGAGAGAGAGAGAGAGAGAGAGTGGGTGTCAGAGAGAGGGAGAGAGTGAATGCGTGTGTGCATGCGTGTGTGTGGAGAGAGTGATTGTGTCAGTGCATGCATTCATACGTGTATGTGTGAGTGAGTGAGGGAGTGTGTGCGTGCGTGCATGCGTTCATGTGTACGTGTATGTGTGAGAGAGTGTGATTGAGAGATTGAGTGTGTGTGTGTGTGTGTGTGTGTGTGTGTGTGTGTGTGTAGGATTGTGTGTTAGAGAGTGAGACAGTGGGAGAGTTGATGTGTTAGTGTGTGTGTGTGAGCGCGCGCATGCGTGTGAGTGTGTGTATATGAAAGAATACAGAGAGAGAGAGAGAGAGAGAGAGAGAGAGAGAGAGAGAGCTGAGCAGATGCATGTCATGTAACACGCATGTTATGTAACACGCGAATCCATATGTTTGTGTATTCTCATCTGTCATATTATAAGTTAAATACCATTTGATTTTATCATGTATAATCTAAACTTATGTTCATTACTGTAGTTTGAGTGAGAGAGTGAGTGAGTGTGAATGAGAGACAGAATGAGTGAGCGTGAGAGTGAATGATTGAGCGTGAGAGTGAATGAGTGAGCGGGAGAGTGAATGAGTGAGAGTGAATGAGTGAGCGGGAGAGTGAATGAGTGAGAGTGAATGAGTGAGCGTGAGGGTGAATGAGTGAGCGGGAGAGTGAATGAGTGAGAGTGTCTGTGTGTGTGAGTGAATGAGTGAGAGTGAATGAGTGAATGAGTGAGAGTGAATGAGTGAGCGTGAGAGTGAAAGAGTGAGCGGGAGAGTGAATGAGTGAGCGGGAGAGTGAATGAGTGAGCGGGAGAGTGAATGAGTGAGCGTGAGAGTGAGTGGGAGAGTAAATGATTGAGCGGGAGAGTGAATGAGTGAGCGTGAGAGTGAATGAGTGAGCGTGAGAGTGAATGATTGAGAGTGAGAGTGAATGAGTGAGCGTGAGAGTGAATGAGTGAGAGTGAATGAGTGAGCGTGAGAAGGAATGAGTGAGCATGAGAGTGAATGCGTGAGCGTGAGAGTGAATCAGTGATCGGGAGAGTGAATCAGTGAGCGGGAGAGTGAATGATTGAGTGTGAGAGTGAATGAGTGAGCGGCAGAGTGAATGATTGAGCGGGACAGTGAATGCGTGAGAGTGAATGAGTGAGAGTGAATGAGTGAGAGTGAATGATTGAACGGGAGAGTGAATGAGTGAGCGGGAGAGTGAATGAGTGAGCGGGAGAGTGAATAAGTGAGCGGGAGAGACAGAATGAGTGAGCGTGAGAGTGAATGAGTGAGCGGGATAGTGAATGAGTGAGCGGGAGAGTGAATGAGTGAGCGGGAGAGTAAATGAGTGAGCGGGAGAATGAATGAGTGAGCGGGAGAGTGAATGAGTGAGCGTGAGAGTGAATGAGTGAGCGGGAGAGTGAATGAGTGAGCGGGAGAGTGAATGAGTGAGCGGGAGAGTGAATGAGTGAGCGGGAGAGTGAATTAGTGAGCGTGAGAGCGAATGAGTGAGCGTGAGAGTGAATGAGTGAGAGTGAATGAGTGAGCGGGAGAGTGAATTAGTGAGAGTGAGAGTGAATGAGAGAGAAAGAGAGAGAGTGTGTGTGTGTGTGTGTGAGCGTACGCATGCGTGTGAGTGTGTGTGTATGAAAGAATACACAGAGAGAGAGTGAGAGAGAGAGAGAGAGAGAGAGCTGAGCAGATGCATGTCATGTAACACGCGAATCCATATGTTTGTGTATTCTCATCTGTCATATTATAAGTTAAATACCATTTGATTTTATCATGTATAATCTAAACTTATGTTCATTATTGTAGTTTGAGTGAGAGAGTGAGTGAGTGTGAATGAGAGACAGAATGAGTGAGCGTGAGAGTGAATGAGTGAGCGTGAGAGTGAATGAGTGAGAGTGAGAGTGAATGAGTGAGCGTGAGAGTGAATGAGTGAGCGTGAGAGTGAATGAGTGAGCGGGAGAGTGAATGATTGAGCGTGAGAGTGAATGAGTGAGCGGGAGAGTGAATGAGTGAGAGTGGATGAGTGAGCGGGAGAGTGAATGAGTGAGCGTGAGGGTGAATGAGTGAGCAGGAGAGTGAATGAGTGAGCGTGAGAGCGAATGAGTGAGCTGAAGAGTGAATGAGTGAGAGTGTCTGTGTGTGGGAGTGAATGAGTGTGAGTGAATGAGTGAGAGTGAATGAGTGAGCGTAAGAGTGAATGAGTGAGCGTGAGAGTGAGCGGGAGAGTGAATGAATGAGCGTGAGAGTGAATGAGTGAGCGGGAGAGTGAATGAGTGAGCGGGAGAGTGAATTAGTGAGAGTGAATGATTGAGCGGGAGAGTGAATTAGTGAGAGTGAATGATTGAGCGGGAGAGTGAATGAGTGAGCGTGAGAGTGATTGAGTGAGCGTGAGAGTGAATGAGTGAGAGTGAATGAGTGAGCGTGAGAGTGATTGAGTGAGCGTGAGAGTGAATGAGTGAGAGTGAATGAGTGAGCGTGAGAAGGAATGAGTGAGCGTGAGAGTGAATGAGTGAGCGTGAGAGTGAATGATTGAGCGTGAGAGTGAATGAGTGAGCGTGAGAGTGAATGAGTGAGCGGCAGAGTGAATGAGTGAGCGTGAGAGTGAAGGAGTGAGAGTGAATGAGTGAGCGGGAGAGTGAATGAGTGAGCGGGAGAGTGAATGAGTGAGCGGGAGAGTGAATGAGTGAGCGGGAGAGACAGAATGAGTGAGAGTGAATGAGTGAGCGGGAGAGTGAATGAGTGAGCGGGAGAGTGAATGAGTGAGCGGGAGAGTGAATGAGTGAACGGGAGAGTGAATGAGTGAGCGGGAGAGTGAATGAGTGAGAGTGTGTGTGTGTGAGTGAATGAGTGAGAGTGAGAGTGAATGAGAGAGAGAGAGAGAGAGAGAGAGAGAGTGTGGTGTGTGTGTGTGTGGGACGCGCTGGCATCACTACTTTTACGTCACATACTTTTTATGTACACATTTTTCTCAATGTTTAGCCTTGTTTATGTTTACAACATTCATTTCACAATGTTTATTTTTCTTCCTATGTAAATGTATAATGCTCTTGATGAACGAAAGACGAGTGATTGGAAGGGCCGAATGTAAGACGGGCCTGCGCGCCCAATTTGTGACCCTAATAAAGTTGATTTGATTTGATTTGATTTGATTTGACCTGATGTATGGGTGTTATATGTGTTATACCGTGACCTGGTGTATGGGTGTTATATTGTGACCTGGTGTATGGGTAATATACTGTGACCTGGTGTATGGGTGCTATACTGTGACCTGGTGTATGGGTGTTATACTGTGACCTGGTGTATGGGTGTTATACTGTGACCTGGTGTATGGGTGCTATACTGTGACCTGGTGTATGGGTGTTATACTGTGACCTGGTGTATGGGTATTATACCGTGACCTGGTGTATGGGTGTTATACTGTGACCTGGTGTATGGGTGTTATACTGCGACCTGGTGTATGGGTGTTATACTGTGACCTGGTGTATGGGTGTTATACTGTGACCTGGTGTATGGGAGTTATACTGTGACCTGGTGTATGGGTGTTATATGGCTGTTATATTGTGACCTGGTGTATGGGTGTTATATGGCTGTTATATTGTGACCTGGTGTATGGGTGTTATCCTGTGAAATGTTGTATGGGTGTTATATTGCTATTATACTGTGACCTGGTGTATGGCTGTTATACTGTGACCTGGTGTATGGGTGTTATACTGTGACCTGATGTATGTGTGTTATACTGTGACCTGATGTATGTGTGTTATACTGTGACCTGGTGTATGTGTGTTATACTGTGACCTAGTGTATGGGTGATTGGCGCCGCAGACAGCAGAGCACATACTCCAAGACTGCCCAAACTACGACACATCCAGGCGAACCTTCTGGCCTAGAGAGACAACAGTGGAAGATAAACTATATGGACCGCTGAGTGAACTAAAAAAGACTGTTAGATTCATACAGGAGACAACATTGCAGTTATAGATGCATTTCAAGCGAACGAAAGACGAAGAAAAAGAAATAATGTTTACATGAATTCATTTCCACATTGGCATGTGAAGGATCCAAGCCCAAACTCATACTCTCTGGGTAATGCGTCCAACTTCACGTGACATCGTCTGCACTTGGCGACCTGAAATTGTAAGAGAATCCAGAGTTTGTCTGACGTAACTAGTTTATGTGTGTGATTAACTGTATAATGAGAAGAACAAGAAAGAAAATAAAAATGGAAATTGGTGAAGAACAGCATGGATTTGTGGAAGTAAAGGGTATAAACAATGCAATATATACATTACGGACACTAATGGAAAGATCAATATAGACACAGAAAGACATATATTTGTGCTTCATAGATTATACTAAGGCATTTGATAAAATACAAAAACATGATGAATTGATTAAAATGTTGAAAGATATTAACATTGATGGGAAAGATCTCAGAATAATAAAGAATATTTACTGGAACCAAGTAGCTGCATCATTGGCACCTTGCCGTCTTGACAGACGATAGTTTGTGCTTTAAAAAGGCATAATAACTTTTAACTATGGCGGTAGCGAGTGTGACTGATAAGGCCAATTTGCGCTGTAAATGTCCGTTCACAGTGGGTGCATGTGAACACGTGGTCATTTCCACCATCATGCACCATCTTACGTCTCAAACGCTTGGTGTGTGACTTTTCTGCAATAATTTTCTCCTTTGACTTTATTCCATTTCTGATATTTGCCCTCCATGCAACACGTTCAGCGGCGACTTGCTCCCAATGTGCATTATCAATGCCTGTATCAATCATGTCCCGCTTACACACATCTTTGTATCGTAGTAGAGGCCGACCCTGAGATCTCTTACCCATCTGTAATTCACCAAAAAATATATCCTTTGGTATTCTACCATCATCAATCCATCTAAGTCTACGAAGACTGAGCATGGAATAAACTGTCACACAACCTGATCTTTCCAATACTTCAGTATTTGTGATTTTGTCTTGCCACTTAATACCAAGAATTCTTCGCAGACACTGCATATGAAAGCGGTTTAAGTTGTTCTCTTGGTGTGAGTAAGTTGTCCAGGTTTCACTGTCATAGAGAAGAGTACTAAGGACACAGGCTTGATAGACAAGGACTTTTGTTTTGGCAGTAAGCTTCCTGTTCTCCCAGACTCTTTTTCTTAACCTGTTCATTGTTGTTGCTGCCTTACCAATCCGGATGTTGATTTCCTGATCTAGGGATAATTTGCTATTTACCACTGATCCTAGATATGTAAAATGGTCTACTATCTCTAGTTCGGCGTCGTCAATAAAGATTGATGGTACCCCATGTGCACCTTGTGACATAATCTGTGTCTTCTTTTTGCTAATTGTTAAACCAAATTCAGAACAAGCATTGGAGAATGCAGATAGTAGACATTGCAATTCTTCCTCAGAGTGGGTCGTAACTGCAGCATCATCTGCAAAAAGCAACTCTCTGATCAGTACCCTCCTAATTTTGGTCTTAGCCTTCAATCTCTGAGAATTGTAGAGGCCGCCATCTGAGCGTGAGTGAATGTATATACCACCATCTTGATCATGAAATGCATATTTCAGTAGAAGTGAAAAGTATATTCCAAAGAGGGTGGGAGCTAGTACACAACCTTGCTTAACTCCACTCTTGATTTCAAAAGTTTCAAGTAGCTGCAATGAAAATGGGAAATGAAGAGTGCAGTTATGTACAAATAGGGCTGGGAGTACGACATGGCTGTGTTTTGTCACCGGATCTCTTCTCCCTCTATAGCAAAGTGATAATGAAAGAGATGAAAGAGAAGCCAGGAATACTATTCGAAGGTTATAATATAAACAATACACGCTATGCAGATGACACAGTATTGGTGGCGGATAATGCAAAAGATCTACAAGAAAATCTATCAAGAAAACAGTAACAATAGTGATATCAAAGAGAAAGGTGACACCCAAATGTGAAATAGAATCATCATCATCATCTTCCATTTCTGCCGTCAGGCGTCGTGGGGAGGAATAATTTGCGCTCCAGCGCCTCATGGGCGGCATTGAATAGTGTCATTCTGTGTGACAATGTCCAATGTCTTTGATGTCGTCAATCCATTTTCTTCTTGTATGTCCTCTTGGTCTCGTCGCAGATGATCTTTGATGTAAGACCAGTGATGGTAGTTGATGGTGTTGCATTCCAACAACATGGCGAAACCACTTGATCTTCTGTCTTTCAATAAATGTGGCACAGGGTGTTGATCCCACTCTCTGTCTGATAACAGCATTTCCTACTCGGTCTCGGATTGTTAAGTTGGCAGCTCTCATCAGGCATCTCATCTCGCAGGTGTTGATTTTGCGAAGATGTAATTTGGATAAAGTCCAGGTTTGAGATTGGTAGCATAAGGTTGGTGTGAATATGCTGTTTATTATCTGTCGTTTTGCGGACATGGGTATATTTGGATGTTTCAGTAAGGGTGATAGTTGATATGCAAGTGCATCAGCTTTTTGACATCTGGTTTCGATTTTTCTGTCTAATCTGCCATCTTATGTGATCATACTTCCAAGGTATTTGAATTCTTTAACTTGTTTCAGAGCTGTGCTATTTATCTGTATACTTAGTGGACCAGGCGATTTGCTAACTTGCATTACTTCGGTTTTGGATGTATTTATACTCATATTGTATCTGCTGCATGTTGAACTCAGATTATTAATATGATTTTGTAGTCTGCCCTCATCGCTGTAAAACAGGCACTGATCGTCTGCAAATAGAAGTTCATTTATTTCCTGTGGATCAGTTGATTCATCTGGAGTAAAGATGTCTAAATTTTCTGAATCTGTTCTGCCAAGGCTTGCTTCTTTGGATATTCTGTCCATGTAGATATTAACTAGCAGAGGAGAGAGCACGCATCTCTGTCCAACTCGGTGAAATAGAATAGATTCAACGGGCAAGACGGCGTTTACCTGCAAAGCGTTGTGGGACGTAATGAGCACGGCAAAGTACGTTGAGCCCCCTGGTCATCCACTGCACCTATATTCGTCTCCAGTAGTCTTGACTTGTCCTGCCACTGGATGAAGATGGACTCAGGCGAGAGAGTGAGGTCGACGAATTGCGCAACTCTTCCTCACTTTAATCCAATTCATCGCGCAAGTCATTCTTCATCCAACGTCATATATCACCTTCAAGCCCTGTGGCGATGGGCGTGCGGCGAAGCGACAAGCGTGGATACGCTGGCAGCCGTAGTCGCAGACCTGCACACAGGCGGCTCAGGCCATATGGTCGTCTTCTACTGACCGGAGCAGCAATGGGATTCGGCAGCCCCCTTAGCGACTGAGCAGCCCGCTATAGGGACACACTGCTCACCTCCATAGCATGAGGAAGGGGCTAGAAAAGGTGCCCTAAACATTGTCTGCTTCATCACTACCTAACTAGCTAGCCGCGGTTGGTGGGTACCCTAAATTGCGGTCGACATACAAACAAAGAAAAAACAGGTAAAGCTAAAAGAGCAAACCATATTCCCTTAACAATCGGAACTAGGAATGTACGCACCCTACTTGACAGAGATGGCGCGTCTGGTCCAGAAAGACGAACATCACTGATTGAGAGAGAGCTGGGCAGGTACAACATTGACATTGCAGCCTTGAGCGAGACACGACTTGTAGAAGAAGGCCAAATCTGTGAAATAGGTGCCGGCTACACATTTTTCTGGAGTGGAAGGAAAAGCGAGGAAAGACGCCAATCCGGTGTGGGATTTGCCATTAAGTCGGCCCTGGTTGGCAAATTAACTGGATTTCCAAAGACTATAAACGACAGGCTCATGACCATTAAATTGCCCCTGCTGAATGGAAGGAAGCATGAAGCATGCAACCATTGTGAGTGTCTACGCACCAACTATGACCAATGAAGATGTTGTCAAGAACAAGTTCTATGAGGACCTGCTCAGTGTACTAACATCTGTTCCCAAAGGAGACAAACTTATACTCCTTGGGGATTTCAATGCCAGAGTAGGCGCGGACACCACCTCTTGGAGTGGCATTATTGGAAAGCACGGAGTCGGAAATTGTAACAGCAATGGACTCCTCCTTCTTCAGACATGTGCCGAACACGATCTCCTGATTACCAACATAATTTTCCGTCTCCCCATGAGAAACAGGACATCGTGGATGCACCCTCGATCGAAACACTGGCACCTCATTGACTATGTCATCGTCAGGAGGAGTGACAGACAAGACGTTCGGGTGACAAAATCCATGTGTAGTGCCGAATGTTGGACAGACCATCGTCTCATTATCTCGAAAATAAACATTCACATCAAACCATCACGGCGTCCTCAAGGGGTGAAATGCAACCCCCCCCCCCCCCCCCCCTCCAAAAAAACAAACTAAATGTCACTCGCCTAAACAGCAAGAAAATGCAGCTGTCGTTTGAAAATATGCTGGAAGACCGCATCAAGCCCAATGCTACAGCTAAACAGGATACAGAAACAGAATGGAGAGCCCTAAAGGACATAATTTACAACACTGCTATGGAAATCCTGGGACCAACCCCCCGAAAGCATAAAGACTGGTTTGATGAAAATTCCGAAGACATGAACCAATTGCTGGCAGAGAAACATCTTCTCCTCAAGGCACATTTGAATGACCCGAAGTCAACATAAAAAAAAGATGCCTTCACGAACATTCAGAGAGTAGTGCAGCATAAACTTCGGCACATGCGGGACTCCTGGCTGAGCAGCAAAGCTGATGAAATTCAAGGCTTTGCTGACAGACATGATATGAAAAACTTCTATGACTCACTGAAAGCGGTCTATGGTCCTACATCACCAGGCACAGCTCTCCTCCTCAGTGCAGATGGGGGAACATTGGTCACCGATAAGAAAGACATCCTTCAGCGCTGGGGAGAACATTTCAGCAACATCTTAAATGCAACTTCCTTCTTCGATGATGAAACCATCAACTGCCTTCCTCAAGTTCCCATCAATGATACGCTTGATGACCTGCCAACCATAGTGGAAGTAAACAAAGCCATCCAGCAACTCTCCAGCGGCAAGGCACCTGGTCCGGACTCCATCCCGGCAGAGATATACAAGGCAGGTGGGCCGGTCCTAATAGAGAAGCTTCACGAAGTCTTTACAAACATATGGGTGAACGAGACCATGCCACAAGATTTCAAGGACGCGTCAATAGTCCTCCTTTACAAATGAAAAGGAAACCGCCAATCCTGTGACAACCACCGAGGCATCTCCTTGCTTTCAATTTCAGGGAAGATACTCGCCAGAATTCTTCTCAATCGCCTCACGGCCCATCCAGTGTTGCCATCTCCCTTTGATGAAAAAGCACCAAAATCGACCCAAAAAAGCACTAAAAAGCACCAAAATTTTTGTAGGAAGCACCAAAAAAAAAAAAAAAGCACCAACTGTTTTTATTACAAATGTAACAAGGTAGCACATTATAATTTATTATTATCACTGAATATTAGAATGAAGTTTATTCCAGATCTGCCAAATCCCAGTCAAACAACTCCTCTTCAGTTTCTGTAGCTATTTCCTGTTGTGTTTGCTCCTGCGATGATGAGGATGAGGATGATGATTTAAAGAAACATGTATATGCCTCCTGTGATCCAATTTTTCGCAGAATATCCTTAGGTAGTTTATAATCATGACAGCATTTGCCATATCTTTTCATTCCATATCTAATAGTCAAAACTAATAGTCTACTCTTGCAAAAGATAGGTGCTGAAGACGGAGGCAGCCAGCCAGGAGGCGCACCACAGAAATCAGGCTGCCACGCAATAACGCCGTGAATTATGTCGACAACTGCTACATGTTATGGTGCTCGCCCTGCTCTGGTCCCACAGACAGGTGCAGTGCCGGGCCTTATGCCTCGTAAGGGTCTAACCACAAATAATAGAGGTCCTTCTCAGATGTCCAGCGGAGCCAGAGGGCCTGACAATAGACCGTCTGGCCGTACCAAACAAAGACTTAAAATAATGCACTGGAATGCAGAGGGTATCACCAAAAAACGAATAGAACTAGAAAACATCTTGGCCAATGAAAATGTAAGTGTATGTTGCTTGCAAGAAACTCACCTGAACGAAAATATAGCTTTCAAAATCAGAGGCTACCAGTGTTACCGATTTGACCGAAAGGACAGGAGAAAGGGTGGGATACTGACTCTTGTCAAAAACAACATTCCTGCTTCCCAAATTGAAGTTCACATGGAAGGGGCTGAGTATCAGGCACTTAAACTTAAGACAGACAATACAGACTTTCACCTGATCAATTACTACTGTCCAAATGACCGCCCACAGGCACTGGACACACTACCATTAAAAGGAAATATGATTGTGTGTGGCGACTTCAACAGCCATTCGCAGAGCTGGGGCTATGATCACATGGACCAGAGAGGAGAGAGATTGGAAGATTGGCAGGATGCGAATAGATTCATCCTGATTAACAAGCCGTCTGATCCACATACCTTCTACTCCAGATCATGGCACTCTACAACTACACCTGACCTGGCGTTTTATTCACCAGACCTGGAGTGGAACATTACACGAATTGTTGGGAAACAACTTGGTGGCAGTGACCATCGGCCAGTCTTTCTAACTGTAGAAAATGAGTCTGTAAGTGAAAGCAGCACCCTCTCGAGGTGGAACTACAAGAAAGCAGACTGGGCAATGTACAAGCATCGCACCAGCATACTGGTTAGAAACCTGAACACGGAGAAAGACATAAATAAAGTAGTTGAAGAGTTTGGGAAATGCATACTACAGGCAGCGCGAGAAACAGTACCAAGAGGAGCCCGTAAACATTTTAAACTCTACTGGAATAGTGAACTGGAACAGTTGCATAATGATGTGGATGTATGTAGTAGTTTCATCCACCAGGCAAAACAACTCTGCAGAGAATCCATCGATCTTCCCACAGTTGGCATCCCCCTGACAACTATTCCAGAACAAACCCCGTGGAAAGATGAACATAGAATATCGCTACAAATCCAGTCAAAAGTGAGAGGAATATTGGACAAGGAAGAACAGAACAGTGTACAGCGCAGAACAGCCACTCTCAGCTTCCTTGATGATGAATACCCACATGACCTCTGGATCCGAGTCTACACAGATGGGTCAGCACAAAATGCTGTTCGAAATGGAGGAGCGGGAGTGTACATAGAATAGCCAAATAATACTAGAGACACGGCCAGAATTCCAACAGGAAAGTACTGCCATAACTATGATGCTGAAATTGAGGCAATCAAGATAGCCACAGAAAAATTACAAAATACCAGCCATGGTACACAACCTGTGGTGGTATTGACAGATGCAAAATCCGTAATAGAGGCGCTCCTGTCTGGGAAATTGCCAGTTCTGAGGACACTACTTTCTGAACTTAGCAGTCAGCGTAAGATCACCATACAGTGGATACCATCCCACTGTGGAGTCCCCGGAAACGACAGAGCTGATCGATTGGCTAAGGAAGGAGCAAAAGAAGAACCTGATGTGCCTGTTACATACCACCAAAAGAAAAGAATGATCAAATCAATCAGAAAGCCACCAAACCTTGCTCAAGACGACTACCACGTTATGGACAGACCAGAACAGGTCATTCTTCTGCGCCTCAGAACAGGACACAATAGATTACGCAACCACATGTATACAAAATTCAAGATTGGTGACTCAGTCATGTGCACATGTGGTTTGGCGTCGCAGACAGCAGAGCACATACTCCAGGATTGCCCAAACTACAACATATCCAGGCGAACCTTCTGGCCTAGAGAGACAACAGTGGAAGATAAACTCTATGGACCGCTGAATGAACTAAAAAAGACTGTTAGATTCATACAAGAGACGACATTGCAGTTGTAGACATGTTTCAGGCGAACGAAAGAAGAAGAAGAAGTAATAGTCAAAACAGCTGTCAAACTCTTTATGCTAAGTCTGTTCCGCAATTTTGATTTTATAACTCCCATCTGACTGAAAATATTCTCCACGTCCGCATTAGAATGAGGTAAAATGAATCTTTTCTAAGATCTTACAGATTTAGCTTTAACTCTGCTCAAAAAAAAAAAAAAAAAAAAAAGTCGCTTAAAAGTCGACAGGGTCGACTTCATTGCACCGGGTTTTATCCCAGACCGAGCCATATGGGATAAAACCCGGTGCAATGAAGTCGACTCTGTCGACTTTTAAGCGACTTTTTTTTTTGGAGCAGAGTTAAAGCGAAATCTGTAAGATCTTGGAAAGGATTTTCACCGGTGGCATCCCTGTATGAGGCTATTTCTGCCCACAGTCCAAGTGTGTCAGAGGTCTGTGTCCACTGCATATGATGAAGTTTTCTCCACTGGAAATCGATGCGGGTGAGAGTAGCTGCATCTTCTACAAACATTTTAGCAAGATCCAATATACAGGGCTTCATTGGCTGTAGGCATTCACTTCCACTAAGACATGACATGGACTGCAACACTCGAACGTTATCGGGTGTACGTAAACGCTGCTGTGTCAACAACTCTATTAAAAACTGGATGCACCTTCCACGAATTTCTTTCTCATCGGGAACTTTGTAGTCTGCTATTACTTTCTCAAACTCATAACCTAGATTGGGATTAGGATCTAAATAATCTTGAATAGCATCACTTTTTGTTATTTTTTCCCCAGGAATAGCAATCTTTGAACTGATAGAATCAATGAGCTGGACAAGATCGCTGAGTAGTTTTGTTGGATCCTGTATATCTGCTTCGAATTTCTTATTCACACTTTGAACTTCTCCGAGAATATGCTTGAGAAATATGAGATACACATAGTTTTTCATGTCGCTAAACATAGAATGTAGAAGTTCTGCTGTATAAAAGCGCTCGTTGAGTCTTGCTACATCAAAATGAGTTCTGAGCTCGACCCACTGCTGCAATATTCTGACAATGGCAGATTGAATGGATATCCATCGTGTCTGGCTTACTTGAACAAACTTCAGCGGATATTGTCCATCATTTATTGAAGCAAAAAGCTCCCTGTACTTTGCTTGACGAAGACTTGAGTGAGAAAACCAGTTATATGTTTCTCTAATCATGAACTCGATGTTCCTGGGCAGACAAGCAGCTGCAGCCTGTGACACTGCTAGCTGAAGGGAATGACATACACACCTAATTAGTACCAGATGAGGAACTTCGGATTTTAATTTTGTATATACTCCATTGTTTACACCTGTCATGACAGACGCATTGTCAGTGCCGAGTGCAACTAGTCTTTGCAACTCAAGTCCATTCTTGTTTAAACAATCTTTTAACGCATTGCATATTGCCTGTGCGTTGCAGTCACTCAGTTCAACTAAATCTAAGTAAGTAACCACAAACTGCTTTCTTATCTCTGATCTGAATAGTACCTAATAGCTACTCCAAGTAGCTTAGTTTCAGAAATGTCATTGCTCTCATCAATGAATAAGCTGTATTTACTTTTGCCAATATCAGCTGTCAAGTCTGTTGTGAAATATGGTGCAAGAACATTTGAAATAACTGCTCTGCACTTAGTTCTCCTAAGCTTAAATTTCTTGCAACCTTTGCTGTCACCAAAGTGTACCTTGCAGAGTTCACTTAAATGGTCAACAACGCGAAGCGAACAATGGCCAACTGTGAACAAACTCATGCATCTTTCTGTTTCTTTGACATCATCTTTCAGTTTGTCAAATGCAATTGTTGTTTGCCTTTGTGTATTATCCCCTTCTACTTTTACCAACCATTTTTGAAATCTCGTGTCACTGAGCCACTGTTCTCTGAAATGTTGACAATATTTCTTGCTCATGGTGAAACACAAATAAGCTTAAATGAAAGGATAATGTAGACACCACAAAATTATGAACTCGATTACAAGCTAATGTATTATCGTTTGAACGTGTCTGCAAAATGGCATTCGCTTTAAGCTAAATCGTATTAAAGGGAGTTAAATTAGTTGAATATTCGCGGTAACGTACTAAGACTGTTCTACTCCCTCGCTTCAGTTCAAATTCGGCTTTTTAGTGTTCCCAAAATGAATTTTAAAGTAATTTTTACCCACCCCAAAAAAGCACCCAAAAAATTTTGTGAAGCACTAAATTTACGCGGCCGCGCTAAAAGGAAAATGTTCGCACTAACTGACTTGAAAAAGCACTAAATTTGGCTCGAAAAGTACTAAAATGGCAACACTGGGTCCATTTCGATCAAGGTCTTCTTCCCGAGAGTCAGTGTGGCTTCAGAAAAGAACGAGGAACTGTTGACAGGATTTTCGCTGCAAGGCAGATGCAAGAGAAATGTCAGGAACAGAACTGCGAAATGTTCTCCACTTTCATTGACCTTACCAAGGCTTTTTAAACAGTTAGCAGAGCAGGATTGTGGAAGATTATGGCAAAATATGGCTGTCCACGAAAGTTTGTCCAAATAGTGCGGCTATTTCATGATGGCATGCAGGCAAGAGTACAGGAAAATGCTGAACTGTCTGAGCCCTTTCCTGTCACCAATGGAGTGAAGCAAGGATTTTTCCTGGCGCCAACACTGTTCAGCCTCATGTTTTCAGCTATGTTGACGAATGCCTTCGAGAACAACGACATTGGAATAGACATCAACTACCGCATGGATGGAAAGTTATTCAATCTCAGAAGGCTGAAAGCTAAAACCAAAATTGACAGCGACACCGTCAGAGAGCTCCTGTTTGATGATGATTGCGCTCTATACGCCAACTCAGAGGCGGACATGCAACATAATGTTTCAGCTTTCTCACATTCCTGTGCCAACTTTGGGCTCAATATCAATTTGGAGAAGACTCTAGTTATGTACCAGGCAGCTCCAGGGAATAATCACACTGTGCCGAATATCAAAGTGAATGGCCATAGTCTAAGTGTTGTGGACAAATTCACCTATCTTGGCAGCAGTGTCACAAGCTGCAACAATTGATGATGAAGTGAATGCAAGAATCTCCAAGGCCAGGGCGGCCTTTGGCAGACTGTACAAGAATGTATGAGAAGTAGTTAGGTTTGGACGTTTTGGTTAGTATTTGCCGGAGCCTCCGGCAATTGACCTTGACCTCGGTTGATTTTCACTCCAACATATAGTTGGGTGGTGTAAAGGGTGATATCTAGGTCATATCTAAGGGCGATAATTCTAAGATTTTATGTTTCTAAGGGCAGATAACTATTGAGTGGGTGTATAAAAATTTTAATTAATTATTAAAAAATAAAATAAAATAAATAAAAATAAATAAGGGGTGGTTGCGAGGGGGTGGGCGCGTGGGGTGAGGCTAGGCGGTTCGGGTTTAAACACTATCATCACAGGGTTACAAATGAAAACCTTAAAATGTAAAGATGGTCGATATTATTGATTTTAGCGGGTATAGCTTAGTGAAATTAGTTGGTGAGGGGTGGGTAGCGGCTATTAGTGATTTGTAGAGTGTCGTAGTGGCCTATACACTATCATCATACAGGTTACAAATGAAAACCTTAAAAAGTAAAAAGGGCCGACAATATTGATTGCATCGGATATAGCTTAGTGAAATTCATTGGAAAGGGGTGGGTAGTGATTATTAGTAGTCTGTAGGGGGTCACCGTGGCTTTTTTACTATCATCATACGGGTTACAAATGAAAACCTTAAAAAGTAAAGATGGCCGATATTAATGATTTCAGCGGGTATAGCTTAGTGAAATTTATTGTTAAGGAGTGGGTAGCGGCTAGTAGTGATCCGTAAGGGGTCGTAGTGACCAATACACTGTCAACATACGGGTTACAAATGAAAACATTAAAAAGTAAAGATGGTCCATATTATTGATTGTATCTGGTATGGCTTAGTGAAATTCGTTGGTAAGGGGTGGGTAGCGACTATTAGTGATCTGTATAGGGATGTATTGACCTATACACTATCATCATACGGTTACAAATGAAAACCTTAAAATGTAATGATGGCCGGTATTATTAGTTGCTGTGGGTATGGCTTAGTGAAACTCGATTGCTGTGGGTATGGCTTAGTGAAACTCGGTGATAAGGGATGGATACCAGTTATTAGTGCTCTATAGAGGGATGTAATGGCCTATACACTATCATCATACGGTTACAAATGAAAACCTTAAAATGTAATTATGGCCGGTATTATTGGTTGTAATGGGTATGGCTTAGTGAAACTCGAGTGCTGTGGGTATGGCATAGTGAAACTCGGTGATAAGGGGTGGATACCAGTTATTAGTGATCTATAGAGGGATGTAATGGCCTATATACTATCATCATAGGTTACAAATGAAAACATTAAAATGTAAAGATGGCCGGTAATATTGGTTGCTGTGGGTATGGCTTGGTGTCATTCGTTGATAAAGAGTGGGTAGAGGTTATTAGTGCTAGTTAGAGGGTCGTATTGGTATATACAGTATTATCATACGGGTTATAAATGAAAATCTTAAAAAGTAAAGACCGTTGGTATTAGTGGTTGTAGTGGGTACGGCATAGTGTTATTCATTGTCAGGGGGTGGATAGTGGTTATTAGTGATATGTAGAGGGTGAGTGGTATATACACTACTAGCATACGGGTACAAATGAAAACCTTTTAAAACTACAGATGACCTGTATTATTCGTTGTAGTGGATATGGCTTAATGAAATTAGATGTTAAGGGGTGGGTGAGTGGATGCGTAGCTAGATAAGTGCTCGAACACTAACATCATATGATTTCAGATCGGTAAATGAAAATCTAATCTCTCTCTCTCCCCTTGTGTCTATACGGGTCTTTGTTTCGTTCCCCAGAAACCCATTTCCAAGACCAATATTTGTTCCCAAACTTGTCTGCTCAGTGCCACACTTCACAGCCAGACAAAACTACAGCGTCTATGTACCACTTCAACATTCAAATAAGAAAATAGGTTAACCAAAATGAAAAAATATAGCGGTCAAACTTATAAATATCTTTGCCAAACTTATGAAAAGTAGGAAACATTGTTAACCAAATGTGAAAAAATATCGCCCAGAGAGAAATATTTCAACTAAACTTAAAATAGATCAGCCAAACTTATGAAAAGTAGGAAAATTGTCAGCCAAATTGGTAAAAGTTAGGCCAAATACAGAAATATATCACCCAAACTTATGAAAAGTAGGAAACTTTGTTAGCCAAAGTGGAAAAACCTACGTTCGTCAAGTAGGAAAATTCTGTTAGCCAAATGTGAAAAATTCGGCCAAATACAGAAATATCTCATCCAAACGTATAAAAAGTAGGAAAATTTTTAACCAAACGGGAAAGATATTGACCAACTAGGAAAAGGTATTATTCAAAGAGGAATAATATTGAACAAGTAACGAAATATATCGTTCAAACTTATGAAAAGTAGGAAACTTTGTTAACCACATGTGAAAAATATCACCCAAAGAGAGAAATATCTCGCCCCAACGTATAAAAAGTAGGAAAATTGTCCGCCAAATGGGAAAACGTTAGACCAAATTCAGAAATAGCTCACCCAAACATATGAAAAGTAGAAAACTTTGTTAGCCAAAGGGGGAAAACCAAGGTCAAGTAGGAAAATGTGTTACCCAAATGTGAAAAACGTCAGCCAAATACAGAAATATCACGTCCACACTTATGAAAACCGGGGAATATTTGTTATCCAAATAGGAAAAAAGATTTACCAAGTAGGAAAATATGTTAGCCAAATGGAGAAAAATAGCAGCCAAAGAAAGAAATATAGTGTCCAGACCTATAAACAGTAGGAAAATGTGTCAACCAAATGGTAAAATTATCAGCCAAAGAGAGAAATATCTAGTCCAGCCTTATAAAAAGTAGAAAAATGTGTCAACCAAATGGTAAAAATGTGAGATATGATCACCGATGACAGTCGAGGAAGACGTATCTGTAGGTAACAGCTATCGGGTAACATACCTATACAGCGACAAGTGGCTAGCGCATGTTATCAGATTATACTATTACAAAAGAACACAACACACTGCCCCGACTCAGCCTTAGGTAATGAATGTAACATGACATGTCAGTGTCCACTATCATAAGAAGCAACGTTATCACGTACCAAATTAGACATGGCCACGTTCACTACCTCTCTGTGTGTCTGTACGGAACTACGGAACTCTACAACGTTCCCCAGAAACACATTACAAACGTTAATATATGTTTTACAACTTGTCTGCTCAGTCCCACACTTCACAGCTGGACAAAACTACAGCTTCTATGTACCACTTCAACTTTCAAATAAGAAAATATGTTAACCAAAATAGAAAAATATAGCAGTCAAACTTATAAATAGCTCGGCCATACATATGAAAAGTAGGAAACATTGTTAACCAATTGTTAAGAAAATATCGTCCAAAGAGAGAAATAGTTCAACTAAACTTATAAATAGATCACCAAATTTATGAAAAGTAGGAACATTGTCAGCCAAATGGGAAAAAAGTTAGGCCAAATACAAAAATATCTCACCCAAACTTATGAAAAGTTGGAAACTTTGTTAGCCAAAGGGGAAAACCCAGGTCAACTAGGAAAATCTGTTACCCAAATGTGAAAAAGGTCGACCAAACAGAGAAATAGCTCGTCCTCACTTATGAAAACTAGAAAAATTTGTTAGCCAAAATAGGAAAAATATTGGCCAAGTAGGAAAATTTGCTAGCCTAATGTGAAAAAATATCAGCCAAAGAGAGAAATATCTCGTCCAGACTTATAAAATCCAGGAAAATGTGTCAACCAAAAGGGGAAAATGTCAGCCAAATACAGAAATATCTCAACCAAACGTATAAAAAAGTAGGAAAAATGTTAACCAAACGGGAAATATATTGATCAAGTAAGAAAATGTGTTAGTCAAAGAGGAAAAATGTTGAACAAGTAACGAAATACATCGTTCAAACTTATGAACAGTAGGAAAATTTGTTAACCAAATGTGAAAAAAAAAATATCATCCAAAGAGAGAAATATTTCAACTACACTTATAAATAGATCAGCCAAAGTTATGAAAAGTAGGAAAAGTGTCAGCGAAATCGTAAAATGTTAGGCCAAAATACAGAAATATCTCAGCCAAACTTATGAAAAGTAGGAAACTTTGTTAGCCCGAGGGGAAAAACCTTGGTCAAGTAGGAAAATCTGTTAACCAAATGTGAAAAATGTCGGCCAAATACAGAAATATCACGTTTACACTTATGAAAACTAGGAAAAATTGTTAGCCAAATAGGAACAAAATATTGGCCAAGTAGGAAAATTTTTCATTCAAAGGGAAAAATAGCTCGTCCACACTTATTAAAGATAGGAAAATGCGTCAACCAAATGGTACAAAAAGGTCGGCCAAATACAGAAATATCTCAACAAAACATATAAAAACTAGGAAACATTGTTAACCAAATGGGAAAGATATTGACCAAGAAGGAAAATGTGTTAGCCAGAGGGGGAAAATCTAAGTCAAGTAGGAAAATCTGTTACCCAAATATGAAAAATGTCGGCCAAATACAGAAACATCTCATCCACACTTATGAAAACTAGGAAAATTTGTTAGCTAAACAGGAAAAGTATTGGCCAAGTAGGAAAACGTGTTAACCAAATGTGAAAAAATATCAACCAAAGAGATAAATATCTCGTCCAGACTTATAAAAAGTGGGACAAATATGTCAACCAAAGGTGAAAATATCGGCCAAATACATAAATATCTCAACTAAACTTATGAAAAGTTGGAAACTTTGCTAACCAAAATGTGAAAGATATTGACAAAGTAGGAAAAAATGTGTTAGTCAAAGAGGAAACATATTGAACAAGTAACGAAATACATCGTTCAATCTTATGAAAAGTAGCAAACTTTGTTAACCAAATGTGAACAAATATCAGCCAAAAAAAGGAATATCTCGTCCAAACTTATAAAAAGTAGGAGAATTGTCAGCCAAATGGGAAAACAATGTCGACCAAATACAGAAATATCTCACCCAAACTTATGAAAAGTAGGAAACTTTGTTAGCCAATGGAAAAAAAAAACTTAGGTCAAATAGGAAAATATGTTAGCCAAATGTGAAAAAATGTCGGCCAAATACAGAAATATCTCGTCCACACTTATGAAAACTAGGAAAATTTGCGGGTCAAAGAGGAAAAATATTGGCTAAGTAGGAAAATTTGATAGCCATGTGTGAAAAAATATCAGCCAAAGAGAGAAATATATAAACTAAACTTATAAAAAGTAGGAAAATTTGTTACCCAAATGGGAAAAATGTTAGCCAAGTGAAGAAATAACGCGTCCACACTTATAAAAAGTAGAAAAATTTGTTAACCAAAGGGGAAATCGTCGCTCAAATACAGAAATAGCTCGTTCAAACTTATAAAAAGTAGGAAAATTTGTTATCGAAATGGGAAAAAATCTTGGCCAAGTAAGAAAATTTGTTAGCCAAATGGGAAACATATTGACCAAGTAACGAAACGCATCGCCCAAATGTATGAAAATTCAGAAACTTTGTTAATCAATGGTGAAAAAATATCGACCAAAGAGAGAAATATTTCAACTAAACTTATAAAAAATAGAAAAATGTGTAAGCCAAATGGGAAAAAGTTCGGCCAAACACAGAAATAGCTCAACCAAATTTATAAAAAGAAGGGGAAAATTGACCAAGTAACGAAATATCTCGACAAAACTTATGAAAAGTAGGAATATTTGTTAGCAAAATAGAAAAAAATCTTGGCCAAGTAAGAATGTTTGTTAACCCAATGGGGAAAATATGGTATACGTAACGAAATACCTCGTCCACATTTATGAAAAATAGGAAACTTTGTTAACCAAAGATGAAAAAAGGGTTGACCACAATAGGAAATATCGCATCAAACTTATGAAAATTAGGAAACTTTGTGAACCAAAGGGCGAAAGCTTGGCCAAATAAGAAAATGTGTTAACCAAAGGTGAAAAGTTTAGCCAAATTTCAAACCAAACTTATAAAAATGTCAGTCAAACATATGAAAAGTAGGAAATTTTTTAATAGCCGCTACCCACCCCTCACCAACGAATTTCACTAAGCTATACCCGCTAAAATCAATAATATCGACCATCTTTACATTTTAAGGTTTTCATTTGTAACCCTGTGATGATAGTGTTTAAACCCGAACAGCCTAACCTCACCCCACGCGCTCACCCCCTCGCCACCACCCCGCACCCCGTCGTTATTTATTTATTTTTTTTTATTTTATTTTATTTTTTAATAATTAATTAAATTTTTATACACCCACTCAATAGTTATCTGCCCGTAGAAACATAAAATCTTAGAATTATCGCCCTTAGATATGACCTAGATATCACCCCTTACACCACCCAACTATATGACAGAGGGGGAGTGAAAATCAACCGAGGTCAAGGTCAATTGCCGGAGGCTCCGGCAAATACTAACCAAAACGTCCAAACCTAACTACTATGGGACAGAAATGGAATAACCCAGCAAACAAAGCTGAAAGTCTACAAAGCAGTTGTATTATCCACACAGCTATGTGCTTGTGAAACCTGGACTGTTTATCAGCGACACGCTAGGAAATTAAACCACTTCCATACAGTCTGCCTTAGGAAGTTACTGAAGATTAAATGGCAAGACAAGATCCCAGACACTGAAGTTCTAGAAAGAGCGTCCGTGCCCAGCATCCACACTCTACTAATGAAGAATCAGATTCGCTGTGCTGGTCACTTGACTCGTATGCCAGATCACAGGCTCCCTAAACGAATTTTTTACAGCGAGCTGCGTTGTGGTAAACGCTCCCAAGTCGGCCAGAGGAAACGCTTTAAAGACACTGAAAATCTCACTGAAAGCTTTTGGAATTCATCATGACACCTGGGAGACTGCAGCGAGAGACCGAAATTCGTGGCGTGCATCATTACGCAAAGGTGCAGTCATATGCGAGGCAACCAGGACTGCAAGAGCTGTGAAGAAAAGACAGAACAGAAAAACCACTGCAGAAAATCCTCCTCCAGAAACGTCAAGCATTCTTTGTCCACATTGTCAAAGAAAATTTCGAGCCAAAATAGGCCTTATCAGCCATCTTAGAACTCACGGCTCCATACTTTCAACCCCGCTGGATGAAATTAATGGTTATCATCATTCTTGATGGACAAACAACAAACACTTCCAAGATATTTGAATTCTTTAACTTGTTTCAGAGCTGTGCTATTTATCTGTATACTTAGTGGACCAGGCGATTTGCTAACTTGCATTACTTCGGTTTTGGCTGTGTTTATACTCATATTGTATCTGCTGCATGTTGAACTCAGATTATTAATATGATTTTGTAGTCTGCCCTCATCGCTGTAATACAGGCACTGATCGTCTGCAAATAGAAGGTCATTTATTTCCTGTGGATCAGTTGTTTCATCTGGAGTAAAGATGTCTAAATTTTCTGAATCTGTTCTGTCAAGGCTTGCTTCTTTGGATATTCTGCCCATGTAGATATTAACTAGCAGAGGAGAGAGCACTCATCTCTGTCCCACTCGGTGAAATAGAACAGAAGGGAAAATTCTTAACCAAGTGGATAGTTTTTAATACCTAGGGGCATTTATAACATCAGATGGAAGATGCACAACAGAGATTAAGAGCAGAATAGGGCAAGCAGAAGCTGTATTTCAGAAAATAAAAAGTATCTTATGCAATAAGTCACTATCACTGAATGTAAGAAAGAGAGTGCTGTATAGAACCTGTTTTGCTGTATGACAGTGAATCTTGGAATGTAAATGAACAAATTAGGAAAAGCTTGGAAGCAACAGAGATGTGGTTCCTGAGACGAATGTTGCGAATTCCTTGAACCCCCGAAGTAACTAACAACGATTGCCTGACAGAGGCTAATGAAACTAGAACATTATATACAACAATACGAAAGAGATAAACAGCGTTCTTTGATCATGTAATGAGAAGAGAGGTATTGGAGAACATCGTGACAACTGGAAAGATCGAGCAGAAGAGAGGCAGAGGCAGACCAAGAGAAATGATGCTGGATGGACTGTGATGGGAGCATCGAGGAATGTCATCAGCAGTAGAGTTGATCCAGAAAACCTAAAACCGAGATCTGTGGAGAGTCATGAACGCGCACGTCAGCTAGCTGGGCACTTGATGATGATGAAGTAACTTACACAGTTGTGAGTGAAATCTAAGGTTTTTCTTATGTACACAACTTATGTCTCATTAACTGTACATAACTGGCGGAAATTTAAGGTTTATTCGCTGTAAAAAACTTCTGATTGACTATACACAATTATGAGGAAAAACTATGGCTTCTCTTATGTAAAACGTTAGTATTGATTGATTGATTGATTGATTTAGGAACCGACATCACAGCATTCGGGACATTCCCATAAGCGCTCCGTCCCCATCCTCAGCAGCCAGCGAAGAGTTCCAACACTAATAGTTCCAGTAGCAATCTGATTATATGTCCGTCTCGCCTTTCCTCGGATCGCTGAGCGTCGGCCAGATCCCCTCGTCACACCTCGTTGTCTCATTCTTACCAGACCATGGTGCTCCATCTGCTCCTCCGAGGTGTACACGTGCTCCCACAAGGCCGCAACCATGTCTGCCTTGTCATGCATCAATACTCCACCAAGTTTTGCCGAGCCAGCCAATCTGTCCGCCTGTTCATTCCCCAGCACACCGGCATGCCCAGGAGAAAAGATCCAGGTGATGCTTACTACCCGTGACCTCCGAAGCGAAGCAAGCCACTCTGCACGAAGAGTATGCAATTTTGCTCGTATACACATTAAAGAGCACTGGTGAGATTGCAGATCCCTGTGGCAGTCCCGGGGTTAAAATATGTGGCTCTGAGGTCCATGCGCCTAGACGGAGAGCAACTTGACGAGAATGCAGGACGGCTGCTATCCAGGCTGCTATCTATATGGATGATTCCCTAAGTAAGTATATAGATTACATAGTAATGCTGAAGGCAATTTTGTAGTGGATGTTAGCATGTGAATCCGAGTTGGCACCGAATGCTCTCACCTACCGCTCTTTCCTTTTAGGTGTTGCCTGTGTTGTTCAGGAATTCTACAATGAAGCTGTGTTGTATATGAATTCTACAAGGAACCTGTTTGGTATATGAATTCTACGATGAACCTATGTGGTAAATGAATTCTATAATGAAGGTGTGGTATATGAATGCTACAATGAACCTGGGTTGTATATGACTTCTACAATGAAGCTGAGCTTCCAAGGGAAGATTGTGTTTATTTGCTTGATTCAGAGGACAACCCCGGCTGGGGAAACGTCATCGCTCTGGAAGCACATCAGGTAGATTATTATTGTTGAACGACACCGAACCTAATGATATACCAGTAGAAACCGTAGGTGTTCCACGGTGATAGATCCTCATCAGATCTAACAGACACTCAGATTGTTCTTATCACATTAGATACGGTGTTATCATGATGCAAGACATTGTTCTAGACCAGACTCAGGTGGAGTCCGGTCAATCATGAGTTCCAGTCATCTATGTATGTAGTCATATACTAGAGAGGAGAAACTCTTCATAGACACTTTGCAGACTTTAGGAAATACTTCATCCTCGATTCTCTATTGTAGTCATGCGATTAAGAGTCCACGTCGCCCAACCAGGGGTGTATTATGCAGTCACCTTATAGTGAATGTTGCAAGACTATGTTTTCAGGTATTGTCCAGGTGCATCAAGGGATACCTCATGGTCGAGGGTGTCCCATCCAGACTGTGTAGGCAGAGCAGTCCTAGAGACAATAGGTAGTGACAGTTCTCGCATTTGTGAAGGTGTGCTCTTAGTCCAGTCATCGGAGGTCCTGGTAGCTAAATCCCATTATATGATCACTGGTTGCTTGCGGCAGATAAGTCCACAAGTGTTCCAGACAGCAGTGCTGGGAAAGAGCCGGGTGAGTCTAACGGACCGACTCGACGGAAACACCCCGCAAATCTTCTGCTTCGCCTAGTGATGACATTGGGACCATCTCTGACTCTTTCTATAACATATTCTCTATATTGTATATAGATCCTCTCCTATCAGGTCGTTCTATTCCTAAAGGTGTCTATAGTGTACATTAAATTATTGAATTGTTAACATGTCTTCTATACAGTTATTAGGTGTGATCTTGGACGAGGCCTGAGAGTTTAAGTTCCAAGGTAGAGGGTAGATGGTAGAGGTTTAGGATCTGGGAGGGGGCTGTAGACTAACAACACTGGTCACCTTGCAGAGAGGGACAATAATAGTAGTATCAGTGTATCTACCTGTCCAACCCCTGGGGTTAGTATACACTTGAGTGACTGGGATACCTCAGGGCTTGTGTTCATTCACAACAACCGAGGCCATCCTGTTACAGTTTTGATGGCGGAATATGCAAAAGATCTACAATTTCTTTTTAGATATTTTAGTAGCAGAGAGTTAAAAAAGGACTTTCTTTGAATTTCAAGAAAGCAGAAACTATGGTTATACCAGAGAAAAAGATGACATCCAAAAGTAAGATAACAATAGAACACTGAGCAGAATCAAAGTGAATGGTCATATACTAAGTGTTGTGGACAAATTCACCTATCTTGGCAGCACTGTGTCGCAAGCTGCCACAATTGATGACGAAGTGAATGCAAGAATCTCCAAAGCCAGCGCGACCTTTGGCAGGCTGTACAAAAATGTGTGGGACAGAACGAACGAACGAACGGACTTTATTTTCAAAGGGTAACACATTGGGCACGCAGGCCCGTCTTACATTCGGCCCTTCCAATCACTCATCTCTCGTTCATCAGTACTGCAAAATACATTTACATTAAAAAAAACATTGTCGAAAGGATGTTGTAGACAAAAACAATGCATATCACCATGTTATGAGACACATCCCAGACCCACCCACCCACACCCACACACATACACATCCCCCACCCGACTATACACACACCCTCAGGCACACATACATGCTCCCACCCATCCACTCATCCCCCACATCCAACACACACCCACACCCCCACCCACACAGACATCACCCACTCACCACACATCCCACACACACATCCCCCTCGCACCCATACACTCCCAGGCACACATACATGCACCCACCCACCCATCACTAACCCACACAACCCCGCACCCACACACACATCCTCCACCCACCAACACTCACCCACCCACATATACTCCACCACTCACCCACACACACCCCCAACCACACATCCCCACTCACACATATCCCCACCAACCCACACATCCTGCACCTACCCACAAACAAAACCCTCACCCACCCACATTTCCCCCACTTGCTCACATCCCCATCCGCACTATCTCCTACAACCCACCCGAAATCCCCCCCCCCTACAAAAAAAAAACCCCCAAACAAACGACAACACACACACACCCCCACCCATCCCCCAACCTAAACACACTCTCACCCACTCACACATCCTCCACCCACCCATCCCCAATCGCACATCCCTTAACCACACACCCCTTAACCACACATCCTCCACCCACCCACACACACATCTCCCCACCCATACACACATCCCCACCCAACAACACATCCCCTATCCACAAACACAACCTCACACCCACACACACCCCATCACCTACATATAGCCCCACACACATCCCACACCCACACTAACACCCCACCCATTCCCCACACACCCCCATCCACTCACGTACTCATCCCTCAATCACTCACACCCATACATTCCCAATCCTCCCTTCAACACATACATCTGTCATCTACCCACCCACACTAATACACCCCAACCATCCAGCTAAACACACATCCCGCGCCCTCACATACATCCTTTACCCACCCGCACATCCCACACCCAATCAAACTACCCCCACCCAACCACACACCCCTCACCCACAAATAAGCGTGCAAACAAAGCTGAAAGTCTACAAAGCAGTCGTATTATCCACACTGCTAGATGCTTGTGAAACCTTGACGATTTACCAGCGACACTCTAGGAAATTAAACCACTCCCACAAAGTCTGCCTTAGGAAGCTATTGAAGATTAAATGGCAAGGCATGATCCCAGACACTGAAGTTTTAGAAATAGCGTCCATTCCCAGTATCCACACTCGACTAATGAAGAATCAGATTCGCTGGGCTGGTCACTTAACTCGCATGCCAGATCACAGGCTCCATAAACGAATTTTTTTTACGGCGAGTTGCGTTGTGGTAAACGCTCCCAAGGCGGCCAGAGGAAACGCTTTAAAGACACTCTGAAGATCTCATTAAAAGTTTTTAGAATTCATCACGACACTTGGGAGACTGCTGCCAACGACCGACCTTCGTAACGTACGTCATGCAAGGGTGTAGTCACTGGACTTCCGGTCGCGAACATGGAGGATAGGCATTGAAACGGTTAAGACCTCTGGAGTGTTTATGTTCTTGGCTACCGTTTGCATTCGCATTTTCCTCATGTTGGACAGGAAGTGCATGGTTCCGTCACCCTGCTACTGAGTTAAGTGCGGGGCGCGACACTGTGAGCTGTGCATTTCGTGTGAAATGCTTTTACATATGCCCGAGGTTGTTTGGAGCGTGAACTTCATTTTCGGAGCAATGGCGGCCGGCTGTGTTGCAGAATTAACCGGTTTTTGTCTTATGCATAAATGTGTGACTGCTGGTCTTCTAGTGACTGCCGCTTCCATCAAAGATGAACTATATTTTCGTGGGGGACTTTTGTGTTGGCATTCTGGCGATGGCATTATGTACAGTGAAATGTGTTTACATTTGTCCGAGGTTGTTTGTGGCGTGAACGGCATGTTCGGAAAAAACTGCATAGCTAGCTAGAAAACATCTAGAAACGGAACAACAACATCTAGAATTATCTAGACTGTGTAGGTGAGCATCTAGAAAAACATCCGGCTGGGAAAATGACTGCCGCTTCCATCAAAGATGAACTGTATTTTTCGTGCAGGACTTTCGTGTTGGCATTCTGGCGACGGAATTATGTACAGTAAAATGCTTTAATATCTGATGGCATTATGTACTGTTACGTGCTTTTACTATCTGTCCGCTGTTGTTTGTGGCATGAACTGAGAACTCCATCCATCCATCCATCATGTGCCATGCCGGTAAGCGTGGGCGGTCATGTTCTGCCATTTCACTCGATCACCAGAGTCGTGGATCAGCTCAGTGTTCCTGTCTCGACCATACCATGTGGCCAAGCCATCCAAGTATTTGCTTCTAGGTCTTCCCCTTGGTCTGTTCCCTTCGATCTTACAAGTTGTCACCAAGTTCTCCAATTCATGATTGATTGATTGATTTAGGAACCGACATCACTGCATTCGGGGCATTCCCACAAGCGCTCCGTCCCCATCCTCAGCAGCCAGCGAAGAGTTCCAACACCAATAGTTCCAGTAGCAATCTGATTATATGTCCGTCTCGCCTTTCCTCTGAGCGTTGATCGTCGGCCAGATCCTCTCGTCACTCCTCGCTGCCTCATTCTTGCCAGACCATGGTGATCCATTTGCTCCTCTGAGGTGTACACTTGCTCCGCAAGGCCGCAACCACGTCTGCCATGTCATGTATTAATACTCCACCAAGTTCTGCAGAGCCAGCCAATATGTCCGCCTGTTCATTCCCCAACACACCGGCATGCCCCGGAGGAAAGATCCAGACGATGATGCTTGCCATCCGTGACCTCCGAAGCGAAGCAAGCCACTCGGCACGTAGCTTGCCTGTCTTCACCCTACTCAGCGGGCTTTCTGAGTCAGTTACAATCATAATGTGTTTATGTATCATGTTCTCCATCCAGCGGAAAGCTGCACTGACCGCCTCCACCTCCATTCTTAAGCTAGATGTGGCATCATACGCCAGGCTCTCCTGCACCAAACGTCGACCATTAGCTTTTGCTAAGAATCCCCAGGCACTTCTCCTACCTCTCAACACCGAACCATCCGTGTAGATAATCACATCACCCAGACGAGCATTATCCTGAATTATTTGCTGGATTTCCACTTCCGTGGCCCCTGATGGCCACTCCCTGCACTCCCGGCTTAATGTGATTATAATTCTGCACAAATCAATTCATTTCTTCTCATAACATGTCAAAATTTTTTTGACTGTCTACGTCTAATGACTCTAATCAGTTTACGATCTTCATTTGTTTCTTGAAGGACTTGTTCATTGGTTTTTCTGTCTGTCCATGATATTCTTTGCATTTCCCCCAGAAACCACATTTCCACAGCCATCAGCTGTTTTTCAGCTTGACTGCTTATTGTCCATGCTTCACATCCATACAAAAGTATAGGTTCTATGTAGCACTTCAACACTATTTTTCTCGTTTCAATTGATATCTTTTTATTGGTCAGTATGTTTTTCATCTTGCAAAAAGGCTACCTTCGCAATGGCAATTCTTGTTCTAATCTCTTCAAGGCATCTCCCATCAGATGTTATGACTGTTCCGAGATAACTATATTGTTTAACTTGTTTAAGAATATGCCCATTTACTCGTATATCACATTGTGGTATTTCCTTCTTCCCAGTGACGCCCTTAATCTGTGTCTTCTTAATATTCAGTTCTAACCCTAATTTTTCACTGTGTGTGACAACCGCATCAACTAAATTTTGCAGGCCCTGTTCATTGTCTGCAATCATGACTGTATCATCTGCATATCCAATATTATTGATGTATCGTCCCCCAATGTTGATTCCTTCCATATCTTCTATATTTCTGAAAATATTCTCACTGTACAGGGAAAAAAGATCTGGAGACATTACACATCCTTGTCTCACACCTCTTTTAATAGGCTGATATTGACCTACATCGTTATCAATTCTGATGGTAGCTTGTTGTTTCCAATATATGTTTTTTACAAGTCTAAGGTCTTTTCCATCAATTTGTAGATCTTCAATCATCCTTATCATGTCGACATGTCTCACTTTATCGAAAGCCTTTGTGTAATGAATAAAGCAAAGATATATATCTTTGTTTACTTATATAGAACGCTCAATTACGGTTCTCAGTATATACACAGCATTTACTGTGCCCTTGCCTTCTACAAACCCACATTGTTTTTCTCCTATTTCGGGCTGTATTTTCTTCGTAACTCTTTGCATGATAATTCTCAGCAGAATCTTCGTGATGTGGCTCATTATACTAATAGTTCGATGTTGATCGCATTCCATGGCTCCTGATTTCTTCGGGATTGCAATAAATATAGAATTACATAATTCAGGAGGTATATCTCCCGTATCGTATATTGCGTTCAGCAGTCTGGTAACTTGGTCTATTCCATATTCTTCTAAGGCATTGATCATTTCTACTGTGATGTTATCTGTACCCGGAGTCTTGCCAGATTTCATATGGTTAAGAGCATTCTGAACTTCTATCTTCAAAATTGATGGTCCTTCATTATTATTCTGATGGTCATATTGTTCTTCTCTTGTATCATCATAAAGGTCTTTCACATAATCTGACCACGCATGTGAAATCTGATCTTTTTCTATGATAATTTTGCCATCTTTGATTTTTAGGCAACCCGTTGATGTGTGTGTTCTTTTGTTAGTGATGTCATTAATTCTTTTGTGTATTAAATTGGTATTCAGGGTGTTGTGTTGGTGTTAAATGTCCTTGCAATTTTCCTCAAGCCATGTTTCTTTAGCCTCTTTGCATAGCTTCCTAAATTTCCTGTGAATCTCTTCATATTTTTCCTTGTTATTTTTGTTATTTCTTCTTACTTCCATGAGTTTTAAGATATCTTCCGTCATCCATTTCTTGCGTCCTATTATCTTTATTTTTGGGATAGTTGTTTCTTCAGCTTGGTTGAGAACTGCATGTTCGGAAAAATAGCTTAGGGGGCGCAGGTATGCCACTTTTCGTTGACAGAAAACATCCAGAAACGGAACAAACAACATCTAGAAATATCTAGACTGTGTAGGTGAACATCTAGAAAAACATCCGGATGGGAAAATGACTGCCGCTTCCATCAAAGATGAACTGTATGTTTCGTGGAGGAATTTTATGTTGACATTCTGGAAATGCTTTTAATATATGCCCGCGGTTGTTTGTGGCGTGAACTGCATGTTAGGGAAAAATGGTGTAGCTGGCTTTGTCGCTAACGGACTGGTTTTGCCTTGTGCAGTAATGTGTGGCTGCTGGTTTTCTAGGGACTGCCGCTTCCATCGAAGATGGACTGTATTTCTCGTGGAGGAATTTTGTGGTGACATTCTGGTGGCGGTATTATGCACAGTGTAACTGTGCGGGCTGTTGGTTGTCACGACTCTTGTATTTTCTACTTTTCACATGGGGCAGTGAGGAGCATTTTATGTGATGTTCACTGGCACAAGAACGGAGCAAAATGGGGACGACCCGTTGCTGTGAAGTTGCAACCGCAACTAACTGACTAACTAACTAACTTGTGAAGAAAACAGGACTGCAAGAGCTGTGAAAAAAAAAAAGGCTGGAAAAAAAAAAACCACCGCAGGAGATCATCCTCCTGGAACGTCAGGCAATTTTTGCCCACATTATCAAAAAACATTTCGAGCCAAAATAGGCCTTACCAGCCATCTTAGAACTCACGGCTCCAAACCTCCAACCCCGCTGGATGAAATTAATGGTCATCATCATTCTTGTTGGACAAACACCAATAATAGAAGACAAAAATCCTTAACCAAGTGGATACATTTAAATATCTTTTTTTTTAAAGTTCGCATATCCGTTACAGGACATCGCTGTCAACATCAGCATCTTTCAGCTGATTGTTGATTTCTTGGCAAGATTACGCTCAGTCGTTTGCCATTACTTTCTGAGTGGCCGGCTCACTTATCCCGCAATTCACCAACGCGGGTAGAACCGCTTCCAATTCTCGCGCGCTGCGAGACCCTGCGTGGATAAACGGGATTACGGAGAAAGTTGTGCAACCCCTCGGCCAGAGAGATTGGCATTCACATATCTAGGGGGAGTTATAACATCTGCAGGACGCTGTTCGACAGAGATTAAGAACAGAACACGACAAGCAAACGCTGCATTCCAGTAAATGAAGAATATCTTATGCAATAAGTCACGATCATTGAATGTTGGAAGGAAAGTGCTGAAGTGCTATATAGAACCTGTTTTGCTGTGTGGCAGCGAATCATGGAACGTAAATGAACAAATCAGGAAAAATCTAGGAAGCAATAGAGATGTCGTTGCTGAGACGAATGTTTGAACACCTTGGAATGCCAGAGTAACTAACAACGACTGCATGGAAGAGGGTGATGAAAGTATAAAATTATATACAACAATAAGAAAGAGACAAACAGCTTTCTTTGGTCATGTGATTAGAAGAGAGGGACTGGATAACATCGTGACAACTGGACAGATCAGTGGGAAAAGAGACAGAAGCAGACCACGAAAAGTGATGTTGAATAGACTGAGATGGTGGCATGGAGGAATATTATCAACAGAGATGATCCAGAACACCAAAGACCGAGATCTGTGGAGAGATATGAACGCCTACTGAAGTTGGCAGGGCACTTGATGTTGAGTTCCCTCTCACAGATATCACTAGAAACATCTCAGCACAGCAAATCATGTACCGGTGAAGTACCAAACGTGCATACCAGAACCACACTTACTATTAATTTCTGTGATTCTAAGATGTACAAGGGACACCCCAATAATGTGTATGTGGTACATACTGGCGTTGCCAACCATTGCAGACACTAGGATTTGCAGGCAAGGTCATACCTCAAGGTAGTGCGGACAAGGAACACCTCCTGCATGATTCCCTGGATGCAGCCAATGGCCACAGGCTATTAAGAACGAACGAACGAACGAACGAACGAACGAACGAACGAACAAACTTTATTTTAAAAGGGCAACAAATTAGGCACGCAGGCCTGTCTTACATTCGGCCCTTTCAATCACTCATCTTTCATACATCAAATGTGCATGTTACATTAACATAGGGGGAAAAACATTGTCAAATGGAGTTTGTAAGCATAAACAATGCATATTACGCATGATACATTCACATGAGAAAACAAAAAATAAAAAACATTATCAAATGAAAGTTGTAAACATAAACAGTGCATATTGCAATGTTGTGAGACACATCCCCCATCCACCCTCATATCCCGCAGCCACCAACACATCCCCCACCCACCAAACCTCCCCCACCCACCCACACATACCTCCACGCACTCACACAGAACCAGGCGAGCATACATGCCGCCACACACCCACTGATCCCCCACCCACACATATTTCCCCAAGAAGAAGAAGAAGACGAAGAAGAAGAAGAAGAAGAAGAAGAAGAAGAAGAAGAAGAAGAAGAAGAAGAAGAAGAAGAAGAAGAAGAAGAAGAAGAAGAAGAAGAAGAAGAAGAAGAAGAAGGAGGAAGAGGAGAAGAAGAAGATGAAGAAGAAGAAGATGAAGAAGAAGAAGAAGAAGAAGAAGAAGAAGAAGAAGAAGAAGAAGAAGAAGAAGAAGAAGAAGAAGAAGCAGAAGAAGAAGAAGAACAAGAAGAAGAAGAAGATCACAATTTTCCCCACCCACCCACACACACATCAGCCAACCTACACCCACTCACCCACCCAATATTCGCCACTTCTCAACTACACATCCCCACCTATACACACATCCCCACCCATAAACACATCTCCTCACCTGCCCACACATTTCCCCCACTCATAACCCAAAAACACACACCTCCCACCCACACACACCCCGCCACCCACATATACCCCACCCACACACATCCACCGCTCACACACATCTTCTCACAACTACACACCTCCCCACCCATACACTCATCTCTCTCACACATCCACCCACTCACGTACTCATCCATCAACAACTCACACCCACACATCACCCACACGCCCATCAACACATGTATCTCTCATCTACCCTCCCACCCACACACACACCAACCACCCAGCCAAACACACATCCCCCATCCTCGCATACATCCTTCAATCACCTGCACATCCCACACCTTCCCCACCTCTCACACATCTCCCCTCCCACACAAAACTCCACCCATAAACACATTCCCCCCACACACACATCCCCACATACATTCCCCATACAGATCCCCGCCCACACATATCCCCACCCACTCACATATCCTCCACCTACAAACATCCTCACTACCCACACATACATCCTACACCCACTCACATTTACCCCATCCACATTCACACACTCCTACCCACACAGACATATCCCATTCACAGACATCCCCACACTCATCCGCCACACCCATTACACACCCATCCCCCAACCCACACAATCTCCTACACACCCATTCACCCACCCAAGCACACACTCCCTACCCATACCCCCTCCCAACCCACCAACACCCACATACTTCCAACTATCCTCTCAAATATCCCCCCCCCCCCACACACACACACATATCCCTCACACACACACATACATCCACCACCGACTACACATTCCTTCACACATCCACAAATCATCCATTAACCCATACACATCCCCCACACAATACCCCTCCACACATATATTCCCGACACCCCCACACACACATATCCCTCACATACACACCCATACACACATCCTGACATCTAGACACATACATGATGCGTCACATGATCACTGGAACTAATAAGAACAAACTCCCACACTTTACACACAACTGAGACACTGACGATTGTCGTGAGAATTCTCGCAGTTGCAAGAAGTAGAGAAAAAATTGTACATATACATTATGTAGCGTAAAAATTAGTGATGCAATTCAACTCTCTCTCTCTCTCTCTCTCTCTCTCTCTCTCTCTCTCTCTCTCTCTCTACATACACACACTCTCACACTCATTCACTCTCTCTCTCTCTCACTCACACTCACTAACTATCTCACTTACTTTACAGTAATTTACATGAATTCATTTTATGCATGTTAAAATCAAGTGCATCAAAATGATAATATGAAAAAAAAATGAGAATACACAAAACATATGGAACAGCATGTTAGATGACATGCGTGCGCTCAACTCTCTCTCTCTCTCTCTCTCTCTCTCTCTCTCTCTCTCTCTCTCTCTCTCTCTCTCACACACATGTACATACACACACCCACACACAACATACACACGCAAATACACACATATACCCACGCACATACACACACCTACACACATCCATATACTTACGCACACGTACTCACATAACACCCGCATATACACTACCTCGCATACACTGCATGCATGCACACTTACACACACAAAGATATATAATACATACACGAGCACACACACACACACACACACACACACACACACACACACACACACACATACACACATATACACACGCACATGCATATAAACGCATATAAACACATGAACGCACACCTTAACACACGTACAGGCATACATACAGAGGCACACACAGATACACACATGTACACACACATATACACCCATACACACATCCAAACATGCACACACATACATCACACTTTCTCATGCACTCTCTCATTCACTCACGCTCTCTCTTTTACACACTCACTCGCTCTCACACTCACTCATTAGCGCACATACACGCATACCCACAAATTCTCTCTCACTCTCTCACGCTCCCTTACTCACTCATTTACTCGCTGACTCTCTAACTCACACTCCCTCACTAACTTTCACACTCTATCACACAGACAGGCAGACACATAACACACCCACTCTCTCAGATTCACTCATTCTCTATCTAAATCTCTCACACATATGTCCACACACACTCACTAACTTTTACACTCACCCAGGCACACGCGCATGCATACGCTCTCACTCTCACTCATACTAATTATTCCACTCAAACTCTTTCTCACTCACTCTCTCACCCACTGTCTCGCTCACACACATACAGTGAAGAATGATAGTGGAAAAATGATAGTGGAAAAATGATACTAGTAGGTGACCTATGGAGGCATATAGTCGGTATGAAGTAAGTATTGAAAGAGTTTTCGGTTGAATGTGTAGGGACTCATTGGTGTTTTCAGTTCTGGTGGAAGGCTATTCCACAAGTGAGCACCAGAATATGCGAAACAAGTTTTGTATAAGTCCAATCTAGGCTTAGGAAGCTGTAATAAATTTAAGTGCTTACTGTTCATTGCATTAGATTGAATTAACGGTAGAAGATACTCTGGGGTATTTTCAGATATAATTTTATTCACTAATTTGGCTTTGTTAAAAAGGAAGCGCTTTTGAAGTGGTAGAAGTGGTAATTCTTCATATTAGATTTAGGGCAGCCATCCCAGACTGTGGAACAATAATCGAGAGGTGATTGGATATAGGATGCATAGAATATTTTACGTGTGCTTTCATCCAAAAAGTGCTGAATGTTAGCAAGTTGGTAAACTTTTTGTGCTATTCTCTTGGTAAGGACGTGAACATGAGGGCTCCAGTTTAAATGTCTGTCAATTAAAAGACCTAATGTTTTATGTTCATTTACATTAATTATAGGTAACGTGTCCACGTGGAGCTCGAGCGGTGTCGCAGTTATGGCTAGGGTCTGTAGTTTTTGTTTGGTCGTTATTAGCATGGATTTGGTTTTGTCGATGTTAATTAACATGCGATTTTCATTGCTCCGTCTACTAAGGTTGTCAAGTTCGTTTTGTAAAGAGCTCTCTAAGTCACAAAGGTTCTCTTGACTTGTGTAAATAGTGCAGTCACGAAGTATTGAGGTATAAAGGAAGATCGTTAATATACACTGCAAAAAGCAGAGGACCTAGTATTGAGCCCTGAGGCACACCAAAATTAAGTTGTGTGGGTCTTGATAGACAGTTATTGAAGGACACTACTTGTTGCCTGTCAGATAAAAATGACGTAATTAGGTTCACCATATTCTTCAACAAGTGAGCAGGTACAATTATCTCGGAACAATAATAACATCTGATGGGAGATGCCTTGAAGAGATTAGAACAAGAATCGCCATGGCAAAAGTAGCCTTTAGCAAGATGAAAAACATATTGACCAATAAAAAGATGTCAATTGAAACGAGAAAAAGAGTGTTGAGATGCTACATTGAACCTGTACTTTTGTATGGATGTGAAGCGTGGACAATGAGCAGTCAGGCTGAAAAACATCTGATGGCTGTAGAGATGTGGTTTCTGAGGAAAATGCAAAGAATACCATGGACAGCCAGAAAGACCAATGAACAAGTCCTTCAAGAAACAAATGAAGATCGTAAATTGATTAGAGAAATTAGACGTAGACAGTCAAAATTTTTTGGGCATGTTATGAGAAGAAATGGATTGGAGAATTTGGTGACAACTGGTAAGATCGAGGGGAACAGACCAAGGGGAAGACCTAGAAGCAAGTACCTGGATGGCTTGGCCTTGTGGCATGGTCAAGACAGAAACACGGAGCTGATCCACGACTCTGGTGATCGAGTGAGATGGCAGAACATGACCGCCCACGCTTACCGGCATGGCACATGATGGATGGATATTGGTGCTAGTCTTCATGTGTTTTAATTTTCTAATTAAAATATAATGATCTACCATATCAAAGGCTTTTTTAAAGTCTACAAATACTGCTCCACAAATGTTGCCATTGTTGATACAAAGATGCCAGTTATCGGTCATTTTTGTAAGGGCACTATGGCAAGAATATTTAGGTCGAAACCCAGATTGACTGTCAATTATTAGATCGTTGTTAATTAAATGATGTAGTGTTATTTTATGCATGTGTTTTTCTAATGGCTTTGATAGCGACGATAGTAAGGAAATAGGTCTATAATTACCCACGACGCTAATATCAGTTGAGCCATTTTTAAGTAGAGGATACACTTTAGCAACTTTAAAGGCAGATGGAAAGTAGTTTTTGGACAGGCACTGATTATATATGAACGTTAAGGATTCACTAATAATTGGTGCAGCACACCGAAGAATTCTATTACTGATACCATCTAGGTCTTCTGAATTTGTTGCTTTGAGATTCGAGAGATATTAATGTACTTCTGCAACAGACATCAAGGGAATATCAGGGGAAATATTTCTAGAGCACTCCCCTTCACAGAATGATGACAGTGAACTTAAATTACATACTGAGTCTGGTATTGAGGACTTTAGATTCTCTATTTCTGATTGAAAGAAGCAACTGAAATCCTCGCATGTTATAGAGTTTGGTATTGCTGACTCTGAAGCGTGTTTCTTGTTGGTTAGCGAGTTAATAGCCTTCCATATATTTGTGTTATTTGATTTATCTACAATCAAATTTTTGAAATGATCTTTCTTTATCCTACGAATTTCATATTTAACTTTATTTCTTAGTCAGCGGTAATTGATAAAATCTTTATTTTTGTGTGCTGTATCTCGTTCTCTCATGATTTCGAGAACTTCGCTAGTGTACCACGGGGACTTATGTTGATTCTTGACTCGAACTTCTTTGACTGGGACATGTTTATCAAATACATTGTAGACTGTCTTTGTCCAGTAAGCTAGTGCATCATCCGGATCAGGAAGTTGGTAAACATGTTCAAGGGCTGCATTTTTTAAGTCGTCTAAAAATAAATTTTGGTTGAGAGCTTTAATGTTTCTAAATTGGATGCTTAAATGTTTATGTTTAGGAGTTTTGAACCCAATTTTCGACCATGTACAACATATTGGGTAATGGTCACTAACTGCACTAACAGGAACAGAACATTCGGTAATATTAACTGGACAAGTAACATATATATGATCAATTATAGTTGAGGAGGTGTTTGTGACTCTTGTGGGACGATTTATTAGTTGTTTGAAATTGTAAGATAGAATGATATCTTCCCATGTCTGGTTGGATTTAGTAATATCTATGTTAAAGTCACCTAATATCATGACTTCTCTACCTGCTGTAAACACCCTATCCATCATTGTAGTGAAACAGTCATACCAACTATACCCAGCACAGGGATTCCGATATAGGTATCCAATGAGAAACGGTTGCTGGTTGACTGGCTTCACCTCTAACCAAACACATTCTATCTCTTCTATCTCGAGATCACTTCTACGGGAACAGTTGAGAGAATTGGAAATGTATACAGCAATACCTGTCTCTAATTTTTGATTTGCGTCTCTTCGAATCACTTTAAACCCGTTAAGAGAGATTTCAGTGTCGGTTATTTTGTTGTTGAGACGGTTTTCTGTGATTCCAAACACATGGAACTGTTTGCACAGTATTACTGAAAGCTCAGGTAATTTATTGAGCAAATGATAGATGTTGAGATGGCCTATATGTAAACCATCTTTGTTGAGCCACTGATCGTGATTGGCGAACATTACACAATGAAAAGATGATGTCGCTTGAGGTAGAAACATTTCACAGGTTTTGAAACTTTATTTAGTGGTAGTTAAGACTATTAGAGGGGATAGGAAAATGTCTGCGATGGAGTGACATCATTAAAGCTTGGTGCTGGGCTGCAGATTGTATTGCATTAGCTGTTGAAGTTGATAATTCCACTGATAAGAGTGTGGATTACCGTCCAACGAGGGGCCACTGCTATGAGAGCTACTGGAAGTGCCTACATTGGAAGCAGGCATCGGGGGCACCGCAACGTTGTTTAACGGTGTCCCCTTTGATATGCTAGGTGGAGACTGTTTTATGGGCAAGGGAGGAAACAAGGCATCATAGTTAGCAACATTGGGATTGGAGCCTGGGTCGCTATTTACGGCCTTGTATTCCTGGGGAATAGGCAAGGGTGGTGTGGGCAGAGGTTGAGTGTTTTCTGAACACTGAGAGATGGCTACAGCCGGAGGTGAAGATCAGTTTACTCCTGTAACTGGTTCTAATTGTTGTGTACGTTCAGGATATTTCATGCTCTTCGCTAGTATGCTAATTCCTAATTTTGAACAATGTAGTTGATCCTTATATAGCTTTTTCTTGGGAGCCCCGGACGGCGATGTGAAGTACGGGGTATTATTAATGAAAGCATTGTTAGTTTCTTGACAAAATTTATGTAGAGTCAGATTGCCAGCATCGGCAGTACAGCGCTGGAATCCATAACATGGCGGGATGATTGATGAAAAGAAAATAGATGCTTTAGAAAATTTCTTGCGCAACAACACCTCCAATGTATCGAGTTGTGAGGTGCTTATATTGTGATTGTTCATAATATTGTTGACACCGATATGGACTGTTGTTCTTCTAATTCTATCATTCACCTTGAATTTCCGCAGTATAGAGGTCAGTCTGTCAATGTCAGCTCCTGGTAGCGGGTAGATCGAGGTAGTTTCGCTGTCAGAAGATGACATTCGGTCACTATAGATTCCCTTGAGCAGAGAGTCTCCAATGACGACATGAGTTTGCACTGTCATCCATTGTTATTTCACGCTGTTGACGTGCCCGTTTGATTTCTTGCCACTGGTCGCTGTCATCTTTCATGCGTTCTTGTTTATTATAGTCGTTGCTTGTTTGGGCTGGTTGTTGATGCTCAGTAGTGGTAGTGGCTGAGCTTTTTAACTTCTCGTCTGCTGCTGGAGAGTCTACACTTGAGGCCTGGGACCTATTGCTGATACGCACATCAATGGGGTAGATGGATGGTGCGCGTTCTACAGGTTTAGTAGTGTTGCAGCCTGTGGAAACTAACTGTATGTCATTTTGCGATGAACATCCACTGGTCATACACACCTCCGCAGCACTATGGATACTTCCTGTTTGTGCACTTTTGTCAAATGACTGTGCACTCTTTAGTTTTAAGGCATGGATTGCTGTTTTAATGGTGTTCTTCTCGTCTTTAAGGAGGCGGATTTCTTTTTGAAGGCGAGCGTTTTCTTCTTTAATCACGGCAATGATATTAGTTGTGTTATTGGAAATGAAGTCTTTTAGCCTGTCCTCCAAAGCCTGGATGAGTTCACGACAGGCGTTGTGGTTGTGTGGTTCGGCTGAGGAAAGAGTGACTAAAGATGATGTGTTAGTCTCATCAGATTGGGCTACTGAACTGTGATGTTCGTCCAGCTTGAGCTTGGGATCAGTGTCTGCAGATTCACTAGACCACACGTTTGAAGTTGGCGTTGAAGAAATCCGACGTTTGGGTGGCGTGCTCGTCAAACTTTTCCCCGTCTTGTCTTTTTTTGTATTTTCATGGCGCTTGGATAAAATAGAGTTCCGTAAGTTGGACGCCATATTAGTAATGTATGAGGCTCCAACAGGCAGGGAGTACACACAAGTTCGCCGTCTTTCGGTAAAGCGTGCTTGGCGACTATCCAAGCGCTAGTCCCGCATGGTTAAATCACACGTTGACGTTAATCGATAATTGGTAGGTTTCAAAACTGAACGTTCTTACCTTCCATTTCACAAAGAAATCAGCATTTCACTAAATAATAGTCACATAAACTTAACACATTAATTAGTATTAGATCCAGTTTTAGAAAAAAAAAAACAATGATATACACAGCATCTCGATTGAAATAGGCAAAACTTTGATAGATTATATAAAAATTGGGAGAGCTTGTGAAATCACGTCCGCTGGTAGCCGGATACCGGAAGTCAATCGAGTCAATCAAAAGAGGAAGATCCTGAATGGTTCAGGCAGAAGAGACCATCAGAGAAGTGTGCACACTTGAGAAGATTGGCAGAAGCAAGGAGTGGGTCAGAATGCCGAATAGAAATACAGACTTGTGTGGGGTTATAATCACACTGGGCCGTGAGTGTAGGGAGTGGCCAGCAGGGGCTATAGAAATAGAAATTGAGCAATTAAGTCACGACTATTCTCGTCCTGGCGATGTGATTATATATACCGATGTCTGTGTTAAGAGGCTAACAGATTTCCTGGGGATTCATATCGCAAGCAAATGGCCAATGTTTTGTAAAGGAGAGCTTAGTATATGACACCACAATCTCAAGTCTGAGAATGGAGGTGGAGACGGTTACTGCAGCTTTCCGCTGGTTGGAGAACAAACTGTATAAGCATGTTGATTGTGACCGATTCACAAAGCCTGCTGACAAAGGTGAAGACTGGCATGCTTCGTGCTGAATGGCTTGCGTCGATTCATGTGTCACGGGTTGTGAGCATTTGCTGGATCTTTTCTCCAGGACATTCTGGTGTGGTTGGAAATGAACAGGCAGACAGACTGGCTGGTGCCGCATCACGAAGGGGTGATTTCATGCATGATAAGGCAGATGTGGTGAAGGCCCTCTGGGAGAATATGATTAATGCAGAAGAACATATATACTTTCATGGTCTAGAGAGAATGCAGCAGCAAGGGGTGGTAAGAAGATCTGGTCGACATATAATCAGATTGCAACGGACGCGTCTTCACTGGCTGTTGAAGATGAGGTCTGAGCGCTTAAGGGAATGCCCCGAGCTCAATGATGTCGGTTCTTGACTCAACTCAACATACTATTAATATAGTACTAAAATGGGGTGACCCCAATTGTCTTCATCAACCAATAATTACACACAGGATTAGAAAACTGAAATATCACAATCACAAATAAATAATACATTACTGACATTGGCACCTTGCCGTCTTGACAGACGATACTTTGTTACATTTTACTTCAGAATAAACATACTAACTACAACCAATGGCGGGGACCGGGGATGAAGTTATACCTCTCCATAGCACAAAGCCTGGCTGAAATATTGAGACCATGTGTTGCCATTGCAGCATGATCCCTCTCTCGGCCTGCTTAGTTTACTTCAGAGGAAAATTAACCAATTAAAATGGAATAAGACAAGCAGCAGTAGTTGCCGGATCAGCAAAGCAATGGTCTAACTGTCCGTATGTAGGAGCTTCAATCCTAGACCAGATGCCAACCAAGACTTAGAGTCTGGTCTGCACTGCCATGATATTTAGTCTTTAGGTTGCTTTTCCTAGGATAAGTCTTATACCCTCCCAATTGTGCTGTTCCGCTCGAAGCCGTTGGCACAATGTGCCTTATTGGGTTTGGTGAGCGCGCCCAACATTAAGTGCTAACAGAAAGCTGGTAGCACAGTCTACAGTTATACGGTAGCTCAGTCATATTTGATTAAGACCTGATATAACAAATAATCCACACGCTTCAAGAAATAGACAAACAAAGCCCAAAGTTCGGGAAACAAATATACGGTACGGCAGAAAGAGATAGAGATGTTGAAAAATAGAACAAAATGAAAAAAAGAAATGGGAGAAGACAAATACACAAGAAACAAGACTTCAGAATGCACACACTGGCGTATCTATATGTATATTCACACATAAAAGTACGTGTACATACATCATATCTGTATATGCACTAGGAATGAACGATGGACTAAAGACGTGTAAGTTTACCTCTTTTCTCAGAGGCACTCGTTGCCACCAGCTGCGCTGACAATCTCCACAGACAAACTGTCTCACAGAGTCTTCTATTTTGTTCTCCAGGATAGAAGCGACGTTCTGCGAATCATCTCTCATACTCTTCAGGTACGTGGTACTCTAAAATGGAATCATACAAGTCTATTAGGGATGTCTCTCTGGGCTCAAGAAGCCGTGGTGAGGTTGTGGTTAGTGGGCTTGCTTGCCAAAAACAGTGGTTCGGGTTCAGTCCTCAGCAGAGGCTGGATTATCACGGCCCACCAGTAAGACTTCTCCGTGGCTGAAGGGTTGAGAGCGGTAGGCTAGTCACGAGGGAGCGGTATCGCGTCTGCCGACATATTCGATTTCTACGGGCGTTTGTTGACGTGGTTAACCTTGCCGGATGTTCTTGCCGTCTGAGGTTGCATCCTTGTGTTTGCTGTGCCGTGTCCGCAGACGGTCCTACCCAGAGGACGTCTTGTCCACAGCTTTCTGTCGCATAACCCAAGTCTCGCGGGAAATGTCCCTCGTCAAACAAACGCGACCTCCTAACAATGAACCTAAGCTCATCCTCGGGTTTTCACCTGTATTTCGTGATACTATGGATCTCCTTGTTGATGTTTAGTACGTTTCTTCTCGCAGGAGCTTAATATACCTATTTGTTTCCAATTCATAATGTTATATCCTGCTGCAGCCGCTGATTTTTTCTTTCTATTCCAAATCATTTAATTCCATGGCTGCTACCCCTTTTCGTCGTCCGTTTTTCTGTTGTTCGTTTTTTTTTAGTTTATATATACATTAGTTTATGTTTACAGGCCTATAGCCGATCATGCCTGCTGACAGACGGACTATGTCATCTCTCCACCACACCGTCTCCCACATATTTGCCCTCCTACCCCAGGACATGTCCCGTGCAGCTATTAGCCTCGCACGTACTATTTTTAACATCACTCACTTTTCTTGCCATTTGAATTTTCTGAACTGTCTCCGGCTCAAAATTACACCCAAAGGCTTCCTGAGCAATATTCATCTCTCGTCAGGCAAACTGGTTCCTGCTGAGACACGACTCTTCAATCGCCTGGCACAAGAGCAGTCCGTCAAGTACATGAAGTTGGCAGTGACTGTGCATCAACGACATATCTCCGAACTGAAGTACACCAAGCACAACCTATATCTGACTCTGCATTTACTGACGTCTAATAACCAGCTTGCTTTCCATTTGATCACCTCCATCATTCAACATTATAATAGAGAGCTATACCTATGGCTATCCGCACGTAAGAAAGACAAAATTAGCCATCTACGTCCCCATGTCCCTTCCCCCACTTCGACACCCATCAGCCACACCAAAGTGGTATGCATACCACCTGACCTACCACTGTCTCCTGCTGTTTTAGGGAAAGGTCTTAGTTTTGTCCCTCTACGCCCCCGTATGGACAGTCGCGCTATTTTGGAAGACGTTTCCAACTTCCACAGATGACTCCGCCTCTAGTACCACCACAGAGACAAGCCTGTCCACAGTCCCACCCCACAACCTCCTGAAATGTTCCCATCTTCAACCAAATCCCGTTCCACATGGACCCCACCTTCCGGAGTTTCCAACGCGCTTGATCTCTACATAGCTAACACACTCCATGAGATTAAGCAACTTTCTTTCCCTCGCTTGAAACGCTCCAACCTATCCCCTCCCGAATGGCGTGCCCTATCCCAATTACAGCGCAGACAGGATATAGTCATCAAACCGGCGGATAAAGGGGGTGCGGTGGTTGTTTGGCGGAAAGATCTATATGTCGAGGAAGTCATGTCCCAACTTAATAAACCTGATAATTATTCCCCCTGCACCGAAGACCCCACTCTCTCCTATACCGGAAGATTCAAAATACCATCAAATAGCTCATACGTGAGGATGCCTTACCACACAGTGCCACTTCACTTCACATCCATGACTCGGACTTGGGCAAACCCACCCTTTACATGCTGCCCAAAATACATAAACACAAAAATCCTGGACGTCAGATAGAGTCAGCCTGCTCATGTCCGACTGAACTGATCTCAGCGTTTCTTGACAGGATTTTCACACCTCTAGTTGCGAATCTCCCGTCATACATCAAGGATACAACGCATGCGTTACTCTCATTCAACTCTTCCAACTGACCCCTGGGAACACACACAGACTATTCCTAATGGATGTATGTTCCCTCTATACCTCAATTCCTCACGCTGATGGACTCAGGGCGCTACAGTTCTTTCTGGATCAACGCACAGATCAAGCCATCCCTACTCGCACACTTGTGAGACTCGCTGAATTTGTCCTCACCAATAATTCCTTTGAGTTCAATGGCCACTACTTTGAACAAATCAGCGGTGTCGCCATGGGCACTAAAATGGGACCCAGCTACGCATGTTTATTTATGGGACATCTGGAACACCAGATTGAACTCAGGTGTGATGGTCTTCTCCCTTCTTTTTACCGACGCTACATCGATGACGGCATAGGTCTCACTAACATGACAGAGATGGAACTGAACCGTTTCATTAATTATGTCAATGACTTCCATCCATCGATCAAATTCACCACTAAATTTCCACCACCTCCGTCAATTTCCTTGACACCACTATTAAATTGAACCCTACAGGCCTCACGACCTCCGTGTACTACAAACCTACTGATGCTCACGGTTTCCTCCTGTACAGCTCATCCCACCTCAAAAGCTGCAAAGATTCCATCCCATATTCCCAGCTACTCCGCCTTCGTCGTATCTGTCAGGATGATAATGACTTCCTCGAGAGAGCCCATGAAATGCTTGACTTTTTCCGCAGACGGTCCTACCCAGAGGACGTCTTGTCCACAGCTTTCTGTTGCATAACCCAAGTCTCGCGGGAGATGTCCCTCGTCAAACAATCGCGACCTCCTAACAATGAACCTAAGCTCATCCTCACCTTCCATCCACATGACTATGCCATCAAGCACATTTTCCTGCGACACTGGTCTATCCTGGAATCTGATCCAACCACTCGTGAGGTAGGCCTATTCTCCAATGGCCCTAGGGTAATTTTCCGCCGTAACCAGAGCGTCAGAGACCACCTTGTGCATAGTCACCTCCCCACAGTTACTTCATCTGTGGGCACATTCGAATGCCATCGTAAGAACTGTCTGACATGCCCATACGTTGTTCAGACACCGGAGATTGCATTCCCCCTAGGCACCTTCTCCTTGAAAGATTCTTTCACTTGTACATCCCGCAATCTGATATATGTCATCATCTGCAATCGATGTGACAAGAAATACATTGGTCAAATTGGCAGACGTCTTGTTGACCGTTTTAGAGAACACCTCAGAGACATCAATCAGGGCGCTGACAAACCTGTCCCCAACCATTTCAATTCCTCCAACCATTTCAATTCCTCCAACCATAATGGAGTAGACGATGTATGTGTCACCGCATTGAAACCCTGCTACTCCAACAGCTCCGCTAGGCTCAAAATTGAATGCCCGCTAATCAACAATCTGGGAAGCCTCCATCCAGCAGGTATCAATACTCTTGTGGACGCTACTGTATAACTGTGCCATCTTCTCCAACTGTTTACACTGTCTATTACTATACTGTTCTCTTCCCCCCCCCCCCATTATTCATACCTAACTGTCTCCACACCGCTATATTTTCATATCAGACTGTTCGTATATTTTTGGCGACGTAAATCCTATCTGGCAACCCATCATACTTAAACTCTGCAGCCAAAGAGCGCCCTCGCATCTGGCAAATCCCCCTTTTCTGCTACCACATGGATACGTAGTGGTTGTGTTTTTTGTGCTTTGTTATATTTCGTTGTCCTATCTATCCGTGTTGTCCTGTCCTTGACAAAGATTCTGAGAATCGAAACGTCGGCCGTCCTGTGTGTCGTATTGTACGCGTTTGTGTGTATTTTATTTTATTATTCATTTAATATATTTATTGAGTGCTTCTGATTTCGGATTTTCACCTGTATTTCGTGATACTATGGATCTCCTTGTATGGTATGTGCAACGTGTTGATGTTTAGTACGTTTCTTCTCGCAGGAGCTTAATTTACCTATTTGTTTCCAATTCATATTATTTTATTGTATAAGTGTTTCACTCGCATTCCTGTTTATTGCTCACTGTATACATATCCTCAGTTCGCAAATGCCAGTTAACTGTATAATCGAGACAACAAATTAACTCTTATACGTTCTGAGGCTTTGGTTTAGGACAGTTCCCTATGAGCGTATTTTGATGTGTTTCGTTTGTCTTGTTGCTTGTACTAACATCATATTTGATTTCTCAGTGTCTCTTGTACTCCATCTAGCCAACCCTTTCTGACCCTTTCTCTCGCCTTGTACCCCGATGTTCTCATGTAGAACGCTCTAGCCACTGGTTGATCTTGTTCCTGGGTCGTCCTCTCACCTTGCATCCCGATGTTCTCACGTAGAACGCTTTAGTCGCTGGTTGATCTTGTTTCATTCTAGCTAAATGTCCGAACCATTTAATTCTTTGGTGTTATATAAAGTCAGTAATAGGTGTTTTCCTTACACTTGTTCTTAGTTTCCAGTTTGTCTCTCTATCTCTTCTTGTTTTTTTTTCAGTTGTGTTCCTCACGCATCTCATGGTGTGATTTTACGCCTGTGTTTCTAGGACTGTCCTTGTCTGGCATTGGTAAAACAGTGCTGGGACAAATAAAGCGGCTGTCAGCATCTTTTTTGTTGATATTTGGATGTTTTTGGAATAGGTGTTATTTGATAGTTGCTGTTGATTGCACTCTGTATTCTCGTTTATTTGTCTCTATATAGTTATAAGGACCTTGTTTCCCTGAAATACGACATATTCGTCTGTATATCCACATCTCCAGGGCCTCTATGCGACTTTCTAGTTGCTTGTTCAATGTCCAGGCTTCCGCGCCATACAGTAGTGTTGAATATATGTAGCATTTGACAATTATCATTTTTAATGCGTTGTTAATCTCTCTAGATGTTAACACTGATGTCCCCCGGTCTCACTGCCAGACTAGATAGTAGGGCAACATGGTATGGAAACCAGAAACGGCAGAGGAGATCGGCTGATACAGTTTTGTGAAGAAAACAATCTCATTATTTGTGAAACATTTTCCCAACACAACCCTATTAAACTGTATACGTGGAAAAGTCCTGGAGATGGATCGAGAAACCAAATTGAATACATTATGATTAGAAACAGATTTAAAAACAATGTTAAAAGTGCCAAAACATACCCTGATGCTGATATCAACTCGGACCACAATCCTGACGTCTTAAAATTACAAATAACGCTTACAAACACAGGAATAAGGGCACCGAAGACACATTAAAATAGACATACCCGCATTGAAACAACCGAAATAAAAATAAAAAACTGGTGTTTGTCTATCACGAATTATGATGAACAATTATTTCATCCAGTGGGGTTGAAAGTTTGGAGCCGTGAGTTCTAAGATGGCTGGTTTGGCTCGAAATATTCTTTGACATTCCAGGAGGAGGGTCTCCTGCGGTGGTTTTTCTTTCCAGGCCTTAGTTTTCACAGCTCTTGCAGTCCTGTTAGCTTCTCAAGTGACTGCACCCATGAGTAATGATGTACGCCATGAATTTAGGTCTTTGGCAGCAGTCACCCAAATGTCGTTATTAATTCCGAAAGCTTTGAGCGATATCTTCAGTTTCTTTAAAGCGTTTCATATGGCCGCTTTGGGAGCGTTTACCACAACGCAACAAACAAACAAAAATATTTTAGGAGCCTGTGATCTGGCATGCAAGTCGGGTTACCAGCCCAGCGAATCTGATTCTTCATTAGTAGAGTGTGTATATAGGGCATGGAAGCTCTCTCTAAGAGAGTCTGGGAACTTGTCTTGCTATTTAATCTTCAATAGCTTCCTAAGGCAGACTGTATGGGAGTGATTTAATTTCCTAGCGTGTCGCTGATAAACAGTCCAGGTTTCACATGCATATCGCAGCGTGGATAATACAACTGCTTTGTAGACTTTCAGCTTTGTTTGCAGGCTTATTCCATTTCTGTCCCACACATTCTTGTACAATCTGCCAAAGACCTCGCTGGCCTTGGGGATTCTTGCATTCACTTCATCATCAATTGTGGCAGCTTGTGACACAGTGCTGCCAAGATAGGTGAATTTGTCCACAACACTTAGTCTATGACCATTTACTTGTCCGCCTCTGAGTTGGCGTATAGAGCGCAATCGTCAGCAAACAGGAGCTCTCTGAAGGTGTCGCCGGTTGTTTTGGTTTTAGCTTTCAGCCTTCTGAGATTGAATAACTTTCCATCCATGTAGTTGATGTCTATTCCAATGTCGTTGTTTTCGAAGGCATTGGTCAGCATAGCTGAAAACAAGAGTTTGACCAGTGTTGGTGCCAGGAAAGGGCTATGATAATTCCCCATTTTTCTGGACTCTTGCCTGCATCATCATCTCATCTTGTTTCTCTTGTACCTTGCGGTGTCGAGGTGAGGTATATACAGCGGGAGAGTGCCCGCTTATGAACTTCATATATATATTTTAGCCCAGGCTTTGTGCTATGGAGAGGCAATAACTCCATCCCTGGTCTTAACTGGTCTCGGAATCAAAGCGAGAGGCAACTGTTACGGGTTATAAGTCCTTGTCAGTTGGCGTAGACATGGGGCGCCACGCGTTGCCTCTGACGGTGGGAGACACCTATAGGTGTCACTGATCAGCTACCGCCCGCCTCAAGCTGGGCAGCCCCCAGCCAATTGGGTGCTGATCCGCCACAGCCTGCCTGCTTCAATGGGTGCTTGGGGCTAGGACAAAATCTGAATCGCAGGCTGTAAAACCAATGCACCAGGTACAAACAAAAATTGCCATAGAGGCTCTACCAACTCTTGACCACCTGGACACACTTCCCACCATAACAGAAGTTAAGTGTGCTATAAATGAACTTGCATCTGGCAAGGCTCCAGGTAAGGATGGGATTCCAATAGAGGTTATCAGGAGTGGGCAAGACACACTCACTATACAGATCCACCAGCTAATAGAGCTATGCTGGCGTGAAGGACAAGTCCCACAGGATTTCAAAGATTCAAGCATCATAACACTGTACAAGAACAAGGGCGATCGGAGCGACTGCAACAACTATAGGGGTATCTCACTTCTGTGTATTGTTGGAAAAGTATTTGCCAGAATTGTTCTGCGCAGACTTCAAGTCCTAGGAGATCAAGTCTACCCCGAATCACAGTGTGGCTTTCGACAGAACCGGTCTACCACTGATATGATATTCTCATTGCGACAAATGCAAGAAAAATGCCGTGAACAGAATCAACCACTGTTTATTGCCTTCATCGACCTCACAAAGGCATTTGATTTGGTCAGTCGTGAGGGTCTGTTCAAGGCACTAAAGAAGATTGGCTGCCCACCAACTCTTCTGTCCATTGTGGAATCGTTCCACACAGGCATGAAGGGTATAATCAAGTTTGATGGTGCAACTTCTGAAGAATTTGAAATCAAGAGTGGAGTTAAGCACGGTGTGTACTAGCTCCCACCCTCTTTGGAATATACTTTTCACTTCTACTGAAATATGCATTTCGTGATCAGGATGGTGGTATATACATTCACTCACGCTCAGATGGCGGCCTCTACAATGCTCAGAGATTGAAGGCTAAGACCAAAATTAGGAGGGTACTGATCAGAGAGTTGCTTTTTGCAGATGATGCTGCAGTTACGACCCACTCTGAGGAAGAATTGCAATGTCTACTATCTGCATTCTCCAATGCTTGTTCTGAATTTGGTTTAACAATTAGCAAAAAGAAGACACAGATTATGTCACAAGGTGCACATGGGGTACCATCAATCTTTATTGACGACGCCGAACTAGAGATAGTAGACCATTTTACATATCTAGGATCAGTGGTAAATAGCAAATTATCCCTAGATCAGGAAATCAACATCCGGATTGGTAAGGCAGCAACAACAATGAACAGGTTAAGAAAAAGAGTCTGGGAGAACAGGAAGCTTACTGCCAAAACAAAAGTCCTTGTCTATCAAGCCTGTGTCCTTAGTACTCTTCTCTATGGCAGTGAAACCTGGACAACTTACTCACACCAAGAGAACAATTTAAACAGCTTTCATATGCGGTGTCTGCGAAGAATTCTTGGTATTAAGTGGCAAGACAAAATCACAAATACTGAAGTATTGGAAAGATCAGGTTGTGTGACAGTTTATTCCATGCTCAGTCTTCGTAGACTTAGATGGATAGGACATCTTAGGAGGATGGATGATGGTAGAATACCAAAGGATATCTTTTTTGGTGAATTACAGATGGGTAAGAGATCTCAGGGTCGGCCTCTACTACGATACAAAGATGTGTGTAAGCGAGACATGATTGATACAGGCATTGATAATGCACATTGGGAGCAAGTCGCCGCTGAACGTGTTGCATGGAGGGCAAATATCAGAAATGGAATAAAGTCAAAGGAGAAAATTATTGCAGAAAAGTCACACACCAAGCGTTTGAGACGTAAGATGGTGCATGATGGTGGAAATGACCACGTGTTCAGATGCACCCACTGTGAACGGACATTTACAGCGCAAATTGGCCTTATCAGTCACACTCGCTACCGCCATAGTTAAAAGTTATTATGCCTTTTTAAAGCACAAACTATCGTCTGTCAAGACGGCAAGGTGCCAATGGATATATATATATATATATATATATATATATATATATATATATATATATATATATATATCTTATATATAAAAGGCGATCTTCGTCCGTATCTATGTATGTCCTTTATACGTTCGCGAACGGCCCATCCGATTGAGATGAAATTTTCTACACGCCTTCCTTTCATTCCAGAGCTGCCAACTGTGATATTTTGTTAGTGTGAAATCGCCTGCTTACTCAGTATTATTTCATTTTTCATTATAATTTCATATATCTCAGGGGACTTAACTCTGTAAAGGTTATTTCAAGGGGCATAACTTTTCTGTATAACTTATAGTCATATTGTGGCATCGTTTTCAAAGATTTATAAACTCTTTGTCCATAGTTATTGTCATATATTTTTGAAGGGAGTGGGAGATCACTGTAGTGCATGCCCCATCTCTAATAAAAGATGTAGAGCCCCATCCTCTTCTATCTTCAATAACCCCAGAATATGAATCTTGAGTTATCTGCAGGCCTCGTTCTATTAAGTATTGTCTAGGAGATATAGATTATGGCCCTGGTAAGAATGGTAATTTCTAACTGGGAATCTGCCCCTTCTCCAATGATTCTGATAGCTCTGGAGCCCCCTTTTAGTTTATCAAATCTAAGGAAAGTCTGGAGAATTTTCTCAGCCTGATTTAGATGAAGAAAACATGGATGTTGAGCAGTTGATAGATCTAGAGTCTTTTTATTTCCCCATTTAGTAAGTCATTATGAGTTAATGTATCTTTAAACAATCAAACACAAACAATCACATTAGATTTTGACAACATGATGTACAAAGAAGTTGTTGGTACAGATAGGTTTGAACTTGACAAATTAACAGAAGGTCAATTCATGTTAATCATTTATTGACTGGCCTGAGCCTTCTGGTCAGTACATACATCTCTGTTGTGATTTACACAAAGTAATAGAACAGTTGCACATTGGACCATTGTCCCAGACAATCAATAACAAGCATCAATATATGAGATGTCAACAAGTGTGAAAACATAGTAAACATTTTGATGTTGTACATATTAAGTATGATAGTGTTGTCTCAACCATAAACATATCAGTAGTTTTCCTGAAATTGGGTGTGGGTTCTACCTAGGAGAAAATTAACCTGGTGACTGGAGGATTAGGTAAGCCAGGGTCCATTGACTGATGGATCCACTTCAGGTCTGCCCGTATAGCTCCTCTGAAGGCCTCCCCATGCTCTGCTCATAGCGAAGTCATCCTCCTTCTCACTTGTGGTTCATCTCTTTCTCTCGGCTTCCCTCCCCCAGGTCTGATTTAGGTGGTTAATTTGCTGATGTGTTGGGTGGTTGTTGGTATGTAGCCACCAAGATCACTGATGAATATTCGCATAAATATATACATTCCTACCAATACAATAATAAGAAGTAGGTCGGAAGAAATCTAAATTCCTAAAGTAGGAACTAGTTCCCCTCCCCTCCTTTTCTCTCTAAGCTAGTGTTGGGTTAAGTTGGGGTGGTCAGAGATTATCACACGGTGTACGCCTTGTATCAACTTGTTCCTGCTGTATGTAAATTCTCATTTGACCGGGGTCAGTGAACGTGTACAGTAAGACATTGACAAGAGTGAGAAGGTGTCAAGATGCATGTAAATAAATGACATACATTTATAACATTTCTTCTACTCAATGGTGTTTACAATGTGTATAAATAATTCTCTGTGTTTTCCCAATTAACTACTTCTTCTTCTTGTGTCTAATAACTCTCTTCCATTACCTGTTGTTGTTGTGATGTTGAGTGTTGGGTTGTGTGGTGATGAGTGGTGTGGAGTGGTGTTGTGTTTTAAGTTATGTTGAGTAATGAGTTAAGCTCACTTCGCGTGATGGTTTTTCCGCGAAGCACAACTTTCTCATGTAATGCAATTCATGTGTGCCCTTATCTAATTACATTTGACATAAATATAAATATTTATTTCGCCAAACCCTATTAATTCTATAGACAAAGGAGAAAGGAAAGATTGATTTCACTTTCAGCTTTCTAGATTGTAAATAGGCATAGATAAGTCTGTTTTAGAACAAGGCACTTATTCTAGTACACGAACTGTCTTTTCAGCTGTAGATAGTGACGCATCTTTAACAATGTTTCTGGTGAAATGCACAAGATTGCTTTAGAATCATCACTTCTCACAGTTGTTTAGAATAGAATATAGTAGTGGAATGCACTTCTTAAAGTTAATAATTATCTCTAAGAATATCAGAGATTGTAGTTTCATCGAAGAGAATATTCTGCCCGGGAATGGCTTTGCGTCGTTAGAATCTACAGTCGAGCATTTTTACATTTCAGAGGTTTTAATTAATAATCATACATTTCAATTGACATCACAAACATGGGTTTACATTACTTGATACATCGGGTTCTTAGTCTAATCAAGGGCCAACAAACGTACCTCGGATCCAGACTTTTGCCTTGTCCATTGAATTTTTGGTCACACATTCTTCTCACATCCGTCCATGGAGCGAGTTCAGACAAAAGTGCGGGCTTATTAACATTTCTGATGAAATAGTAATATATGTTAATTATGCACTGGCGCGAAGGCGGTCATGTGGTTTTCCTATCCAATGGTTTTCTGAGCTTGGTCTGATGAAATCTTTCTAAGAATCCACGTCATTTGTCACTTGTTCAGTTCCAGTTTTGATGTTAAGTTTTAAGTCCCAATCTCCAATTGCGTTTGTGAAGTCAATTTCTTTCAATGTTGTTTCCTCTTTTTGCGGCATGAGTTGATGAATGAATAATGTTGGCTGCGTTATGCCACAGTTATGTACCGGCATATGAGTTATAATAAATAATGATACAATCTGTAACGAATTTTTAAAGTTTTCATAAAAATGATGCACAATGCATAACATTGTAACTCATCTTTTTTTGCTTAAGAAGTTACTGTAGTCATGCAGGTGATTAGAAAGAGTTTTCATTAAAAATAATGGATGGTGTGTGGAAGAACGTTCTTTTAAGTTACTTTTTTTGTTGTATGAATTTAATGAAGCCGGACAGGGTCAGGCAGACAGATAGACAGACAGACAGACAGATAGTCGGTAACGGGAACGGGAACTTATATGACTACTTATATGAATTAAATGAGATGCTTCACACCAGGAGCTGGGCGATGCCGGGCGGGTCAGACAGACAGACAGACAGACAGACAGACAGATAGTCGGTAACGGGAACGGGAACTTATATGACTACTTATATGAATTAAATGAGATGCTTCCCACCAGGGACTGGGCGAAGCCGGGCAGGGTCAGCTAGTATATATATATATATATATATATATATATATATATATATATATATATATATATATATATATATATATATATATATATACGGCTTTTTCCCCTGCTTCCACCTGATCTGTGCATCATTGCTTGTTGTGGTATACTGTTAGTTGGTAACCTAGTTACGTGGCCAAACCGTTTGACTTGTGCCTTCTAATAAAATCTAGCGCTGCTGTAACCCCCACTTTAGTCCTGATTTCTTAATTTTTGATCTTCTCTCTCCTGGATACGTAGAGTATTCTTCTCAGGAATCTAATTGCTGTTGTTATTATGTCTCTTTTCTCTTATTCTGTCATTGTCCAGGTTTGGCATTGGTAGCATAGAGTTGGTAGGAAGATTGTTTTGTAGAGTGCTTTCTGAGTAACTATTGATACATGTTTGTTCCTTAGTAGCCTATTGGTGCCATTTGTCTAATGAGTTGGTTTACATTATTGCATCTATTTTAGATCTCATCTTCTGATTTGCCATTTGATGATATTATACTTCATAGATAATTGAAGCTCTTTACTTGTTTCAAGGGATGTTCGTTTAGGTTTAGGTTTGTTGCATTTTCTTCTTTGGTTATAGTCATTACCTCTGTTTTACTTGTGCTGATTTTAATGTTATGTTCCCCACCCTTTTCGTTTAGACTGTTCAGGTGGTCTTGTAATTCTGCTTCTGATTATTCTATTAGTTCTTGATCGTCCGCAAATATTTCTTTAATGGTGTAATTTGCCGATTGTTCTTCTTCTGTGTTCTGTTCGTCATGCGATGTTCTTCGGTCTCTGTTTGGCTGTTTTCTATACATACGCTGTCTATATAGGTTATGAACAAAAGAGGGGGACAGGACACAACCTTGTCGTACTCCGAATCATATGGTGAAGGGTTCTGAGTGTCCTCCAGTTGCTCTCACTATGCATTCACTGTTGTTGTATAAGCTTCTACATAGGTTTGTTAGGTGTGTACTCAACTCCATATTGTTTAAGGATTTCCGACAGCTTGTTTCTATCTACTCTATCAAATGCCTTTTCTTGGTCGACAAAGGCTAAGTAGAGTGTTTCATTAAATACGATTGATTTTTCTATAAGTTGTCTAAGAGCAGAAATGGCATCTGTGCATCCTTTGTTTTTCCTAAATCCAAGTTGTGTTTTGCTTAGCTGGGGTACTATAGTAATTCATAATCTTTTCTCAAGAATTTTGCAAAATAGTTTCCTAGTATTATTTAAAAGGGAATGTCTCTGTATTGTCTGAAGTCTCTTTTACTGCCTCTGTTTTTCCAAATTGGAATAATTATAGCGTTTCCATAGTCTCGCGGTGTCTGTTGTTCTACCCAAACATGGTTGTTTGCGGGTGTGTTGAGTTTGAGCTACAACCTACGATGGGTGACGTTGTAATATTCTGTTGTGATAATTTGGCCGTATACAACGTGTACCGCGTGGTCTAGTGTTTACACACACGCTTCACACGCCAGTGATCCGGAGTTTCTTTCCGGGTCCGGTCAAGGATATGCACTACTGACGAGCTCAAACGAGAGCGAAACTCGAGTCTAGTGTTTCCGCATTGACGTGGATAGGCCTTAGGTTCCTACCAGAATACGATCAGCGTTGCCAGTAGTGGGTTGTACTCAATATTTAAATCTCAAATCCCGTAACAACCAAATAAATCGATTTCCTTTACATTTGTAAAGGTGGTCTATTGACGCGTTCTTGAAATCTTGTGGCATGGTCTCGTTCACCCATAGGTTTGTAAAAATATAGTGAAGCTGCTCTATCAGAACCAGCCCACCTGCTTTGTAGATCTCTACTGGGATTGAGTTAGGACCAGGGGCCTTACTGCTGGAAAGTTGACGGATAGCTTTATTAATTTCTACTATGGTTGGTAAGTCAGCGAGAGTATCGTTAGTGGGGACGTGGGGAAGGCAGTTGATGGTTTCGTCATCGATGGAATAGGCTGCATTTAGGATGTTGCGAAAATTGAAACAATCAGACACAAGCCGACTATACCAGGTCGAAGTTAAAAATAAATATGATAGACTAATCATTGAGAAGCATGGAACAATATCTACATGAAAGTCCTGAGAAGAAAATTGATAGAAATTGGGAATGTGTAAACACTAGCATACAGATTGCAAATACCAACGTACCAGTGAACGAACGAATGATCGAACAAACTTTATTATCAAAAGGTTACAAATTGGGCACGCATGCCCGTCTTACATTCGGCCCTTCCAATCACTCATCTTTCGTTCATCAATTGGGCATGTTAGATTAACATAGGAAAACAACATTGTCACGTGGATGTTGTAAACATAAACAATGCATATTACCATGTTATGAAACAGGCAGACACACGTACACATGCACATTCATAAACACACACGCACACATACATACTTACATCATTTTCACAAACTCTCACAGTTATGCACACACTCAATAACATACAAATACACACTCCCTAGCATACACTTTTGTAAATTATGCATATCCCTTACAGGACGTTGCAGTCAACACCAGCATTTTCCAGCTGTTTTTGATGTACTAGAGAAGTTTTAAGTTCAGTAGTTTGCCATTGGTTTCTGAATGACTGGCTCACATACCCCGGTAAATTACCAGCGCGGCGCGAACCGCTGCCGATTCTCGCAGCTGCTGTTTTCCCAACGTGGATATACGGGATTACGGACAATGTCGTTAACCCCTTAGCCAGGGAGAATGGACAAACATATACACATACATACACAAACATACACATATAAATACACTCACACACACACACACATACCCACACATACACAACGCACGCACATAATCACACACACACGCATATACACACATACACATACATACACACGAACATACACACTCATGCATACACATACACACATGCAAACACATATGCACACAAACATACACACACTCATACACACACCTAAACAAACATATACACATAATCCCACATACACACACACACACATTACACATTAGACATACATACACGTACACACATACATATACATACACACATACACACTCATGCATACACATACAGACATGAACACACACATAAAGACACATACTCACACATAAACATATAAACACACATATATACACATACATACACGCGCGCACACACATACACACTCATACACACACTTACACGCACGTACATAAACATACAGACATGCACACACACACCTACTCACATATACACATATATAAACACACAAATATAGACACACATACACACATTTATACACACACACGTACACACATACCCATATACAGACATGTACACACATACTCACATACACACACATACACATACGCACACACACAAACACACAGACATACACACATGCACACCCGTACACCCACATAACATATACACACACATATAAACACACACACATAGACGCACATTTACACATACAGACACATACATTCATGCGCATGCACAAATACACACACACATACACCCACATACACACATAGACACGCATACACACCGACATTCATATAAACACATACATATAGACACTCATACACACACCCAGTCACACATATCTAGACACATGCACGCTGTAACTAAAACTAATATGAACAAACTCCCACACTCTACACACATATACACTGACGATTATCGTGAACATCTTCACAAGTGAAGGAAAATAAGAAAAAGCACTTATGGATAACTGATGAAATAGTGAGCAAAATGACTCAAAGAAAGAAAGCAAAGAAAACATCAGATTATATATTAATAGACGGAGAAATAAGTCACATGTGCAAAGTTGCCAAATAAGAGTAGTTGCAGAAAAATGCAAACAAATAGAGGTTATAGAAATAAAACACAATTCAAAAGAATTGCATGAAAATAAAAAAATAAAAATAAAAAAAATTCCAAAGAAGAAAAACAACAAGAAATGGTTGTTCCAGAGGAAAAGATAGAGAAATTATAACTGATAATACCGATATAATAAAAAGATGGTCAGAATACGCAGAAGATTTATTCTGGGGCAGCAGGGTCAATAAACCAACATTGTATAATACACAATACGGACCAAACATAATAAAGGCTGAAATAGAGAAGGCTATTAAAAAGATGAAAGAAGGAAAGTCTGCAGGCCCTGACAAGATAATAACATAGATGATAAAACCCTTTTACAGCGTTGGCATTGATACTATCGTAGTGTAATGTAATATATATATATATATATATATATATATATATATATATATATATATATATATATATATATATATATATATATATATATATATATAAGGTGTCAACTTTCCTCTGGAGTGAACAAGGCAGGCCGAGAGAGGAATCTTGATGCATGGGCAACACATGGTTTCTTTATTTTAGCCCAGGCTTTGTGCTATGGAGAGGCAATAACTCCATCCCTAGTCTTAACCGGTCTCGGAATTAAAGCGAGAGGCAACTGTTACGGGTTATAAGTCCTTGTCAGTTGGCGTAGACATGGGGCGCCACGCGTTGCCTCTGACGGTGGGAGACACCTACAGGTGTCACAGATCAGCTACCCCCAGCCAATTGGGTGCTGATCCGCCACAGCCTGCCTGCTTCAATGGGTGCTTGGGGCTAGGACACAATCTGTATCGCAGGCTGTAAAACCAATGCACCAGGTACTAATAAAAAGAATAGAAACCTCAAGCTACGGCTTGCAACCTGGAAAGTGAGAACCATGTGTCCAGGATTTTCCACTGACTTGACAAATATTGACGATGTGAGAAAAACGGCTGTGATTGATGCTGAACTCAATCGTCTTAACATTGATATTGCTGGCCTGCAGGAGACTCGCCTCGCCGAGGAAGGGTCACTCAGGGAAAACAATTACACCTTTTTTTGGAAGGGAAGAGGGCAGGCAGAAAAAAAAGCAACATGGTGTGGGCTTTGCAGTGAAGAATTCGCTACTGGGAATGATTGATATCCCAGCTGGAGGTAATGAAAGATTATTATCACTGCGCTTGGCAACCTCTTGTAGATTTGCCACCATTCTCACTGCATATGCACCGACACTCGCTTCCTCTGATGATGTGAAGGATACGTTCTATGAGCAGCTAGACTCTGCGATCAAGGCAGTTCCAAAATCCGACTACATTTATATGCTCGGTGATTTCAATGCTCGTGTGGGCAAGGACTCGAGTTCATGGCCAGTGTGCCTTGGAAAATACAACATCGGTCGCATGAATGATAATGGGCAAAGGCTGCTGGAGCATTGCACTAGAAATGACCTATGTATTACAAACTCCTTTTTTAAAACAAAAGAGATGCATAAGGTCACATGGAAACATCCAAGATCCAGCCATTGGCATCAGCTGGACTTCATTATCACACGGAGACAACATCTGAACCAAACATCATTAACTCGAAGTTACCACAGTGCTGACTGTGATACGGATCATTCTTTGGTTGTTGCAAGGGTTAGACTGAGACCAAAGAGAATCTACACAGCTAAACACAAGTCTAGCCCCAGGATTAATATTACTAACACTCACGATCCTGGAAAGTGCTTTGAATTTCAACAGCAACTTGAAGACGCTTTCAATGATACATCAGAAAATTTTATAGTAAATGATAAATGGAGTAAACTTAAGGAAACTATTTATAAAACAGCGGTAGGGGTTTACGGCACTGTGGATCATAAGAGGCAGGACTGGTTTGCGGCAAACAGCCAGATACTGCAGCCCTTGATTGATAAAAAGAAGATAGCTCTCTTAAGAAACAAGGAAAGACCAACGCGTAACACTCTGAGTGAGCTGAAGCAAGCGAGGAAGGATGTACAAAAGGCTGCCAGGCAGTGTGCGAATGACTATTGGATCAAGTTATGTGAGTCCATTCAAATCGCAAGTGATAAGGGAAACATCAGAAGCATTTATGAAGGGATAAAGAAAGCCTGTGGTCCAATGATCAAAAGAAGTGCACCGCTGAAAACCTTGACTGGAGAAATCATCACTGATAAGAAACAGGAGATGGATAGATGGGTCGAGCACTATTTAGAGCTTTACTCAAGTGAGACCAAGCTAGCGGATGATGCCCTCAACGCCATAGACGCCCTGCCAACCCTTGACCACATGGACACACTTCCCACTATAACAGAAGTTAAGTGTGCTATAAATGAGTTTGCATCTGGCAAGGCTCCAGGTAAGGATGGGATTCCAATAGTGGTAATCAAGAGTGGGCAAGACACATTCGCTCTACAGATCCACCAGCTAATAGAGCTATGCTGGCGAGAAGGACAAGTCCCACAGGATTTCAAAGATTCAAACATCATAACGCTGTACAAGAACAAGGGAGATCGGAGCGACTGTAACAACTATAGGGGTATCTCACTTCTGTGTATTGTTGGGAAAGTATTTGCCAGAATTGTCCTGCACAGACTTCAAGTCCTGGGAAATTAAGTCTACCCCGAATCACAGTGCGGTTTCCGTCAGAACAGGTCTACCATTGATATGATATTCTCATTGCGACAGATGCAAGAAAAATGCCGGGAACAAAATCAGCCACTTTTTATTGCCTTCATCGACCTCACAAAGGCATTCGATTTGGTCAGTCGTGAGGGTCTGTTCAAAGCACTAAAGAAGATTGGCTGCCCACCAACTCTTCTGTCCATTGTGGAATCGTTCCACACAGGCATGAAGGGTATAATCAAGTTTGATGGCTCAACTTCAGAAGAGTTTGAAATCAAGAGTGGAGTTAAGCAAGGTTGTGTACTAGCCCCCCACCCTCTTTGGAATATACTTTTCACTTCTACTGAAATATGCCTTTCGTGATCAGGATGACGGTATATACATTCACTCACGCTCAGATGGCGGCCTCTATAATGCTCAGAGATTGAGGCCAAGACCAAAATTAGCAGGGTACTAATCAGAGAGTTGCTTTTTGCGGATGATGCTGCGATTACAACCCACTCTGAGGAAGAATTACAACATCTACTATCTGCATTCTCCAATGCTTGTTCTGAATTTGGTTTAACAATTAACAAAAAGAAGACACAGATTATGTCACAAGGTGCACATGGTGTACCATCAATCTTTATTGACGACGCCGAACTGGAGATAGTAGACCATTTTACATATCTAGGATCAGAGGTAAATAGCAAATTATCCCTCGATCAGGAAATCAACATCAGGATTGGCAAGGCAACAACAACAATGAACATGTTAGCAAAAAGAGTCTGGGAGAACAGGAAGCTTACTGCCAAAACAAATGTCCTCGTCTACCAAGCCTGTGTCCTTAGTACTCTTCTTTATGGCAGTGAAACCTGGACAACTTACTCACGCCAAGAGAAACGTCTAAACAGCTTTCATATGTGGTGTCTGCGAAGAATACTTGGTATTAAGTAGCAAGACAAAATCACAAATTCTGAAGTATTGGAAAGATCAGGTTGTGTGACGGTGTATTCCATGCTCAGTCTTCGTAGACTTAGATGGATAGGACACGTTAGGAGGATGGATGATAGTAGAATACCAAAGGACATCTTTTTTTGTGAATTACAGACGGGTAGGAGATCTCAGGGTCGGAATCTACTACGATACAAAGATGTGTGTAAGCGGGACATGATTGATACAGGCATTGATAATGCACATTGGGAGCACGTGGCCGCTGAACGTGTTGCATGGAGGGCAACTATCAGAAATGGAGTAAAGACAAAGGAGAAAATGATTGCAGATAAAGCACACACAGAGCGTGAGAGACGTAGGATGGTGCAAAATGGTGGAAATGACCATGTTTTCACATGCACCTACTGTGGGCAAACATTTGCAGCAAGAATTGGCCTTACCAGCCACACTCGCCACCGCCATGGATCGTAGTTATTAAGCCTTTTTGAAGCACAATGTATCAAACTATCGTCTGTCAAGACGGAAAGGTGCCAATAATATATATATATATATATATATATATATATATATATATATATATATATATATATATATATATATATATATATATATATATATATCACACGTCGTTCTTGATGATAATATCACGAAGTTCTTACGATGATATGTTCATGATATTGTCGTGTGATGGTCGTTGTCTAGGTAACGATACTCATGGTGCGTCAAGGGAGATATCTAACTGTCTTGCAATATAACTCACCCCCGCAGTGCATATTCACCAGTCATTAAACAAGATTCCGTTGGCGCACATAATCCTTTATTACAGAAATAAGACGGACAGACGGAACATGTTTATACATCCAGAAAATAATATAATCCATAGAATATAAATATCCTCCTTCACAATTTAACCAGCACACATCAATGCCTTCTCAAGCCTGCTTCATATCAACTTAACAAGACATTTAGTCCAACTACTATCCACGGCTGGATCTCCTACAATACAACCCACACATTGGGTCGGAGCCACTGCTCAACTATGCAACCCACTCTGGGTTTAGGCCCTCACTCCCTATAGAACCCACTCTGGTTCAGGCCTGTCTTCACAACTCGGAGAACAACACAACACCGTTGTCCGTGGACTACCGACTCCTTCGGTATCTCAAACTCCACTCTCTGAAACGACCTGACCCGCATCGGTCTCTTCTCTCACTGACTTTTCAGTCTCCTCACTTCACACAACACACAACTGTCTTTCGCCCCATCCCCCCTGGGGTCTTCCACTCATATCCGCCCCATTATTTCTCAGGGTTGATTGTTTTCCTCGTAGCCAGGTCACTCACCTTACTGTCTCCCACTTTCATCTCCATTCTTTCTCATGCCCGGTCACTCAACTCATTGTCAATGACCCAGGCTTATGTCAATATATATATATATATATATATATATATATATATATATATATATATATATATATATATATATATATATATATCATTGGCACCTTGCCTTCTTGACAGACGATAGTTTGTAAGGGATGGAGTTATTGCCTCTCCATAGCACAAAGCCTGGGCTAAAATATAGAGATCATGTGTTGCCCATGCAGCATGATCCCCCTCTCGGCCTGCCTAGTTCACTCCAGAGGAAAGGTAACGCCTCTACATCTGGAGCAAGACAAGCTGCAGAAGCTGCCGGAAAAGCAAAGCAATGCTCTACTTGTCCGCCTGTCGGAGCTTCGATCCTAGACCAGCCGCCAACCAAGGCTTAGGGCCTGGTCTGACCTGCCATGACACTTTGTCTTTAGGTTGCATTTCCTCGCACAAGGGTAAGGCTTGTACCCTCCCAAATTGCGCTCTTCCGTCGGAAGCCGTTGGCACAATGTGGGGTGTCGGGATTGGTAAGCGCTGCCCAACATTCGGCGCTAACAGCAAGCAGGTAGTACCGTCTACTGTTATACGGTAGCTCATTCATATCTGACTAAGACCTGACACAATAACAATATTAATAATGATAATAGAAATACACAACATGTAGTAAGCTCACAACAGATAATACCAACAATGAAATTATCAATAACTTTGAGCTTTTCTATATTTTAGCATCATTTGACAACCACTCAAGCAATGGAAACTGAATCGAAGAGTTGATGCTGATATATATATATATAGTCATAAAAACTCCGCCGGGGGGGGGGGGCTTCTGATCGTCAGAAGTGGACCCCCTTTCCGAAGTATTTCAGATCTTTAACCTCTTAATACGATCTGGGGGAGGTCCCGTCCGGATCATGAATCCGGCCGTCTTTCCCCTGCCGTGGAAACGTTTGGTCACATTCGTTATCCCTGTAGTTACGCTTGTCCCTTCACTGTTACCATGTCCACTCTCAAGCCCTCCTTCCCTCGGTGAGGAGAGCCAGTGCAGCCTGTGCTTGCTCCTTAGCACCTGTGGTCGTGGGGAGCCAGCTTCAGGCCCCGCCACGGCCTCTATTCGTCTCCTTTGCCGTGTTCCTTCCTCGTGCCCCGTTGACGGTGCCGAACTCTATTAGGAAGCCGGTTCATCCTTTCCGTTTCTGGACCAACCTCTTGGCTTCTGTCGCTGACTGAGTGCGACCTACGACCGCTTATCGCTATAATATATATATATATATATATATATATATATATATATATATATATATATATATATATATATATATATATATACTAGCTGACCCGGCCCGGCTTCGCCCAGAATCTGGTGGGGAGCATCTCATTTAATTCATATAAGTAGTCATATAAGTTCCCGTTCCCGACTGTCTGTCGGTCTGTCTGACCCGGCCCGGCTTCGCCCACTCCTGGTGGGGAGCATTTCATTTAATTCAGATAAGTAGTCATATAAGCTCCCGTTCCCGTTCCCGACTATCTACTGTCTCTCTGTCTGTCTCTCTGTCTATTATTAGAAAGAGCACTTGAAAGATCTTTACATCTTCCCCCAACAATTAACTTGGGTAAATGCAGCGTCTTATTTAATTCATATTCGGCCCCTGCTCCCGTTCCCGTTCCCAAAAAAAGACGACCCGGCCCGGCTTCGCCCAGTTCCTGGTGGGGAGCATATCATTTAATTCATATTCGGCGGAGGGAGGAGGAGTAGGGAGCAGGAGGGAGGAGGAGGAGACAGGAGGAGGAGGGAGGAGTAGGAGGGAGGAGGAGGAATTAGGAGGAGGGAGGAATGAGAGGAGAGGGAGGAGGAGGTAGGAGGAGGTAGGAGGAGGAAGAGGGAGGAGGAGGGAGGAGGAAGGAGTAGGAGGAGGGATTAGGAGGAGGGAGGAGGAGGGAGGAGGAGGGAGAAGGAGAAAGAAGGAGGAGGAGGAAGAAGAGCGAGGAGGAGGGAGGAGGTAGGAGGAGGGAGGAGGAGGAAGAGGGAGGAGGAGGAGGGAGAAGGAGGGAGGAGGAGGAGGAGGGAGGAGGAGGAAGGAGGGGGAGGAGGAGGGATGAGGAGGGAGGGAGGAGGAGGGAGGAGGCGGAGGGAGAAGGAGGAAGGAGGAGGGAGGAGGAGGGAGGAGGCGAAGGGAGAAGGAGGAAGGAGGAGGAGGGAGGAGGAAGAGTGAGAAGGAGGAGGGAGAGGGAGGAAGGAGGAGGGAGGATGAGGAGGGAGAATGAGAAGGGGGAGGAGGGAAAGGGAGGAGGAAGAGGAGGAGGAGGGTGGAGGTGGAGGGAGGGAGGAGGAGGTGGAGGGAGGAGGATGGAGGAGGAAGAGGGAGAAGGAGGGAGAAGGAGGAGGAGGAAGAGGGAGGAGGAGGGAGGAGAAGGAGGGAGGAGGAGGAGGGAGAAGGAGGGAGGAGGAGGAGGGAGAGGGAGGAGGAGGGAAGAGGAGGGAGGAGGAGGAGAGAGGAGGAGGGAGGATGCGGAGGAGGAGGAGGAGGGAGGAGCAGGGAGGAGGAAGAGGGAGAAGGAGGAGGGAGAGGGAGGTGGGAGGAGGAGGAGGGAGGATGAGGAGGGGGAGGAGGGACAGGGAGGAGGAAGAGGAGGGAGGAGGAGGAGAGAGGAGGGTGGAGGGAGGAGGTAGAGGGAGGAGGAGGAGGAGAAGGGAGGAGGAGGAAGTTCGCCATTCCGAATTCATACTCGTCTAGGTTCTGTGATTTCGGTCCTTCCATTGATTGTTCTTCCCTTCTACATGACTGTGGATAACTTCTTTACACATAAAAAGATGAATTGTTATTGACATTTCCGTGTGACGATTCTGTGTAGTCACGTCATTTTCTTCGCTTTTCCTAGCGTTGTGGTTCAGGGATTCTTTGATCTCTTCTATTTACGTATTTAGGGAGGGGGAGGAGGGAGGAGGAGGAAGAAGAAAAAAAAAACTATGACAGTTGGTAGCGCGGGAATGAGAGGAAGACGTGTATAAAATTTCATCTCAATCGGATGGACCGTTCGCGAACGCATAAAGGACAGACATACATACAGACAGAGATACAGACGGAGATTGCCTTATATATATATATATATATATATATATATATATATATATATATATATATATATATATATATATATATATTCTCTTCGCTGGCTGTTGAACGAGGGGACATAGCACGTATGGGAATGTCCTGAGTGCAGTGATGTCGGTTCTTGACTTAACTCAACATATATATATTCCCAAGGATTTATTTGAAAAAATTCATTTTCATCACACTATCCAAGAAGTCAAAAGCTGTTGATTGTGAGGATTACAGAACTGTTAGCTTAATGAGCCATATAACTAAGATACTTTTTTTTTTTCCCGCGTTTCCATCCTGTTTCAGGATATTGCGGTCAACACCAGCATCTTTCAGCTGTATGTTGATTCCTAGGCTAGATAACGCTCATCAGCACGCCACGACTTTCTGAGCGACCGGCTCCATACTCCCATGTCACTTTTGCGATTCGAACCACTGCTAATTCTCGTCGCGTCACGTGACGAGAGTATTCGGGGTTAGCGGAGAAAGCTGCTAACCCCTTCGGCCATGGAGCCGGCATAACTAAGATACTACTCACATTAATACAAGAAAGAATTCAAAATAAAATAGATAAGGAAGAAGCTGAAGAAACGATTGGGTTCCACAAGCACAGCGGCACCAGAGAAGCAATAATCTGTTTTAGGACGTTAATTAAAAAATATATAGAAGTTCAGAAAAATATATATGTATATTTTATAGACTACAAGAAAGCTTTTGACAGAGTACAAGATGAACGATTAATTACATGCCTTCAAGATATTGGAATAGACGGAAATGACATCAAACTTATTAGTAACTTGTACTTGGAACAAGTGGCGTCAATTAGATATGAAACTAATTACTCGTTGTCCATAGAGATTTAAAAAAAGATTTGTTTTTTGGCAGGGATGCGAGTTGTCCCCAAGCCTCTTCAACCTATACACAGAAATAATGTTTAAACAAGGCGAACTGTCTGGACTTAACATCAATGAAAGAATAATAAACAATCTTAGGTTTGCTAACGATACCGTGTTACTAGCAGAAAGCGAGCAAGAGTTACAAAACCCAGTGGAACAAGTAAACAGGCATAGTGCAGAATGTGGCTTAGATATTAAAATCCAAAAAATGAAAACTATGATAATTAGCAGTGGAAAGGAAAGGCCATCAATGAACATCACAGTAAAAGGGGAGATGCTAGAACTAAGTAACACGTTTCTCCTATCTTGGACATGTAACAACAGATGATGGCAGAAGTGAAATAGAAATCAAAAAGAGAATAGGATTGGCCAAAACTGCTTTTAACATAATTAAATAAGTATTAACACCTAGAGAGATTAACACCACATTAAAAACGAGAATTGCCAAATTTTATGAATATCCAACACTATTATATGGCGCGGAAGCCTGGACTTTGACCAAGCAACTAGAAAGTCGCATAGAGGCCATGTAGATGTGGATATACAGACGAATATGTCGTATTTCATGGAAGCAAAAACAATCAAATACAGAGGTTCTAGAAAAACTGGGAATAAAAAGAGAGTTGGTGAAGGAAATAAAACAAAGGCAAATAAAATATGTCGGCCACATTAACAGACATTACATTCTTATTAAAAACCATACTGGAAGGCAAAGTTGAGGGCAAGGGAGCAAAGAGGCAGACAACGATACAAATGGGAGGATAACATCAAGAGATGGATGAACATCGCCTGACAGAATGTACAGTCAGGGCGAGAGACAGTGGTTGAGATCCATTGCAGCCAACCTTCATTGTGGAGACGGCACCTGATTGACTGATTGAGTATATTTCTTACCTTGAAAACACTACCAAGGAAGAGACAAAAACAGAGATACAGGTAATAACAAAAATATATAAAAAAACGCAGAGAAAAGGACAGAAACACACAGAGATGACAACACAGAGAGATAGTATTGAGAATATAGTGAGAGGACTGACATCAGAAAGAGATCGTTAACACAGGGCGATAACACATAAAGATAGACATGCAGAGATAGATAGCATTGAGATAAAGACAAAACGCACAGACATACTATAGTATACCTGTTTCAGAAATGCGCTCACTCGATCCTCTGGCTCTATACATTGATGAAAAACGTAGGTTACAATTTAAAAAAAATAGCTGGCGAAGAAGAAAATGGAGAAGACAATAATAATAATAATAATAATAAGAAGAAGAAGAAGAAGAAGAAGAAAAAGAAGAAGAGAGCGATACAGAGAGTTCGTTGGTAGTAGTAGTTGTAACAGCATTAGTAGTAGGAGCAATAACAGCAGCAGTAATAGCAGCAATAGTAGCAGTAGTAGTAGTGGTAGTAGTAGTAGTAGTAGTAGTAGTAGTAGTAGTAGCAGTAGTAGTGGTAGTAGTAGTAGTAGTAGTAGTAGTAGTAGTAGTAGTAGTGGTAGTAGTAGTAGTAGTAGTAGTAGTAGTAGTAGTAGTAGTGGTAGTAGTGGTAGCAGTAGTAGTAGTGGTAGTAGTAGTAGTAGTAGTAGTAGTAGTAGTGGTAGTAGTAGTAGTAGTAGTAGTAGTAGTAGTAGTAGTAGTAGTAGTAGTAGTAGTAGTAGTGGTAGTAGTAGTAGTAGTGGTAGTAGTAGTAGTAGTGGTAGTAGTAGTAGTAGTAGAAGTAGTAGTAGTAGTAGTAGTAGTAGTAGTAGTAGTAGTAGTAGTAGTAGTAGTAGTAGTAGTAGTAGTAGTAGTAGTAGTAGTAGTGAATTGGGAGCAAGTAGATGCTGAACATGTGTTGCATGGAGGGCAAATATCAGAAATGGAATACAAAGGAGGATATTATTGCAGATATGTCACACACCGAGCGTGTGAGGCGTAAGATGGGGCATGATGGTGGAATGCATCCATTGTGGACGAATATTCACAGCGCGAGTTGGCCTTATTAGTCACATTCGCCACCGTTATGGGTTGTAGTTATTATGCCTCTTTGAATCACAATGTAACAAACTACAGTATAGTCAAGACGGCATGGTGCCAATCAGTAGTAGTTACAGCAGTAGTAGCAATAGCAACAACAGCAGTAGGAGCAGTAGCAGTAGTAGTAGTTGCAGTAGTAGTGGTAGCAATAGAAGTAGCAGCAGTACTAGCAGCATCAGTAGTACTAGCAGCAACAGTAGTAATAATAGCCTGCAGAGTTGTGCCGCTAGGAAGGCACCTGACAGCGCCGCTGGTGACTGTATAGTCCAATGCGAGAGTGACAATCTCTGTCATAATTTCGGCATCTGTATGACGAGGCAGGTCCCGCAGTTAGTGACTGTATTTTACGTCTGTACCTCCTATCCTCAGTTTGTTGGATCAGATTGCGCTCAAAGAGCACCAGTCCGTTTCGTACATCTCTTCTCCAGGAACATCTGTCTGCTGCAACTCTGTCCCATGTGTCTGGATCTATTCCAAGGGTTTTCATATCTTGTTTACACACATCCTTATATCGCATTTGGGGTCTTCCGGTTGGCCTCTTTCCTGTGGCTAGTTCTCAGTAAAGGAGATCTTTGGGAATACGTTCATCCTCTATTCGAGATACGTGGTCCAGCCACCGGAGGCGTCTCTGCTTGAGGAGGGAGTGCACTGTGGTAATATCTGCTCTTTCAAACACGCGTTTGCTTCTTATATGGTCTTTCCACGATATACCCAAGATACGTCTAAGACATCTCATATGGAAGGAATTCAACTTCCTTTCCGGTCTTGAGTACAGGGTCCAGGATTCAGATCCATAGAGTAGTGTGCTAACAACACAAGCTTTATATACTTAAACTTTTGTACGCTCTGTTAGTCTATTATTCTCCCAAACTCTCTTAGTTAGCCTTGTGGCTGCCTTTCCAATGCGTCTGTCGATTTCAGTCTCTAATGAAAGATTACCTGATTACAAAATCTACTGCCGGCTATCGGTGAAAATAAGATATTCGGAAATCAAGTAGTAAACTCAGAATAAATTTCAGAAATATATCAAGACTATTACAACAAATAAAGTAATTTGAACATTGTAAATGTGGAAATAATTTATAACAGCAAAAAACCTTTAAATTTACGTTTCTTGCAAAATAAATCATTTTATTCACCGGAGAAATATCTAAAAAAAAAAAAATTGTGTTGCGTATCCCTTACGGGACGTTGCAGTCAACACCAGCATTTTCAGCTGCTGTTGATGTACTAGGCAAGTGTTACGTTCAGTAGTTTGCCATTGCTTTCTGAACGACCGGCCTCTATACCTTTTTCGAAAAAACCAGCACCGCCGTGTTTCGAACCCGGGTATACGGGCTCACAAACCGCGTTCGCAAGCCCTTCAGCCACAGAGACCGAGAAATATCTGCTTTCCATAAAATCATCCTTATTAAATATTTACATGTCGATAAATATTTCTCTAAATGAAAATCGATAAATTCGCATTTTAGCTTTACATGGTTCCAAATGTTGCTGTGTGTAGCCGGGGGAGGGGTTGGGGTGAGCGCCCAACCTGGCATAAATACCCCAATGGCTCGTGCATTCATCACCTATGCAGCAAAAGCCCAACTCCTGGCCTTCTCTTGGCGGAACTGTTTTAACTAACAGGAGAAGGGGCGGCGGCGAGTCACTGGCGCCGAAAAATAACCAGAACGCTCTAGATGTGTATGCACGTACATGCATGCGCAGACATGTGTGTGGAGGCACGCCTAAACTCCAGTAAGACCACAGTCTGCTCTAGGAAAGGAAAGGTGCTGAAGACGGAGGCAACCAGCCAGGAAGCGCACCACAGAAATCAGGATGCCACGCAGTCACGCGTAATGAAATATGTCGACTACTGCTAAATGTTATGGTGCTCGCCCTGCTTTGGACCCCCAGGCAGGTGCAGTGCCGGGCCCTATGCCTCGAAAGGGTCCAACCACAGTTACTGGAGATCCTTCTCAGATGTCCCGTGGAGCCAGGGGACCTGAGAATAGAGCGTCTGGCCTTACCAAACAAAGACTAAAACTAATGGACTGGAATGCGGAGGGAGTCAGCAACGAAAAAATAGAACTAGAAAACATCTTGGACTAAGAAAAGGTAAGCGTATATTGCTTGCAAGATAAGTTGAGAAGGATATTCTCCAAATCTGGGTGGCCGACTACTAAAAAAGGAAACCAGGAACGGCCCACAAGACTCCCTAGTGAATAGATCAGACAAATCTGGCTCGATTACACCAGAGTAACGCAGCGCGCGAGAATTGGTAGCGGTTCTCGCCGCGTTGGTGACTTGCGGGATATGTGACCCGACCGCTCAGAAAGCAATGGCAAACTACTGAGCGTAATCTTGCCAAGAAATCAACAAGCAACTGAAAGATGATGATGTTGACAGCGATGTCCTATAAAGGATATGCGAATTAAAAAAACAAACAAACAAAAGAACTGAAGACTAGTAGACTAGTAGTAATAGTATTCGTGTCACACAAGTCTCGTATTATCAAGTGGCGGATCCCCCAGATAGCGATGTATCACTACCACTTTAATATTTAACACAATTACACACACATATCAAGTATCACCCTTACACATACAGTGGTATATCACTTCTGAGCCATATAGGGAAAATGTACGCAAAACTATTAGAACAAAGAGCTAGACCAATAGTTGAACAACAGTTAAGCAAAGTACAATTCGGTTTTCGGAAAGGTAAAAGTTGCACTGATGTACTATTTACACTTAGACAAATATGTGAACAAACTATAGAATATAGTGACCTGCAGAAAATTGTGTTTGTAGGTAGGAAAAGGCTTTTGATAGAGTAGACAGATACAAATTATGGACCATCCTTGAAAACTATGGGATTCAAGGATAATTGCTAGAATACATAATAGCCATGTACCACTCGAGCTGAAGTGCAGTAAGAACACAAGAAGGTATATCAGATATGTTCACATTCAATACAGGAGTGAAACAGGGATATGTGCTTTCTCCTCTGCTTTTTTAATATCTACGTGGACAGAATATCCAAAAAAGCAAGTCTCAAGAGAACAGATTCAGAAAATTTAGAACTCTTTACTCCAAATGAAACAACTGATCCACAGGTAATAAATGAACTTCTATTTGCAGACGATCAGTGCCTGTATTACAGCGATGAGGGCAGACTACAAAATCATATTAATAATCTGAGTTCAACGTGCAACAGATAAAATATGAGTATAAATACAGCCAAAAGCGAAAATACAGCCACCAGGACAGCAAGTCGCCCAGGCGATGAGGACAATGCTATTGATCTGGCGCTGGTTTCTCCTTAAATCACTACAGTGTGTAGACGGGGTGTCCTAGGACACCACGGCAGTGACCACCACCCTTGCAGCATATTGGTGGAGAAAGGCAGAACCAGGCAGCACAAGCTAAAGGTCAAGACTTTCCAGTATGACAGTACAGGGCAAGATGTGGTGAGTAAAATAAGACGCGACAAGCGCAGAAAGCTTGTGGAAAGGAAAAAAATAGCTGGGAGCAGCCACCTTGGTGGAATTTCGAGGTGGAGAAGGTTTGGGTGGATAAGCGTAGTGCTGTAAGGAGATGGCAAAATGCCAAGAAGAACAGAGCTGACCATCCTAGTCCCTGCATGCACTTAGAAAGAGAGATACACACAAAAGTAAGCTATTTAAAAAAAACTGGTCAAGGTGGTCAAAAGTGAAAAATGGGCAGAGGTGTGTCAAAGAGTAAGCACAGACAAGTCACTGAAATTGTTCTGGCGACTACATAAAAGCATGAGTGGTGTGGTCAAGAATAAGAGCATTTCTGACTTCCAAGGTGCTGACCTCATCTGGCAGAGGACTGATGAGGACAAGGGCAAAGCCCCTTTTGAACGCTATCTACAGCAGAGCAACCAGACAGACATGAGAGGCTGAAATCTTGCCAAGGAGGTCACCTCAGACAGGTGCAAGGCCCAGAATACTTCGAATGAAGACACAGTGACAGTGAAATAAATCAAGGCTGTGCTACGACGATAAAAAAACAGCGCTCTAGGGCTTGATGGCATAAGATATGACGACATCAATAGGTGTACCGGCAACGAGCTAGAGAAACTAGCAGACATGTACAACAGTATAGGGAGTGCTAGCATCAAGGAGGAGTGGCTACACAGCTATCTGATTCCCTTGCCGAAGCCTGGCAAAGACCAGACAAAAATTCAGGGATATCGAGTTATAACCATGCAGAATACAATAGGCAAGCTGCTGGAGAAGTTAATTGCCAGGAAAATATTAAGCCAGCTAGAGTGGCGAGGTGTTTTCCCACCTACCCTGGATGGGTACCGTCCAAAAAGAGAAACCTGGACGAATGCAGCAGTTTTTGCCCATGATGTCTATGAAGGTTTCCACTCAGGCATTGAAACCTTTGATCTTGAGAACGCGTACAACAGAGTACCATTGGATGTTTTAATGCGTCAGCTTCTTGAACTCAAAATAAGTCCATTCCTCCTTAGTTGGATCGCTGCAGCCCTCTTCCAACGGAAAGTAGTTTTTAGATGTGGCAGTTGGACTTCGGAACCAACAACAATATATCCTGGCCTACCACAGGGATCACCATTATTTCCGGTACTGTTCATCGCCTTCACAGTGAGAATCACCAGCGAGCAGATCACTGGACCTGGTAGGACATTGTCGTATGCAGACAATGTTTTAGTGTATCGTCAGGGTAAGGATAGAGAGCAGGTTGCTGTGGAACTACAAACCGAACTCAATCGCATAAGTACTTGGTGTGTTGAAGCTGGGGCAATGGTTAACCCAACAAAGGCAACAGTGACTTGGTTCTCGTTGAATAATCATATTGTCAACACTCCAACACCAACTGTAAAGATGTGTTCAAAGACGGTGGAAAGAACGCAGGCAATGAATTACCTGGGGATACGGTTTGATCGAAGCCTTGCTTATAATGAGCACATAGACCAGGTGATAACAAAGGCCAAGCGGGGTTTGGCTGCGATGCGGGTGACGGCGGCAGCAAACTGTGAGCAGCGCCATCTATGTCTTCTGTACGAGGGGCTTGTCATGTCTGTTTTTGAGTACGCGATGGCAATCCTGACTCTCAGCCATAAGCAGATAGAAAGGATGGAAAGGATACAGAATGAAGCTATGCGCATTATTCTTGGATGTACAAGAGATACAGCATGCAGGGCGATGCGCTACCTTCTTGATTTACCAACCATTGAAGACAGAATACAAGTTTGCAGGGCACGCGCCTACCTCAGAGTTAACGCAAACACACAATATTTATTTACTACATAGTGAAATTATGAAGGTGAAGGGCAGCAGGTTAAAAAGAGGACGGTCGTGGATGGGTCAAGCCGAAGACATTCTTCAACAGGTGTGTTCACTTGAAGACTTAGAACCTGGTGAGGAGTGGGTACAAGTGCCAAGCGATTTCTGCACATTCTTTTCAGTTTGCATCCAACTAGATAGAAAATGCAGACAAGAAAATCCGGCTGCTGTGGAGGCTGAAGTACAAGCGTTGATTTTCGAGAATTCGCTAGACGGTGATGCTGTCATCTACACAGATGAGTCGGTCGTCCGACATGTGAGAAGCTCATGGGCCTTTACGGCTCGGGCCGGAGGGATTATTGTGATGGAGGACTCTGGTGCTTTCACTGAGACCACAAGTAGCCTGACCATGGAAGTCATGGCAGTAAGTAAAGCAATAACATGGCTCGAGACACAGACATTCACTAGGGCTTGTTTCCTTAGCGACTCAATGAGCATGCTCAAGAGGATAGAGGTGGGGTGGATTCGAAGAGAATGGTTGCTGCCTCTGAAGCGGTCTCGGCTGGCAAAGATTAGTTTCATCTTCGTGCCAGGGCATGCGGGAGTACAAGGAAATGAGCGGGCTGACAAGCTCGCACACGCCATGGACTAGGCTGATATCCGGAATGCTCTACGAGAAGTAAGACGTTTGCGTGAACCAAGTGATGACTGTAAATCTACAGCCATGGCCAGACTGCAAGAACAGCAAATTAAAAGAGGGGTGGCCAAACAAGGACACTACGCAGGAAGCCAAAGAAGATTGATAAACCAACACAGAACTGGTGTCGTTGGCCGCTAAACGCTGCGCGTTTTGCTGAGGAGGGAATCCGAGCACTTATGGACTGAATGGTTCTATGTGCAATGAGCATGATCTGTCGACTAACTAATTAACTAAACGCGAAGTAATGCATGTTAGCAGATCGCCGGGCCCACTAAGTATATATATGAATAGCACAGCTCTGAAACAAGTTAAATAATTCAAATAGCTTGGAAGTATGATCACAGAGAAATAATTCAAATAGCTTGGAAGTATGATTACAGAAGATGGCAGATTGGACAGAGAAACCGAAATCAGATGTCAAAAAGCTAGTGCACTTTCATATCAACTATCACCCTTACTGAAACATCCAAATATACCCATGTCCGCAAAACGACAGATAATAAACAGCATATTCACACCAACCCTATGCTACCAATGCTAGCAATCTCAAACTTGGACTTTATCCAAATCACACTTTTGCAAAATCAACACCTGCGAGATGAGATGCCTGAGGAGAGCTGCCAACTTAACAATCCGAGACCGAGTAGGAAATGATGTTATCAGACAGACAGTTGGATCAACACCTTGTGCCACATGTATTGAAAGACAGAAGATCAAGTGGTTTGGCCATGTCGTTAGAATGCAACACCATCAACTACCATCACTGGCTTTACATCAAAGATCATCTGCGACGAGACCAAGAGGACGTCCAAGAAGAAAATGGATTGACGACATCAGAGACATTGTACAATCACACCGAATAACACTATCCAGTGCCGCCCATCGGGCGCTGGAGCGCAAATTATTCCTTCCCACGACGCTTGACGGCAGAAGTGGAAGATGATGATAATGATGATGATAATGATGATGATGATGATGATGATGGTGATGATGATGATGATGACATACACATATCTCTGATAAAGAATTAAATAACTCCTTCTTGGTAAATTTAACAGATTATAATGGATGATTAGGACGATATGCACAGTGGGTATATCTCTAATTAACACCATTGATAATTGGGCATTTAATGTATAAGCTCATAAATAATGTCTGCTATCTCAAATGTTCCGCAGCAAGTAATATTTTCTGCCGTTGTAAAGTCTTATAAATCTTGGCTATTCACTTGGCATTCATATTTTTTTCTGGTCTAAAGGTTTTGTATTCACTCTCTGTAAAGTTCATGCAACATAATAGGTAAATACAAAACTTGGACCGGCAATATTTTCAAACACTGCACAGTCATTAAAAACATACCACGTAGTAGTAGCAGCAGTAGTAATATAGTAGTAGTAGTAGTAGTAGTAGTAGTAGTAGTAGTAGTAGTAGTAGTAGTAGTAGTAGTAGTAGTAGTATTATTATTTGTAGTAGTAGCAGCAGCAGTAGTAACAGTAGTAGTAGTAGTAGTAGTAGTAGTAGTAGTAGTAGTAGTAGTAGTAGTAGTAGTAGTAGTAGTAGTAGTAGTGTTGTTATGGTCAGACGATACCGTTAAAGAGAAAGTCAATCGCCGGAAGTAACCCCCAATGGTCAGCGACCAGCTTGACCGCCGTTTCCTGGTCAAACCGGCCTTTGAACAGCTCTCGAAGACGACGAGCCTGCAGACAAACAAGAACATACATTGAACACACCAGATAACCACATGATCTCAGTTTTGACAGGTAAGAATAGAGTAGCTCATCTGCAATTTGAACAGGTCATGGTTGGCTGAATGCTGATGTGCATGGAGAAAATAATAATCATCCCTAACTGATGGCTGCTGATGTTCCGTCTAGAATCTAATGAATCTGAAACCTTTGCCTAGAGCTGAATCATTCCCGGGTTGCCCTTTACAGCTTCACCATATATCTTTCTCTTCAGTTTGCTGGTATTCAGTCTCACAGACTGTGCTTAATTAACCTATGCATAATTCAGTTGACATGTTTATATTGACTTTAATAGCTTCTGTTTGGATACCATCTGTACTAGCAGCTTTCCCATCCTTCATGGTTTTGAAAGCTTTTCTAATTTGTTCTTTAAAATTTTCGCACACTTGATATCCCGTTCCACTTCTGCAGGCTAGATATCTTAGAAACAGTAAGGGGGATCTTTTGGACTGGTCGATTTAGAATTTGCTCAAATTATTCAACATTTATAAAGGCACAATTTACAGTAGTAAATTACACATTTCCCTTGTCTCTGTAGTAAGACTGATGAGATCTTGTAAGTTTGAATAACGACGACAAAAACAATAGATTGTACAATATATTGCCTGGCGCATTTAGCTGCATCTCGTGAGGTACATACTGTAGAAATCACACAACATAAACTAAAGTTATTAGATAAATCCTTCAAGGTGAAATATACAACACACATATTCACACAGTGATTTGAAATGGCTACCACAGTAATTATAAACTAAGTATCATGTCTGTTTGTTGGCACAAAGTTGGCTTCTTTAAAAAAAAAAAAGCAGCAAGTTCCTGACAAGATGCAGCGAAATATACAAGGCACAAAATCTTGCAATCTACTGTTTGTATCTTCGTTATCCAAATTGACTACGGAAAACGTTTTAAATCTAGACGTTGTGGGAAAATGGCACATGACCCGTGCTGTTACTGCTGCTTTTGCAGAGGGACAACAGCAATGCCAGCTGTCAGATAAACATGGATTAATATAGTTATAATGCCATACAGTCATAGACACAAAATCCACCCATCCTGCCTGTGCATTGAACATAAGGTCTGTTACACAAATATGTGATCTAGGCGAGAGATCCGCGGTGGTGAGGCGGCTAGCACACTTGTCTGGTCGTGTGTCCGAACCCCAACCAAGGCGGGGATTAAATAAAAATATACTGGCATGGAGTCCCGGGTAGACCCAACCTAACTTGGGGTCCCGGGTAGACCCGGCCTAACATGTCGTCCAGGAAATGGTGTGGGAAGTAAAGGGGGTCGGATTTACATTGACGACATGGATGCTGACTGGTGCATGCAAGCATGGGGCTACCACCATGTGCCCAGTAGATCCCAAGGTGTGGAATGGGGTCCTTTTGAGTTTATTATGCTCTTAGTGAACTGTGGACCATGGACAACACTAGGAAACTATGGGTTTAGATTATGCTCGATTGGTGCTCTTAGAGGACACTCAGTGCTATCAGAAGACATTCGGTGCTCTTAGATGAAGACATTCGGTGCTCTTAGATGACACTCGGTACTATCTATCAGAAGACACTCGGTGCTCTTAGTTGACACTCCGTGCTATCAGAAGACACTCGGTGCTCCCAAAATATACTCGGTGCTCTTAGATGACACATCACGCTAGAAAATACACTCGGTGCTCTCAGAATACACTCGGTGCTCCCAGAATACACTTGGTGCTCTCAGAATACACTCGGTGCTCTCAGAATACAGTCGGTGCTTTCAGAATACACTTGGTGCTTTCAGAATACACTCGGTGCTCTTAGAATACACTCGGTTATTTCAGAATACATTCGGTGCTCCCAGAACACACTCGGTGCTCTTATAATACACTCGATGCTTTCAGAATACACTCGGTGCTCCAAGTATACACATGTTACTCTTAAAATACACTCGGTGCTTTCAGAATACACTCGGTGCTCCAAGTATACACCCGGTGCTCTCAGAATACACTCAGTGCTCCGAGAATACACTCGGTGCTTTCAAAATACACTCGGTGCTCCAAGTATACACTCGGTGCTCTTAGAATACACTCGGTGCTTTCAGAATACACTCGATGCTCCAAGTATACACTCGGTGCTCTTAGAATACACTCAGTGCTCCCAGAATACACTCGGTGCTTTCAAAATACACTCGGTGCTCCCAGAACACACTTGGTGCGCTTAGAATACACTCGGTGCTTTCAGAATATCCTCGGTGCTCCAAGTATACACTCGTTGCGCTTAGAATACACTCGGTGCTTTCAGAATACACTCGGTGCTCCAAGTATACACTCCTTGCTCTTAGAATACACTCGGTGCTTTCTGAATACACTCGATACTCCAAGTATACACTCAGTGCTCTTAGAATACACTCAGTGCTCCCAGAATACACTCCGTGATTTCAAAATATACTCGGTGCTCCAAGTACACACTTGGTGCTCTTAGAATACACTCGGTGCTTTCAGAATACACTCGGTGCTCCAAGTATACACTAGGTGCTCTTAGAATACACCCAGTGCTCTCAGAATACACTCGGTGCTTTCAAAATACTCTCGGTGCTCCAAGTATACACTCGGTGCTCTTAGAATACACTCGATGCTTTCAGAATACACTCGGTGCTCCAAGTATACACTCGGTACTTTCAGAATACACTCGGTGCTTTCAGAATACACTCGGTGCTCCAAGTATACACTCGGTGCTCTTAGAATCCACTCAGTGCTCCCAGAATACACTCGGTGTTTTCAGAATACACTCGGTGCTCCAAGTATACACTCGTTGCTCTTAGAATACAATCAGTGCTTTAAGAATACACTCGTTGCTCCAAGTATACACTCGGTGCTCCAAGTATACACTCCGTGCTCTTAGAATACACTCATGCTCCCAGAATACACTCGGTGCTTTCAAAATACACTCGGTGCTCCAAGTATACACTCGGTGCTTTCAAAATACACTCGGTGCTTTCAGAATACACTCGGTGCTCCAAGTATACACTCGGTGCTCTTAGAATCCACTCAGTGCTCCCAGAATACACTCGGTGTTTTCAGAATACACTCGATGCTCCAAGTATACACTCGTTGCTCTTAGAATACAATCAGTGCTTTAAGAATACACTCGTTGCTCCAAGTATACACTCGGTGCTCCAAGTATACACTCCGTGCTCTTAGAATACACTCATGCTCCCAGAATACACTCAGTGCTTTCAAAATACACTCGGTGCTCCAAGTATACACTCGGTGCTTTCAGAATACACTCGGTGCTTTCAGAATACACTCGGTGCTCCAAGTATACACTCGGTGCTCTTAGAATACACTCGGTGTTTTCAGAATACACTCGGTGCTCCAAGTATACAGTCGGTGCTTTCAGAATACACTCGGTGCTCCCAGAATACACTCGGTGTTCCATGAATACACTTGGTGCTCTTAGAATATACTCAGTGCTCCCAGAATACACTCGGTGCTCTTAGATGACACTTGACATGTCACTATCTATCTATACGGCAACCGTCTGCAGTCGGCGCTGTTATGGCACTCTGCCACGCCCACTTCACACCTGACCTGGTGTTTTCCTTATGGATGGGAGTCGCCGTGGCCAAGAGGTTACACCGCCTGCGCTCGATCCGAAAGTTATGGATTCGATTCCGAGCTCGACATGCGGTTCATTAGTACAGTTTTCTCGGAGACTCCTGGGCGTCGTTGCTGGAGCTACGCAGTTCGTGCTTTGTGCGACGCTTTCGGCGGAAAGAGACCAAGCCACATGGGATAACACCCGGTGCAATGAAGTCGATCTTCTGGTCTTCTCTACCATTTTCCCCTAACGGACGTGAAAGCGATCTGGTGTCGCTAAAACCGAAACAGAAAGATCTAAACAGTTGAGCACTTCATTTCTGCCTAATCAGGATATCACAAGTATTACAGGCGATACAGATATCCTTGTTTAAAACGAAACCACATGTCACCACGTCATCAGTACTCGCTGTCACCACGTCATCAGTACTCGCTGTCACCACGTCATCAGTACTCGCTGTCACCACGTCATCAGTACTCGCTGTCACCACGTCATCAGTACTCGCTGTCACCACGTCATCAGTACTCGCTGTCACCACGTCATCAGTACTCGCTGTCTAGCATTTACGTTCATACAGAAGATCATCAACATCATGTGCCAGGCCAGCTGGCGTAGGCGTCCACGCCTGTCCACAGATCACATTATTTGGTGTTGTGAACGAGTGAATAAACTCTGGTTAAGGCATTCTTCTGTGCCACAGTAACAGTCTTCCCAGCATCGGTTTTCTCCGTCTGCCTCTTTTCCCACTGATCTTCCCGTTTTCAAGGGCCTTTCTTCTCATTATATGACCACAGAATGCCGCTTGTTTCTTCCTCAATGTTGTATATTGTTTGTCGCTTCCTCAATGTTGTATATTGTTTGTCTCTTCCTCAAAGTTGTATATTGTTTGTTTCTTCCTCAAAGTTGTATATTGTTTGTCTCTTCCTCAATGTTGTATATTGTTTGTCTCTTCCTCAATGTTGTATATTGTTTGTCTCTTCCTCAAAGTTGTATATTGTTTGTCTCTTCCTCAATGTTGTATATTGTTTGTCTCTTCCTCAAAGTTGTATATTGTTTGTCTCTTCCTCAATGTTGTATATTGTTTGTCTCTTCCTCAATGTTGTATATTGTTTGTCTCTTCCTCAATGTTGAATATTGTTTGTCTCTTCCTCAATGTTGTATATTGTTTGTCTCTTCCTCAATGTTGTATATTGTTTGTCTCTTCCTCAATGTTGTATTTTGTTTGTCTCTTCCTCAAAGTTATATATTGTTTGTCTCTTCCTCAAAGTTGTATATTGTTTGTCTCTTCCTCAAAGTTGTATATTGTTTGTCTCTTTCTCAAAGTTGTATATTGTTTGTCTCTTTCTCAAAGTTGTATATTGTTTGTCTCTTCCTCAAAGTTGTATATTGTTTGTCTCTTTCTCAAAGTTGTATATTGTTTGTCTCTTTCTCAAAGTTGTATATTGTTTGTCTCTTTCTCAAAGTTGTATATTGTTTGTCTCTTTCTCAAAGTTGTATATTGTTTGTCTCTTTCTCAAAGTTGTATATTGTTTGTCTCTTTCTCAAAGTTGTATATTGTTTGTCTCTTCCTCAAAGTTGTATATTGTTTGTCTCTTCCTCAAAGTTGTATATTGTTTGTCTCTTCCTCAAAGGTGTATATTGTTTGTCTCTTTCTCAAAGTTGTATATTGTTTGTCTCTTTCTCAAAGTTGTATATTGTTTGTCTCTTTCTCAAAGTAGTATATTGTTTGTCTCTTTCTCAAAGTTGTATATTGTTTGTCTCTTCCTCAAAGTTGTATATTGTTTGTCTCTTTCTCAAAGATGTATACAGTTTGTCTCTTTCTCAAAGTTTTATATTGGTTGTATCTTACTTCATTAGCCTCTTCCACTGGTTATTTCCCACTGTTAGTTTCTCAGGCAGTTCAAGTTGTTAGCAACATCTGTCTCAGGAATCACATCTATCTCAGAAACCCCATCTGTCTCAGGAACCCCATCTGTCTCAGGATCCCCATCTGTCTCAACCCCATCTATCTCAAGAACCACATCTGTCTCAGGAAACACATCTGTCTCAGGAACCACATCTGTCTCAGGAACCACATCTATCTCAAGAACCACATCTGTGTCAGGAAACACATCTGTCTCAGGAACCACATCTGTCTCAGGAACCACATCTGTCTCAGGAACCCCATCTGCCTCAGGAACCACATCTATCTCAGGAACCACATCTGTCTCAGGAACCACATCTATCTCAGGAACCACATCTATCTCAGGAACCACATCTATCTCAGGAACACATCTGTCTCAGGAGTCACATCTGCCTCAGGAACCACATCTGTCTCAGGAACCACATCTATCTCAGGAACCACATCTGCCTCAGGAACCACATCTGCCTCAGGAACCACATCTATCTCAGGAACCACATCTGTCTCAGGAACCACATCTGCCTCAGGAACCACATCTGCCTCAGGAACCACATCTGCCTCAGGAACCACATCTGCCTCAGGAACCACATCTGCCTCAGGAACCACATCTGCCTCAGGAACCACATCTGCCTCAGGAACCACATCTGTCTCAGGAACCACATCTGCCTCAGGAACCACATCTGCCTCAGGAACCACATCTGCCTCAGGAACCACATCTGTCTCAGGAACCACATCTGCCTCAGGAACCACATCTGTCTCAGGAACCACATCTGCCTCAGGAACCACATCTGTCTCAGGAACCACATCTGTCTCAGGAACCACATCTGCCCCAGGAACCACATCTGTCTCAGGAACCACATCTGTCTCAGGAACCACATCTGTCTCAGGAACCACATCACACAGACAGACCACACACAACAGCGGCGTTTCTGCTTGTCGGGATATTTCTGAAGTCATGACGTAGTTCGTTCTAGTAACTTCTAACGGTTGTTAATAATCAACATCTAGATTCGTTTCGTATTGACTAAGCTGAACACTAATGTAATAATAACGTTTCTAAATGGATGATAGTTGATACTTACCTCTTTTTCTGCTTCTGTTTTCCCACGATCCATTGTGAAGACAAAATGAACAACACTCGCGTGGATAAATGTCTCCTACAAATGGCTTCACAAATGCTCCAACGCAAAATGACAGCGTCGGTCAGGTGATACTGTGTTGAAAATGAAACGCTTGACGCACTCGAGAAAGGGCAGAACTGAAAACGAAACGAGTGTTCGTTATAAGGACTTCAATTCCCAGAACTAGGGTCAACACTCCAGGAAATCTGTCTCAGGGGAGATAATTGTTATTAGAAGTCACGCATTGATTGTATTAGTTGTTTCCCTTAAACAATCTTCCACTGTAATAATAATTCTCTCCTCCTCCTTCTCCTCCTCCTCCTCCTCCTCCTCCTTCTTCTTCTTCTTCTTCTTCTTCTTCTTCTTCTTCTTCTTCTTCTTCTTCTTCTTCTTCTTGGTCTTAATTTAGTTCATCAACATCACGGCATACGGGGAATCTCAGCTCAGTGCACGAACTCTGTAGCACCGGCGAGGATCCTGAAATCTTCATGGTCATAATTACCCTCCAATCCTCTCGTAAATTTGATATTTTGATGAAGTTGGTCGAACTTGCCTGTAATGATAGATGCAGTTAGTGATATTGTTTTTTGTTGTTGCCCAGACACCTTTCTCCGTCTGCCTCTGCCTCTCTTGTCCGGTAGTTTCCCCATATGTGTAGTTTCTCTAGTCTACCTCTTCAGTACACTTGCCTCATAATTTCATTTCTCTTGTTCGTAACCTTTCTTGGTGAATCATATTGTCACGGGTACATAGAGCCTGTAACCTTGGATGGAATTTGTCTAGAGCAGTGGTTCTCAATCTTTTTTTTAGCCCATGCACCCGTTCACCATTTGTTCATAACGTCACCCTCCCCCTTTCGTATAGATATTGTTGCGTATCCCTAACGGGACGTTGCAGTCAACGACAGCATTTTCCAGCTGCCGTTGATGTACTAGGCAAGTGTTACGTTCAGTAGTTTGCCATTGCTTTCTGAACGACCGGCTCCCATACCAGCACGTTATAACACAACGCGACACGGTCTGCTGCACAAATCGGTTGCAGCTGAGCTTCGAACGCCTGGTACCTGGCTCACGAACCGTGTTCGCAAGCCTTTAGCCACGGAGCCGAATCTTTGGTATATCCTCCCTATAACCCCCCCCCCCCCCCTTTTTTTTTTTACACAGTATACGAAAAAAACAGAAGCTAAATTTAATAACACACTAGAACAAGTCTACTATAGTATGTCCAGAAAAGAATGCCGTTATTCACGATCAATTATTTTGAAAACTGTCTGTTGCATCGTTATGAAATTTTTCCTGCCGTCTTATATTTACCCCCACCCAAGGAATATGTCTTTGATAGGTCCAAAAGCAACTTAAATCATCGAAAGCGGCGACATTTCTTTGATGTTTTGGGGAAAATGTAGTGAATTCACGCTAACAAACTTGTCTTACAGTAAACCACGTTATTTCTGGTAAGGACACAAGTATAAGGCGTAGCCAGATTCGTATGGGAATGGGTGCAATAAAAAAGTAGCTTAAAAGTCGACAGGGTCGACTGCATTACACCGGGTTTTTATCCCATATGGCTCAGCCTCTTTCCGCAGGGCGGAAAGCGTCGCACAAAGCACGAACTCCGTAGCTCCCCATAGACCCTCGGGAGTTTCCGAAAAAATGCACTCGTGAGATGAAGGAATCGATCATACAATCTTCGGAGCCCGAGTCAGACGGCTTGACCACTTCAACACGGAGACTCCCGAGGGGGGTGTCATTGGCACCTTGCCGTCTTGACAGACGATAGTTTGTGCTTTAAAAAGGCATAATAACTTTTACATATGGCGGTAGCGAATGTGACTAATAAGCCCACTTTGCGCTGTAAATGTCCGTTCACAGTGGGTGCATGTGAACACATGGTCATTTCCATGATCATGCACCATCTTACGTCTCAAACGCTCGGTGTGTGACTTATCTGGAATAATTTTCTCCTTTGTCTTTATTCCATTTCTGATGTTTGCCCTCCATGAAACACGTTCAGCGGCGACTTGCTCCCAATGTGCATTATCAATGCCTGTATCAATCATGTCCCGCTTACACACATCTTTGTATCGTAGTAGAGGCCGACCCTGAGATCTCTTACCCATCTGTAATTCACCAAAAAAGATGTCCTTTGGTATTCTACCATCATCCATCCTCCTAAGATGTCCTATCCATCTAAGTCTACGAAGTCTGAGCATGGAATAAACTGTCACACAACCTGATCTTTCCAATACTTCAGTATTTGAGATTTTGTCTTGCCACTTATACCAAGAATTCTTCGCAGACACCGCATGTGAAAGCTGTTTAAACGTTTCTCTTGGTGTGAGTAAGTTGTCCAGGTTTCACTGCCATAAAGAAGAGTACTAAGGACACAAGCTTGATAGACAAGGACTTTTGTTTTGGCAGTAAGCTTCCTGTTCTCCCAGACTCTTTTTCTTAACCTGTTCATTGTTGTTGCTGCCTTACCAATCCGGATGTTGATTTCCTGACCTAGGGATAATTTGCTATTTACCACTGATCCTAGATATGTAAAATGGTCTACCATCTCTAGTTCGGCGTCGTCAATAAAGACATAATCTGTGTCTTCTTTTTGCTAATTCTTAAACCAAATTCAGAACAAGCATTGGATAATGCAGATAGTAGACGTTGCAATTCTTCCTCAGAGTGGGTCGTAACTGCAGCATCATCTGCAAAAAGCAACTCTCTGATCAGTACCCTCCTAATTTTGGTCTTCGCTTTCAATCTCTGAGCATTGTGAGGCCGCCATCTGAGCGTGAGTGAATGTATATACCACCATCCTGATCACGAAAGGCATATTTCAGTAGAAGTGAAAAGTATATTCCAAAGAGGGTGGGAGCTAGTACACAACCTTGCTTAACTCCACTCTTGGTTTCAAACTCTTCAGAAGTTGCACCATCAAACTCCATTATACCCTTCATGCCTGTGTGGAACGATTCCACTATGGACAGAAGAGTTGGTGGGCAGCCAATCTTCTTTAGTGCTTTGAACAGACCCTCACCACTGACCAAATCAAATACCTTTGTGAGGTCGATGAAGGCAATAAACAGTGGTTGATTCTGTTCACGGCATTTTTCTTGCATTTGTCGCAATGAGAATATCATATCAATGGTAGACCGGTTCTGTCGAAAGCCACACTGTGATTCAGGGTAGACTTGATCTCCTAGGACTTGAAGTCTGCGCAGAACAATTCTGGCAAATACTTTTCCAACAATACATAGAAGTGACATACCCCTATAGTTTTTACAGTCGCTCCGATCGCCCTTGTTCTTGAACAGCGTTATGATGCTTGAATCTTTGAAATCCTGTGGGACTTGTCCTTCTCGCCAGCATAGCTCTATTAGCTGGTGGATCTGTAGAGTGTGTGTGTCTTGCCCACTCCTGATAACCTCTATTGGAATCCCATCTTTACCTGGAGCCTTGCCAGATGCAAGTTCATTTATAGCTCACTTAACTTCTGTTATGGTGGGAAGTGTGTCCAGGTGGTCAAGAGTTGGTAGAGCCTCTATGGCGTTGAGGGCATCATCCGCTAGTTTGGTCGCACTTGAGTAAAGCTCCAAATAGTGCTCTACCCATCTGCTGTTTCTTATCAGTGATGATTTCTCCGGCTTCATGGCCGAGGGGTTAGCAGCTTTCTCCGCTAATCCCGAATACTGTCGTCACGTGACGCGACGAGAATTAGCAGTGGTTCGAATTGCAAAAGTGACTTATGAGAGTATGGAGCCGGTCGCTCAGAAAGTCGTGGCGTGCTGATGAGCGTAATCTAGCCTAGGAATCAACATACAGCTGAAAGATGCCGGTGTTGACAGCAATATCCTGAAACAGGATGGAAACGCGAAAAAAAAAAAAAAAACTTCTTTTCATCACTGGACCACAGGTTTTCTTTATTCCTGCATACATGCTTCTTATGTTTCCCTTATCACTTGCGATTTGAATGGACTCATATAACTTGATCCAATAATCATTTGCACACTGCCTAGCAGCCTTTTGCACATCCTTCCTAGCTTGCCTTAGCTCACTCAGAGTTAGTTAGTTAGTTAGTCGCAGTTCCAACTTCACAGCAACGGGTCGTCCGCATTATGCTCCGTTCCTGTGCCAGTGAATATCACACAAAACGCTCCCCACTGCCCAATGTGAAAAGTGGAAAAGACAGGCGTCTCGACAAACAACAGCCCGCACAGATACACTGTGCATAATGCCGCCGCCAGAATATCAACACACCAGTCCCCCACGAAACACCCAATTCATCTCTGATGGAATCGGCAGTCATATTCCTATCTGGATGTTTCCTAGATGTTCACCTACACAGTCCACGAACATACAGTTCATCACCGACGGCAGTGGCAGTCAACCAGAAGCCCAGCAGCCACGCATTTCTGCATAAGGCAAAAACTGGTCAACTCTGGGACATAGCCAGCTGCCATCGCTCTGAACATGCAGTCACGTTCCAAAAATAAGAACTTGGGCAGATTCAAAAGCACTTCACATGAAACTCACAGCTCACAGTGTCGCACCACGCACTCACTCAGTAGCAGGGCGACGGAACCATCAAGCCTCCTTAGTCGCCTCTTACGACATGCGTGGTAGGCTACAGTGTTGCTATTCTTTGCTTCCCTTATGAGTGTTACGCGTTGGTCTTTCCTTGTTTCTTAAGTGAGCTTTCTTCTTCTTATCAATCAAGGGCTGCAGATTCTCGCTGTTTGCCGCATACCAGTCCTGCCTCTTATGATCCACAGTGCCGTAAACCCCTATGGCAGTTTTATAAAGAGTTTCCTAAATTTGACCCCACTTTCAGGATCGAGAGTGTTAATAATATTAATCCTGGGGCTAGATTTGTGTTTAGCTGTGTAGATTCTCTTTGGTCTCAGTCTAACCCTTGCAACAACCAAAGAATGATCCGTATCACAGTCAGCACCGTGGTAACTTCGAGTCAATGATATATGGTTCAGATGTTGTCTCCGTGTGATGATGAAGTCCAGCTGGTGCCAATGGATGGATCGTGGATGTTTCCATGTGACCTTATGCATCTCTTTTGTTTTAAAAAAGGAGTTTGTAATACATAGGTCATTACTGGTGCAATGCTCCAGCAGCCTTTGCCCATTTTCATTCATGCGACCGATGTTGTATTTTCCAAGGCACACTGGCCATGAACTCGAGTCCTTGCCCACACGAGCATTGAAATCACCGAGCATATAAATGTAGTCATATTTTGGAACTGCCTTGATCACGGAGTCTAACTCCTCATAGAACGAATCCTTCACATCATCAGAGGAATCGAGTGTCGGTGCATATGCAGTAACAATGGTGGCAAACCCACAAGAGGTTGCCAAGCGCAGGGATAATAGTCTTTCATTTCCTCCTGCTGGAATTTCAATCATTCCCAGTAGCGAATTCTTCACTGCAAGGCCCACACCGTGTTGCATTATTTCCGCCTGCCCTCTACCCTTCCAAAAAAATGTGTAATTGTTTTCCCTGAGTGAAACTTCCTCGCCGAGGCGAGTCTCTTGCAGGCCAGCAATATCAATGTTAAGACGATTGAGTTCGGCATCTATCACAGCCGTTTTTCTCACATCGTCAATATTGATCAAGTCAGTGGAAAATCCTGGACACATGGTTCTCACGTTCCAGGTTGCAAGCCGTAGCTTGAGGTTTCTATTTTTATTTTTGTTTGTACCTGGTGCATTGGTTTTACAGCCTGCGATTCAGATTTTGTCCTAGCCCCAAGCACCCATTGAAGCAGGCAGGCTGTGTCGGATCAGCACCCAATTGGCCGGGGGCTGCTCAGCTTGAGGCGGGCGGTAGCTGATCAGTGTCTCCCACCGTCAGAGGCAACGCTTGGCGCCCCATGTCTACGCCAATTGACAGGGATGTATAACCCGTAACAGTTGCCTCTCGCATTGATTCCGAGGCCAGTTAAGACCAGGGATGGAGTTATTGCCTCTCCATAGCACAAAGCCTGGGCTAAAATATAGAGATCATGTGTTGCCCATGCAGCATGATCCCTCTCTCGGCCTGCCTAGTTCACTCCAGAGGAAAGTTAACACTCCTACATCTGGAACAAGACAAGCTGCAGAAGCTGCCGGATCAGCAAAGCAATGCTCTAACTGTCCGCCTGTCGGAGCTTCGATCCGAGACCAGCCGCCAACCAAGGCTTAGGGCCTGGTCTGCCCTGCCATGACATTTTGTCTTTAGCTTGCATTTCCTCGCACCAGGGTAAGGCTTGTACCCTCCCAATTGCGCTCTTCCGCCCGAAGCCGTTGGCACAATGTGGGGTTTCGGGTTTGGTAAGCGCCGCCCAACGTTCGGCGCTAACAGAAAGCAGGTAGTGCCTTCTACTGTTATAAGGTAGCTCAGTCATATCTGAATAAGCAATATTAGTAAAGACAGAGAATATACAGAGGCATGGGGTAAATAATGTGTAAATTGACAGGAAAGTAGAAGGAATATATTTCTTACCTTATTTTTCATTTCCTTCTTGTTTCTTCAGCTGCTGGTTAATAAATGTACACAAGTATTCATGTTACTAGGATGCATTGAGCTTTTTATATTGAGTTCGTGAAACCTTCCAAATAGCTGTGTGTTAATGTGCGTATGGAGTGACCAGAAATGATACCGCAATTTAGTCATCATGTGTCCATTTTTAAGGATCTGTTCAGATGTCTGTGTAGTTTGTTCACACGTACACATGGGTGACAGACCCGCTTTGAGTCTTCGTGAAAGATTGTCTACTCTGCTGTTTACTATTCAGAGACGGAACATGATTACCTGTTTTGCACTATGAAAATAGTTGTCAGTGTCTCTGTCAGCGGGCTTTCTTCTTAACGACCAAGATGTTGGTCCTCTTTTCATTGTTGTTTATAGATTGATTCGTATGCACGTGTGTTGTCCCCTAATTTGACAACGTCTTTGCTCTCACGTTTCTTGTTATGCCACAATATGTCAGTTTCCACCACAATATTACTCTTCTGTTGGTATTCATTGCGCTTAGTGTTTTTTTTTTTTCCTTTTCAATACCAGTTGTCTGTCACCGCTGAGGGCTTGCGGAATTGAAAATTCATCACTATGGAATACAAACTGTTGCTATTGACATTGTGCTGATGCTGTAATGTTTAGGGCCTGCAATTCGTCTGAATAGTTGGAGTAAAATATCCCAGTAAGCGTGCACGCGGATTAAGGTCTGCGATCTACTCAGACCTTAATCTGTGTCGGATGATTCCAGTAGGTTGATGACTACTCTCGGTTGCATAAAATTCAATCCAGCCTTTCTCCAATAGTCCTCTTCCTCTTTCAACACATGGTCCTCACATTAACCCAGTCACTTTTATCAATATTTAATGGTGCGGACTGGATTAGTGTCTTGACGTCATACAATTTGAATATAGTATTGTCAGCTGCCACCTGTCCTTTAATTTTAGCCCACACAAGTTCTATAGGGTTAAAATGAGAGTGGTACGGCGGAAGTCTCAAGCACCCATGCGATGCTCTTCTATCAACTTGTCGATTTGATATTTTTTGCTTTTTTGGCGTCTGTTTTACAAGGGGCAACAATTGTAGCTAGAAATACCTTTCTGGAAATGGTATGTTTTCCATTCGGAGCCATATCTTTATTGCTCCCTTTGTGCTCGAAGCTGTAGGTATTTTGTCTTCTTGGGCAACATCATTGATATCATGCATTGTCCATAATTGGACACGACGGTCTATCTAGGGATGGAAGCACAGAATTCTCGAGCCAATCTCTAAATACATTACCATTCATCTTATTATGATAATCCCTATTGTCTGTATGCTTTGATACGAACACGAGCCCAGCATTCTGTTGTAAGCCATTATGCGTATTACCAGCATAGGCCATGACCAAAAGCTGTCCTATACTACTGGGCACATATCGCTTTATCTGTCCATCCACTTATTGCCATTCCTTATCACTTGTGTGGTGCGCATCGATCCACATTTCATCCAAATACACTATGCATTAATTTTCTTTGCGCATTTCCCTTATTTCACGTAGGTATCTGCTTCTCATGGCTCCTAAATGCGGTTGCTTGCAAAGAATATTTCTACATCCCTTGTACTTTCTAAAAGTGAAGATAATGTCCTGATAATTTTCCACAAAGTTGTTTTGAATAGGTCTATGTTATTGTTCTTTCTCAACCAAACCCTAAGTTTTTTTACGGTCACTGTTTCTTTGCATCCAGCATTGTTATAATGCTGGATAATCCTGGATATAAAATCCAAAATTTTTATAAGTTTAGGAGTCTCCGTGGCGAAGTGGTCAAGCCTTTTGACTCGGGCTCCAAAGGTTGTGGGTTCGATTCCGGGCCGCATCCTTCTGTTCACGAGTTAAATTTTTCGGAGACTTCTGTGGGTCGTCGCTAGAGCTGCGAATTTCGTGCTTTGTGCGATGCTTTCCGCGCTGCGGAAAGAGACCGAGCCGTATGGGATAGAACCCGGTGTAATGAAGTCGACCCTGTCGACTTTTAAGTGACTTTTTAAAGCATTTTTATAATAACTCGCCTTATGACATCTTTGTCAAAGCTGTCTAAAATAACCTTTCTACCTACCGTTTGGTTATTGCGTGGTGGTTTATTTCCAGATTCTTGCACCCATGGACGAAATTACCGTTTACTCAAACCCAATACATGCACTGTTCTTTTTTCGGAATTTGTACTAGTATATAACAGTTTCCTGCGATTAGCTTCTATACAAAAACATGTGTACAACTTCATAGCGATGCTTTGAAGTGTATACACAATTTTGCTTAAAGTCGCTTAAAAGTCGACAGGGTCGACTTCATTGCACCGGGTTTTATCCCATATGGCTCGGTCTCTTTCCGCAGCACGGAAAGCGTCGCACAAAGCACGAACTCCGTAGCTTTTAGCGACGACCCGCAGGAGTCTCTGAAACATTTAACTCGTAAACCGAAGGGTGCGGCCCGGAATCGAACCCACAACCTTCGGAGCACGAGTCAAACGGCTTGACCACTTAGCCACAGAGACTCCCACAAGACACAATTTTGCATTCAATCCCATTGAAAAATATTCACACATTTCAATGTTAGCGATAAGTGTTAAGATTTTAAATAATAATAATAATAATAATAATAATAATAATAATAATAATAATAATAATAATAATAATAAAAATAATAATCAGGTTTCATGAAATAACCCACAGTTTGACGACACCTCTGAACAGTCCCAATTTAAACAACGCGGGGTTCTTGGCATAGGGCCAATCCCGTGAAACACGTAAAATATTCAACATTGAACGCTGATTGTCTGGCTACAATGTAGTACATTTGAAATTATGAATTTCATCTCTGACCCGTAAATGACATACCGCATATAAACAAACTTTGAAATCTGCTGTAAAATCTCCAGAACAAAAATTGTTATATGCTAAATCTCATCATTTTCCTTCAGTTGGTTACTGAAATATGGAATTTTATATTGGGGCAGACAAAAGTAAACACACTATAGATGTCTACATAACACGTGATTTGCGGGTCTACTTACGTTAGATAACGAATTTCAGAAGGGCGAGAAGTACAGAACCGTAAAGTATGGAGGCAAAAACAATATCAAGTAATCGGTTCTTCTATTAACGCGATCTTGAAATAATCTTTATTCCCCATGGAAACCCTAAAATTCCCCCCCTGGGCGGATTCCGCCACCGGTTGAGAACCACTGGTCTAGACGAAGCAAATTTGACACAGATGTAGGCCGAAGTGGTGCATGATCCCTCCAACCAGGACCGAAGAAGAGGAAGAAGTAACACACGCAGCACTGAATAGCTCATTGTCGATCGGAAATCTTCTCAGCCAGACATGTCTGTCTTCTACCCGGTCAGGGACCTTCTCAGCCACACATGTCTGTCTTCTACTCGGTCAGGGACCTTCTCAGCCAGACATGCCTGTGTTCTACCCGGTCAGGGACCTTCTCAGCCACACATGTCTGTTATCTACTCTGTCATGGACCTTCTCAGCCACACATGTCTGTGTTCTACTCTGTCAGGGACCTTCTCAGTGTGTCGAAACCGACTAGATTTCATGTCCTTACTCTGTATTAAACCCCTTCGGTCTGAATTAGCCGAGTCGTCTCCCGTCAGATCCTTAAATAGCTAGGGAAATCTCCGGATAAAATAGTCCCTGACGATAGAAGTCGAATAACTTCTAGATTATTCTAGAACGTAATCGGCAGAGTGCGTACGTGATGTTTGCAGTCACCTTGGAACCACAATCACATCGGGTTGCACGTGATTCTGGACTTCTCCGTGACCCATGAGATTCTTTCGGGTCCAGGAGAATTTGAAACTGCGCAATCAGCTCTGGGCTGTTAGTCGCCAGTCAACTATCAACAGACACGGTCGCATGTTACTGACTGCTGTGAAATGATGCCTTTTCAACCGCATGCCAGAGCGGGACAACAAGGCAGTCGAGTAGTGTGGTGATTCGATGATCAAGGTAATACATTAAGACATTAATACTTAGCCGTTTGCCTTAAACAAAGCGCCGAACGCCGTAATGGTTGTCACCGCGACGCGAATAATTTTCCGCTCGCCTGTCTGGATAAGTAATTAGCAGTATCGATCGGCTAGCGAATTTGTAGGTCAGAAGCTGACTGTAACAACAGGTGTTTGTGCTCGTTAACACATCAGGCGTGTTTAATTTGTCCCACCTGCTCAGCTGTGTAAAACTGACGGTATTGCAGGAGATATACTTAAAGGGGTTATAGTAAAAATATATTCACATTGATTATTAGAAGTGAAAGATTTCCTATGAAATTATTACTGCTACTTGGGAGTATGTTTTAGGTAATTTAACAGCGATGTTTAGTAAGTGTGTTAAAAACTGTATTCAGTGATTGCATAGTTAAGGGCTGTGGGGACTTTTGCCATTAGTTAGTCTGTGTGATGTTAGAGGCATTACTAGTGATGAGTTATCGGCTTGAGCAAACAAGTGATATGTTATTTGCTTAGCTAGATAGTGCTGTAACTTATGCTTTATATAGATTGTGGTTATTAATTCCTGGAATCAAGGAGTTATTATTTCCATCAGGGTGTGGAGGTAAGTATTTGTTAAGTGAGGACGTCAGTGTTATTACACCTCTATGTAGGAATGTCCTGTAGTTACCTAATAGAGGTAGTAGGAATTACCTGTGGATTTATGATGACACAACTGGTGTATTTTGCGAGCCCAACTGAGTGTATTTGCCTGTCCGGTTGTGCTTATTTTGCCTGCCCGATTGTGCGTATTTTGCCTGCTCGACTGACTGTTTATTTTACCTATCCGACCGAGATGATTTTGCAGGCCCGAAAGTGTTGATTTTGCCTGATCGACCGAGATCGATGTGACGAACTGTAAACGAGGCCAGTGCGTTTGTACCGATCCGACTATGATCAGAACGTTGATGTAGAACTCTACTGTTCTTCTCTTCTGTAATCTCGACCCTGTTAGTGGGGTTAACACATCCACTAGGAAGTGGGAGTTTCAACGGAGCCATTTAGGCAACACTTGCGGGAGGACTGAAGATTTAAGGGATGAGGAACTGGATGCTACTATAAACAGGATGACGTGGTCTAACTCGCCACGGAACAAAGGTGCTCTTTTTCCACAGCAGCTGCGGGAAAGATTACTCGGTGGATTGCCACCAAATCAGTGATAGACCTGCACAGACTTGACCGTCAGGAGACAAGGTCAATTAATAGAGGGCAAACCTGTTCTGGGACAGAGATCTCAGGACGAAAAGCATTTGCTTTGTTTATGAGTTGTTAATTAGTTATTAACGAGTCATGATTTAATAATTTGTTAATGCTATGTTAATGAATTATGATGAATGTAATTTATTGATGTTGTGTAGTCATTAATGAATTATGTTTAATTAATTGATCAATGGGTTAAGTGATTAATTAATTGTTGAGTTATATAGATGAGGAGGATATGTCCGGCGGGACACCTCCCAGATAATGAAACCTCTACACAGAAAGATAAGTAGGTGTATTCTATGGTTGTTGTTGGAGGAGAAACGGAGGACTGGAATAACACCAGGTAGTAGGATACTATGACAGAGTCAAACAGTCTACTCTAGTGCTATCGGGCCAGATGTTGCCCAGACGAGTTACTAGACTAGATACTAGCTTCCTAATGCACCCTCATGCATGTATCTCTTTGGTAAGAGAGTTGATTTATTATGTTGATGATCTATTATATAATGATGTGATATATTAATCTGATGCATGTGATATAGTGATGTGCATGTTAGTCCTAGTAGTAGCCAAGTACTCTCACCGACCACCTTGTTTCAGGATCTCTTTATATGATAGAGTTTCGAGAGTTATACCATAAACTCAATGGGACCAGCTCATTCCAGTGCCAGTCAAGGTGATGTTTGAGGCAATACTGGGAGCGGACAAATGAATCTGCCAGAGTCAACACAATAGAGAAACCTGAGTTTTAGAAAGTCACGGTGAGTCTAAGCTGAGACAGCCGCGACGAGTCCGATGAAGATTTGGTCAACAGATCCAGGTTGGGTCTAGGACTGATGCGTCTCCTGATTCATGCCAGTAAGGTACTGGTGAAGTTCTATGACACCTCAAGGCAACTCTTTAGTGACATGTGTACTCTCAAGGACATTAGTTCCAGTGGGGTTGAAGGACGTGAACTCTGTTAACAGTCATTACGATGGCCAGTTTAAATGTTTCAGGCCCAGATGGGTCTTAATGAGGTCCAATGTATAATGATTTATCTAACTCCGGTGTGGATCTACATTTTTGATTCTTTATGAAACCTGAACTTGGTCAGTGACACATCAGTAGTTGCGATGTTCGTGAACACCGGAGGGACAGACTTGTTCGGGTAGGGATCTACCCCATTCCTAGGTGTGTTGTTGGACAATGACATTGCTAATCTGTGAAGTCATTAGATGTCTACAGAACTGTGTAAAATAGTGACATTGTGAATATGTTGAATTCTTACATTCACATGTTGGATCATCAACCTGTGACAGTGTGAGTACAGAGAGACAATACTCCAGTAGTGTGTTACAGACTAATTCATCCCATTATTGTATTGTGCAACAGTACGTTTCATCAGATGGGGACATCTAGAACTCTAGGGTCGACCCATAGGTCATCATTAGATTGGAACTTGTTGTGATTTCTTCTGTCATCGAGGGATGACCATTGAACATGGTTGAATTGCCAGTCAGGTATCAGACATACGCCTGACCAGTCCGAGATCTTACTCACAGTGGAAGGAGAGAACTCTGGAAGAGTCTACGACTTGGAGTTCCTTTGCACTGGAGGTTCTTCAGGTGAGTCGTTAGCCACGACGAACGACGGCACGAACTGAAGTCACATGCTCTGTGATGATGACTGATCATCTGTAGATCTTCTCGCTGCTCTCATTCAGCGGTGTATATATTGTGTTCTATCCAGGCTTTTCAGCCATCCCTCTCTGAGTTCAGTTGACGTATTAAGAAATTAAATTTTGCTTTGTTGACCATGGCTTTGAGTACTAGTGTGACTGTTGTCTTGTCCGAGCCCCCTGTGGGTAGGAATCCATAGTTGGGGAGGGAAGGTCAGCTGTCCCGGCTAGTGTGGGGCCCTGTAGATGTAAAGTCCAATTGGGGTGGTCGGAGCAAAAGACGGGGATATTAACTATAAGTAACATACCTGTCCAAGCCCATGGGGTCTTGTTACACGGGTTCACCCCCTACCTTGGCAGTGGGACTAAAATGTTGACTTATAGTTCTTGACTTGGGAACGTAAATTACAAGTACCTTAGTCGAATGGGATCGCCTAATGGCGAGCGACACTGGTAATATGGAAAGCTAATCCACACACACACACACACACACACACACACACACACACACACACACACACAAATCAGTTCAGTGCACCAGAAGTAGTAGTACGTGTATGGACTATGCTTTAGTTCAAAGCGAGTGAGTAAAAAATATTAAGGTGGACATTGATGATTGTATTGTGCTATCCTTTCCAACCACTGTGGTTGTACATTGTGATATATGTTGTACATAGTGATCATGGCTGTTTATGTTTTGTATAAACGACCTGTCACTGTTCTATAAGTAATATCACGTATGTAAAAGCAATTCACTACACATATGTGCTCACACTCTCATATTACAACATATACACATTTGCTCACACCCTCATAAACAACACACATACGCTCACGATCTTAAACACAACACATATATGCCAATATATGTTTAGTTTAGTCTAGTCTATGACCATATATATATATATATATATATATATATATATATATATATATATATATATATATATATATATATATATATATATATAGTCGAGGCAATGAAAAAGGGAGACAATCATAAAGACTGATGCTTCTTTGACTACGGTGCTAAGAGGTAGAGAGTAGTTCTGACATCGTTACGGCCAAAGAAGAAAAGTAGTAAAAGAGAGAGAACCTCACACCGCCCTCAACTGAAAAAAAAAAAGATGATAGTAATTAGATAAGAAGATGTACGTGATCTCGGGCAGGGGCCTCAACTCTGGACAATAACTGTCATATTTGAGGTCCAGACAATGGATTAAGGTGTTAGATTGTGGTAGAAATAGTGGTTGCAAAAACTAAAAGAGACTAAACAAACAAATCAAAAACAGTACAAAAATAGCTCTTTATTTATCAACTGCTACAAATTTTGGTGACAATTTGTGTTCGAACACATTGAATAAAGCATTCAATAAGGGATGTTCAATTACATATATGACAGACAACTGCATATATCAAACATCAACCAAGGGTGGCCCCTATTCAGTCACCAGAACTTAAGACAACAGGATACACCAAGTACCACAACACAGGTGCTTCAAACAGTAGCTGAGTGGAATGACACAATAAAGGATTTTGACACAGACGACAATAAGACACTACAAAAACACAAGTTACACAACATGAATCCCAAGACGCGACATAAACAAAAGAGTTGTGACAATGTACTACCCCACCAAGAACCCAGGCCTGCTGACACTAACTAGTCAGCCGCTCAGTTTTACCAAGGCATTAGTTGAACACAGATCAGCTCAGGGAATTGTTCCCACATCTCAATACAATCAGAACAGCACTTCTGTTCCTATCAACAAGCCGCGCCAACATCTCTCATCAGCACAAGGTGGCTCGCTACTAACACAAAACTGGCTTCCGCCCCCTTTGTCCGTTTGAGTTCTGGCAGTGGCCAGGACCAAACAGCTTTCACAGACCAAACTAAGGTGCATTGGTTTGTTGTGGACACCAAGGTGCATCGGTTTGGTGCCATCACACACACACACACACACACACACAAATATATATCATGAACGTCTAGTAATAAAATTTCCCCCGGTCTCTGGGTAGTGAGATCGGACGCACGTGTGTATTGTTGCGCACGTAAAATATCCCTTGGCAGTTGGAAATCGATAAAGAGTAGCCTAACGACGCTGCCCGGGCAAAATTTCGAGTTAAAAATCTACCCAAAGTATTTTCAGGATCCTCGCCGGTGCCACGGAGTTCGTGCACTGAGCTGAGTTTCTCCAGACTCAGGTTTGGTTAGGAGGAGAACGGGGCACTTATGGATTGCACCCGTGTGCCGTGATGTTGATCCATCGACTAAACTAAACTAAACATATATGCCCACTTTCATACATTCACACTTTCATAGACAACACAAATATACTCTCGCTCACACACACAACACAGTTATGCTCTCATACACAACACACATGCGCTCTCATACACAACACATATACACTCACACTCTCATAAACAACACACATACACAATACACATAACACACACACAACACACATACACTCTAATATATAACACACACACATTTACGCTCTCACATACGACACACTGACTGCTGACAATGAGACATAAACATCACTAGATGCACATATTTTATCCATTACTGTATTGTGTTTCATTACTGAAGATTGAAATATGACAAATTAAACACACCAGCTAAAGTTTAAATATTCCCAACTATAACCAAATGAATACATTTACATTTGTTAATTAATTGGTTTGGCTTGGTTTTTGAAGAATCAACATCACATGACTGAGGCCAACCTACGGACATGACACTGAGGCCAACCCGAGGACAAATCAAATCAAATCAATTTTATTTTAAAAGGGTCACAAATTGGGCATGCAGGCCCGTCTTACATTCGGCCCTTCCAATCACTCGTCTTTCGTTCATCAAGAGCATTATACATTTACATAGGAAGAAAAATAAACATTGTGAAATGAATGTTGTAAACATAAACAAGGCAAATTACCATGTCATGAGGCCCATCTCCCACCTACCCATACATCACCCCACCCACACACACACTCCCACCTACCCACACACCCAGGGAAACATACATACCCCACCAACCGACCCATCTCCCTCCCGCACATCCCCACTCACGCACACTGCCCTCACCTGTTCCCCCAACCAAAACACATTCGCCACCCAAAAACATTCTCCACCAACCCACACATCCCACCCACATACACATCATAACCTACACATCTTCTCCCCACCCACACCTCCAACCACCCATCCCAAGCCACACCTCCATCGACCACATATTCCCCATCCACGCACACACATCCCCCACCAACCCACACATCGCACATCCCCAAACTATACACACATATCCCCACTAACTGACATTTCCCCCCCCCCCCCACACACACACACACATCTCCCTAACAACCTATACATCCCCAATCCACTCACACACACCCCACCACCCATACATACATCCTCCATCCCTCCCGTATGTTGCCGGGGCCCATAAGGGAAGCAAAGAATAGCAACACTGCAGCCTACCACGCATGTCGTAAGAGGCGACTAAGGAGGCTTGATGGTTCCGTCGCCCTGCTACTGAGTGAGTGCGTGGCGCGACACTGTGAGCTGTGAGTTTCGTGTGAAATGCTTTTGAATCTGCCCGAGGTTTTTTGGATCGTGACTGCATGTTCGGAGCGATGGTATATGGCTATGTCCCAGAGTTGACCGGTGTTTGCCTTATGCAGAATTGCGTGGCTGCTGGGCTTCTGGTTGACTGCCACTGCCGTCGACGATGAACTGTATTTTCGTGGACTGTGTGGGTGAACATCTAGGAAACATCCAGATGGGAAAATGACTGCCGATTCCATCAGAGATGAACTGGGTGTTTCGTTGGGGACTATTGTGTTGACATTCTGGCGGCGGCATTATGAACAGTGTATCTGTGCGGGCTGTTGTTTGTCGAGACTCCTGTCTTTTCCACTTTTCACATTGGGCAGTGGGGAGCGTTTTGTGCGATATTCACTGGCACAGGGACGGAGCATAATGGGGACAACCCGTTGCTATGAGGTTGGAACTACGACTAACTAACTAACATCCTCCACCCACCCACACATGCCCTAACTCAATTCCCCACCACACACATCCCCCACCCGCACATCACATACATCCCCTACCACGCAATATTCCCAACCCACGAACCACATACACACATATCCCTCACCAACACATCCCACACCCACATACCACCACATATCCCCCACCCACATACCACTGCCAAGTGCCGGAATCACTGGCAATGTCCGACATCTTGGATTAGGTCTAGGGTGAAGTATCTCTACTGGCTCGTATAAACTCTTTACTAATCACAAATCTATTATGCACACAACTCAACAAGTCCAATGCGTCCTTAGATTACACAGTCACTTTATTGTAGTACAGTTATCACCGTGGTTGTCATACAACATTCAGCGTTCTGCGTATGACCAACACACCCACTGGCTACCAATATATAATGCACGGTACATCTAATCGTCAGTAGGAACTTTAGTTGATGCATATTATAGATTATATAATTCACTTGTAAACGATATTAACACTTCTATCTACTCACGCACTACACTTGTGACCAGCCAGTCTTTGTCACGGCGTGTCTTTCCTCGCCATTCTTGTCGAGGTATTAACAAAACTGTATCAGCTATCTCGCCGCCACTGGTCGGCGTTTACTGGCCCATCGTCAGGAGTCAGCTTCAGTGTATTGCTTTTCAATCACAGCCTTCTACAACAGCAACATTCTTCAACTGTCTACTGCGTCTCAAATACTTCAAACATTGCAAAACGTTCTCATACTTCTCCAAATCGACCTTTCCCTTTTACGTCTCAGCTACATCTAACGAGCACACGTTTTCCGGTCTTTTGCCCGGGCGCAGTCATGTGACAACATTAACTCCGCCCACTCGTGCCCCGGTGTTCGGTTGATTTCTCAACTCGTGTCTTAGTGACATCGTTTTACACACTTGCTATGTTTCTCGTATCCATCTCATGGCAACCACACAATATCCCCACCCACACCCACACAGATACCCTCACCCATCCACACCATATACCCCTACCGACACACCACAAAACTCCCCCACCCACACACATATCCCCAACCAACACACCACACACCTCTCCTCACCCACATACGCATTCCCCACCCATCCACCAACACACACTTACTCACCCACACATTCTCCACTACGCATCTACACACCCCCACCCACCCACCCCCGACCAAACATCTCTTGATCACAATACCCCTAGCCACACACATCCCCCACCCACTCACGCATCCCACCCCTACACATACACATCCCTCACCCACCTACACATCCCTAAGCCACTCACACACTCCCACCCACACATTCCCCATCCACGCACATATCTCCCACCCACACACCCCCACATACTTCCCCCAACCACCACACATCCCCTACTCACCCACACATATCCCCCACCCATACACAAATTCCCCGCACCCATCACACACATCCCTCACACCACACACTATCCCCCACCCACACACATATCCTCACCCATACCACCACAAACATACCCCCACCCACACACCATGCACACACCCCACCAACACACCGCACACATATCCCAAACCCACACACCATACACTTCTCCCCACCCGCCCTTGCATCCCAATCCACGCACACAATCCCCTACCCACACAACCCCGCCACCCACACATACTTCCCCAAACCATCCACACATCTCCACCCACCCACACATATCCTCCACCCATCCCTCACACCCATACTTTCACCCCCACACATCCATCCACACATCCCACCAGCACCCACAAATATCAATACCCACCAACACCCACATACCCCAACCCATCCAAACGCATACCCCCACCCACACATATCCCGATACTCACACACATCCTCCATACACACTCACACATCTGGACATAAAACTTGAGGCCAACCCATGGATATAACACAGAGGCCAACCCGTAGACATAACACTGAGGCCAACCCACGGACATAGCAATGAGGCCAACCCACGGACATAGCAGTGAGAGACCAACCCACAGACATGCCAATATGCATCCACGCGATCATACAAGGCCGTCTATATGTGGTCTCTATGCCATTCTCTATGTAATTTGTAATTAGTTTTTAATAGTTTACATCAGAGGTTCCCAAACCACGGCCCGCGGGCCACTTGTGTCCCGCCAGCTGTTAGTAAGTGGCACGCGAGGCCTCGTAATTAATATATTATAATAATTTTTAAAAATGCACTCTGAGCGCCCCATCAGCGTGTGATAATTTACTCTGCTCGTGGTTGTTATGTTCAGATATTATCGAATGCGCCTGTTCAGTTCGCAACTTTCAGCTGATCATATGATTTCATTCTACCGACTATTGTCAGTCGAACTATTTGAACACTTGCGTTCATTCGTTCACAGATACATTTGTCGTTTTGGTTCGACTTACAGGTGCGAGGAGTCATTTTCCGCAATGATCGTTATAAAAAAAAAAAAAGCAACGTTCCAGACTCAACGACAGTTACCTAGTTCCGCTTATGACTTTGGGCACGACATATTTGCGCCCAGACATTGATAAACTGGCATCTGAACTTAAGTAACTGGTTATGTACAACAGTTACAATTGTAAATTAATTACATTAATAGCGATTTTCGAAACTGATTTAAAATTTATTTTAAAATGAACTTTTGATTTTAACTCCCCCCCCCCCCCCCGCAAGAAAAAAATGACCGCAGTATAGTACTGAGACTGACTACCTTTAAAATTTTAGAATTTTGTTGACGAACGTTAAGAAAGGTAAGAATGATATTGCACGACTTTTATAATTTTATAACATTGTGGCCCTCTTAACTACCGAAAATAGTAGATATGGCCCTCTGCTTGAAAAGCTTGGGAACCACTGATTTACATGTAAACAGCCCAGTTCCACGGCGGCAGGCTATTGGATGTATGGGGGACAAGTCCCGTGTGCCATGTCACATCGGTGACAGATGTGTTATGTGGTGAATATAATGCCACCAGCTTCTACTTCTCAGGAAATTTTCTGGTCCCAGTTCGGGGTTCGGTAGGCACGGGAGCCACATTCAATGGGAAAAAAAAATACCCGCATGGAAATGGATTTGAATACATCCCTCTATACCGGCGGGCTAGCATGCTAGGTACTGTACCATCGAGGCTCCCTCACTACTCTAGCCGTTTGTTAAATGTTTCAATGTTTATCGCCTGTGACATGGCAATATCACAGAAACAAACCATGACAGCTGCTTCAATGTTTATCGCCTGTGACATGGCCATGGTAATATCACAGAAACAAACCATGACATCTGCTTCAATGTTTATCGTCTGTGACATGGCCATGGTAATATCACAGAAACAAACCATGACACCTGTCTCAATGTTTATCGTCTGTGACATGGCCGTGGTAATATCACAGAAACAAACCATGACACCTGTGTCAATGTTTATCGTCTGTGACATGGCCATGGTAATATCACAGAAACAAACCATGACACCTGTCTCAATGTTTATCGTCTGTGACATGGCCATGGTAATATCACAGAAACAAACCATGACACCTGTCTCAATTTCCTCCCATGTCGGAGAGTACCTGCCTGCATGGCGAGGACCCGCCAGTCTGCACACCAATAAGCCAGATATGGGACAACGGATACTCACGCAGGTCCTGTGTGACATCACACTGATGTTGGACAACAGGATGTCTTCATCCGACATACAGGACTTCACGCTGGAGATCACAGCCAGCGAACACAAGCAACCAAGCAACCTGTCTCAATGTGTATCGTCTGTGACGTAGCCATGGTAATATCACATATGTAAAATAGAATCAACGGTTAAAAGTTACTTGCATGTTCTTTACAGAACGTTGCAACCAACCGCATCATTTATCGGCTATCTGTGGTTTACTAGGTCATATGAATTTAATAGTTTGCCACTACCATGGAAATTAACGCAAAGCGGTCTGCTTTCAAACCGTCCGTTGCGGATTTCGAGCCCTGGACATGGTATGTCGGGGGTTATGACACTGCGCGTCTCACTACCCTCTCCTCACCCTGGACATGGTATGTTGGGAGGGGGGTTATGACACTGTGCGTCTCACTACCCCCTCCCCCACCCTGGACATGGTATGTTGGGAGGGGGGTTATGATACTGCGCGTCTCACTAACCCCTCCCCAACCCTGGACATGGTATATCAGGGGTTATGACACTGCGCGTCTCACTACCCCTTCCCCCACCCTAGACATGGTATGTCGGGGGGTTATGACACTGCGCGTCTCACTACCCTCTCCTCACCCCACCCTCAGTCCACAGTGGGCTGGTCTGTGGCATCAGATCAGTGGGGTTACAGAGACAAAGTATTTATGTGCATGGGCAACACCAGATGGGAGATATATCCCAGAAATAAAGAATTGAACATGACACGCACATACTGCATTTTATAACATGAGAACATCTTATGTTTAGAGTTACTGTCATTAGAAGTTAGCACAAATAATTCCTGCATATTACATACACAATGCAATTTTAGCATATCGCCGTGAATCACGAACAATTAGTAAACAAGCTAAAAATACATCGAAGGCACTGTCACGAACCTACTGTACATTGGCGATAAGATGAAAAAAAAAAGAAAGACTTGTGTACAGTAGTGTAGACCAGAAAGTTTATTAGAGCTGACGTGTTTCTGTGCCGCTGTTAGGAATTCGGAGAGCATCTACTGTGTTATATTTAATTAACATTAAATAACATATGTCTTTATGGCAAGTTGTAGATGCCATCCAGGAGTGATGCGGTGTTGCATAAGGTATTGCATATCGTGTATTCAGGCCTAATTAAAATAGGCAGTAGCCTTGTTAACACTAGCTAGGGTGAAGAAATAATTAGCTCTGCTAGTTAAGAATAGAGTAGTGAAGTGATGATTAGCTCTGTTAGTTGAGAATAGAGTAGGGAAGGGAGAATTACCTCTGCTAGTGAGAATAGTGTAGTGGGGTGATATTTGGAGAGATTTAAGAATGGGTTGGGAGATGGGGGGAAGTGTCCAATAGTGGGATCTTTCAGTGGGGTGCCCACTGGAGTTCTGCACTCTGTTTATTGGTCTTTCCTTGTCATAACCTGATTCGGACCTAGGTGATAAGCTCATCTGCTCTATGACAGAGTTTAGTTCACTGATAAATATCTGAGCAAGGCTGTAGGCCTACACTCAGCTGGTAGGATCAGTGACTGGTGCTTTCACCCGGTGTATTATTTTTTTTTTAACAGGCTCCCAGCCATTTACGAAGAAGCTCTACACGAGTTTTGAAGAAAGTTTACTACGATTGGGAAGAACACCAGTTGAACAGTAAATGATTTTCTTACGGAAAATGAATAACGTCAAAGAAGAAAGGTTGTACTATAATGTTTACGCTGGGCTTATGATCAGGAGGGTCCACCGGAACAGGGCTCAGATGAGCGAAACTATTTAACGATTCCAGTGTGTTAAGGTTCACCTAGGATGGGTGATGTTTGTTGAGACACCACACCTCATACGAACATTAGTAACTACACGAGAACTTTAAATGTAACATTCACATGGTGTGGTAGATTCCAGTGAAAGATTACAAGGGACATTATATTTCAGACAGTATAGACAATAGATAAGATCAAGTCTATTACCAACAACAGTGATACCAATTTTCACAGTACAGAAATTTGTACATTTTAAGAATTTTATGAACTTATAATGTGCAGTGTGCAACCGGTCCATGATCAGTAGTAAATAATAAACTGTATCTATTTCGAAGGATCATGTTGATGGATTACCAGGTAGCTACAGAAGAAAGTCAGTGTCTGGCAGGAGAGATACATCACTCGGTGAGGTTGTCTTGTGCTGACCTAACGTGCTGTGGTGTGTCCTTGCAAGGATGAACTGACTGTGCTATTGATCTGAGGGTCCGATTATACACACATTGTAGAACACGTCACACATTCTTCGCATACGCTTCTCACATACATTACACTTTTCTTTTAATAAATTAATTGTGATTAATTTTTAGAAGCTAGAGTTTTTGAGTATGTTGCGTTGGGGAAGAATGAGAGGGGGCATGACACAGCAGTGATAGAGAGAGAGAGAGAGAGAAAGAGGTGTCCATAAACTGACGGAGTTTTGTAGACGGATTCTAGTGGTTTCTCCAGGATAATGATAAGGGGTTAAAATAAAATGTGGGTGTTGATTCCTCTCACTCCAGGGACGACACTTTAAACGGATACACGACATTATTGGGGGGCTCGTAAACGTGATCTTTGCACAGCGGGATCTTTCGTAAACGGGGTCTTTTGACAGCGGGATCTCTTGTAGACGGGATCTGTTGACAGCGGGATCTCCTGACAACGAGGTCTTTTGACACGGGATCCTTAGTTACAGGACGGAGATATCATATTAGAGAGAATCCAGCTAGAGTGAATGTGGATAGGTGTTAGACACATATCTTACCTGTTCACACTTTACACGTCTGCATAGGTCTGTGGTCCTGATTCTACTCTTGTCACTGAGTGATTGTGTTGTTGTGTGCTGTGTGTTATTAAATATATAGATTTATTGTACTTGTTCATATATCTATATATTGGTTTGCAGTTAACTTGCACTGAACCTGCTACCTTACCTCTCTGAAAAATGGCCACTCCTAAACTAACTACGGCAGAACTAAGGGCAAAGGGGGAAGAAATGGCCTTGTCGGGTTCTGCACTAACAGATTACATCCAGGAGGTGGAGAGAGAGTTTCGTCAAGCAGAAAGGGAAGATCGGAAGGCCGAATTGGAATTGAGAAAGATGGAGTTAGAAACTAAGAGGATAGAGGCTGAACAAGCCACTAGAAGGTTGGAACTTGAAGCAGAACAGGCTGCTAAGAAATTGGAAGCAGAACAGGCTGCTAAGAAATTGGAAGCAGAACAAGCTGCTAAGAAATTGGAAGCAGAACAGGCTGCTAAGAAATTGGAAGCAGAACAAGCTGCTAAGAAACTGGAAGCAAAACAGGCTGCTAAGAGATTGGAAGGGGAACAAGAAGCTCAGAAAAGGGAGCACGAGTACAGAATACGGGAACTCGAGCTTAAGAGGCAATCTGGTGGAGAAACTGAGGGAGCAGTGGGAGGTTCCTCTCTCACTGGCTCAACACCAGTAGGTGGGCATAGTTATCATGCTATGAAGTTCCCTCTAGCGATCTACGATGACAATGAGAAGATTGACCAGTACCTTCAACGCTTCGAGGCCATGTCCATTGCTATGGGTCTGGATCGTGACAAATGGTGTCTTAAGCTATCCCAGGGATTACGCTGGATGGGCTACGAGGTTTATTCTCGCCTGCCACCAGGACATGAGAACAATAACGAAGAGTTGAAGACGGCTCTGCTGAAACGATTCGAGGTTACGTCACATACCTGCCGGAAAAAATTTCGAGCAGCGAAAAGAGAACCGGGGGAGTTTTTTGCCGCCTACAGTTTGCGTCTGATATCCTATCTCTATAAGTGGATGGATTTGGCTGGGTTCGCACATGACCATGAGAGTCTGGAAGAGCTCATGGTTGTCCACCAGCTGAAGAAGCAAATGTCGAAACCTCTCAGGACATTCCTAGGAGAACAAGGGGCGGAAAGTATTGACCTCGTGACAAAATTAGCAGAACGGTTCGTCGAGGTAAATGGGGAGGCAGGGGAAAACCTTTCAACCAACACCAAAAGTCAGGAGAAACATGACAGGAAGAAAGCCAAAAACTCAGCAACCAAAAAGGGGGAACCTTATGTAAAAACTTCAGAGGATAGTTCAGAGAAGACGAAGGAGGGAAGCAAGATCACTTCAAGCTCTACACCAAAACGACCGTGGTCGGAGAAATGGTGTTCAATTTGTAGGTCACCCTCTCACAATACGAGGGACTGCAAATCGAAGGCTAAGAACCCTCACTTCGCAGCATGTCAAGTGACTTCCAAGGAGGTTGTCACTGAAAATGCCAAGGTCAACAAGGAAGCTCGCCACCAGGAGAGCTCACTCAAGTCCGGCACTAGAAAATCTAGGACAGGGAAATGGTGCAACCAATGAAAGTCAAACACGCACAATGCTATTGACTGCAGGGGAAAGTCAGGAGATTCTCAATTCGCCGGGTGCCCCGGGAAACCTAAGTTGGAGCCCACCAAACAGGTCGAGGCAGAGGAAGAGACTCCAGACCAGGAAAAACCACCTGTAGTGGAATTGGTAGAAGTTAACGGTCGTCAAGTGGAGTGTTTGTACGACACAAGACTGGACGGGGAGGCCGTGATTTCTGCGGATCTGGTACATCCAGAACAATCCACAGGTGAGACCATGGAGATACAGCCTGCACAGAAGAGTGCTGTGGCCATGAAGTTGCCCATTGCTAACGTGGAGATTCGGTCAAGGTATGTCACCGGCACAATCAAAGCCGCTTTAATGACCGATCCTATTTTTCCCGTAATCCTCGGTTTCCGGTATGTCTTTCTGGGAATGCCCAGGGAGCCAATCCATATGGGAGCAATACAGACTCGCTCTCAGACGAGAACGGAAGAGGCAGAAGAAATTGTGACTAACCCACTACCGGGGGAGCTACGAACTGCCCAGAGTGAGGATGCTACTTTACGTCCTTGCTACAAAAAGCTTACAGAGAAGTGCTGATCCACCAGGACGGGGACAGTACTACATGAAGAATAGGATACTTTACAGGAGAGCAGGAAGGGGAGACAACCTATACGGTCAGTAGGTCGTCCCGAAGGCTCACCGGTCCCAGATTCTTCATATGGGGCATACCATCTCCTTTAGTGGGCACATGGGTATTGCCGCCACCATGCAGCGAATTTCCTGCCATTACTATTGGCCGAGAATGACAGATGATGTGCGTCGGTATGTGAAGTCATGCCCTGAGTGCCAGAGGGTGGCACCGAAACACTGGACAGCACCGGTAGTCTTGGGTGAGATACCCATCATGAACTCTCCTTTCGAGAGGGTAGCCATCGATATCGTGGGTCCAATTCCTAGGACTAGGAAGAGGAACATGTATATTCTCACAATGGTGGATTTCTGTACAATGTGGGGTGAAGCCATACCGTTGACCACAATTCACTCGAAAAGAGTGGCGAACGCACTGATGGAGGCCTTTACCAGATTAGGCTTCCCTGATCAAATTGTGACGGACAATGGGTCCCAGTTTTGTGGAAAACTCATGGAGGAGGTATTTATGGTGTTCCACTCTAACCACATACCAGCCCTTACCACCCTCAAGCCAATGGATAAGTAGAGCGTTTCAACGGCACGTTGATGACAATGCTCCGGAAACTAGCACAGGAAAAACCTGATAGGTGGGATGAATATATCCCAGCAGCACTCTTTGCTTATCGGGAAGTTCCTCATGGCTCAACAGGACTACCACCCGCTACGTTGCTGTTTGGTCGTCCAATCAAAGGACCGTTGGAAGCCATGTTGAGGAGTTGGACTGAAGAGGGGACGTCAGAAGAAGTGATCTCTTCCTATAAATACGTGGAGGAACTGAAAGAAAAACTCCACAAGGGATGGACTCTGGCGAATCAAAACTTGAAAAAGGCCAGAAAAAGATATGCGGCTTACTACAATCGTAGGTCTAAAGACAGATCTCTAGAGGTGGGAGACAAAGTATTGTTGCTACTCCCAACGGGAAACAACAAACTGGAGATAGGTTGGCAAGGACCATTTCTATTGGAAAGGGTGATATCCAGAACCAACTATCAGATCCGGATCCGGGTAAAGTCGAAGATTTTCCATATCAATCTCCTGCGGAAATACGAGGAGAGACCCGGAGACAAAGCAGCTCACCTCATGGAAATGGCAGTTGCAGTGGAGACTGAAGTGGGAACCAACGAGGGCAGGGAATATCCCTTGGTACACCAGGAAACCTATAGAAATGTGCAAGTGAACCCTGATGTGACTTCCCAGCAGAGGGAAAAGATTACACAGGTTCTCGAGTCTCATAAGGAGATACTGACTGATAAACCAGGACGAACGAGGTTGGTGGAGTTCGAGATGACTTTGACCACTCAGGAGCCTGTTCGTCAAAAGGTTTACCCAGTGCCATTCTCTAAAGAAAAGGCCCTGGAGGAGGAAATACAGAAACTGCTGGAGGATGACGTGATTGCGCCATCCACATCCCCATACAATGCGGGGGTAGTTTTATTACGCAAACCAAGTGGAGAACACCGGTTGTGTATAGACTACCGACTTCTGAACAGTCATACACAATTTCAGGTGGAACCTGTGCCGAATACAACTCAGTTATTCTCTAGGCTCCATAAGGCTAGGTACTTTTCAAATGTGGATCTGAGTCGGGGGTACTATCAGATACCAGTCAAACCGGAGATTCAACCACTGTTGGATTTCAGTACACCCAGTGGACACTACGAATTCAAGGTCATGCCCTTTGGACTCAGCAATGCACCTAGTGTGTTTACGCGCATGATGAGGACTTTACTAGATCCCTCCATTGTATAATTCATGGATGATATTCTGATTTCCGGTGACAGCTTGGATGACCATTTGCAATCCTTGGAGAGAGTGTTTAATAGACTCAAGGAAGCAGGGCTCGTCCAACCAAGTGCATGATTGGTTACCAGACTCTGGAATTTCTGGGTCACACCATTACTCCAGGACAAATTGTCCCAGAGCAGAAGAACCTAGAAACAATCAGAAATGCACCAAGGCCAAAATCGAAGAAGGATGTGAGATCCTTTCTCTCGTTATGTGGGTTTTACCAAATATTTATCCCACATTTTACTGAAATGGGAGCTCCATTGACGGAAACCTTGAAAAAGGGATTCCCGGACCAAATCATTTGGACACCAGAACGTGAGACTGCCTATAGTCAGTTAAAGGAGGCCTTGGTCAGCAAACCTGTGTTACAGCTACCTGACCTTTCCAAACCATTTGTGTTGAGAACGGATGCGAGTGGGATTGGAATTGTTGCAGCTCTGTTGGAGGAAGGGAAAGACGATGCTTCGGTTTTGAAACCTGTGGCATACGCAAGCAAGAAACTTCTCCAGGCTGAGAGGATTTATTCGACCGTCGAGAGAGAATGCTTGTCTCTCGTGTGAGCCGTGCAAAAATTCCAGCCCTATTTGTATGGAGTTCAGTTTCGGGTCCAGTCGGATCATCAGCCCCTGATGTTCCTGGCTACTTCTCAGAAGCTCAACGCCCGTTTGATGCGGTGGTCGTTGTTACTTCAACCCTACAATTTCACAGTGGAGTATATACCTGGGAAGGAAAATGTTGGAGCGGATTTTCTCTCAAGACACCCAGCTCCTGAGGAGGACGAATAAATCATCTGGATCGAACTTACAGTGGAAAAGAGTGAGATGGACTACTCTCTTAAGAGGGAGCGTATGTCACGAACCCACTGTAAATTGGCGATAAGATGGAGAAAAAAAAACAAGACTTGTGTACAGTAGTGTAGACCAGAAAGTTTATTAGAGCTGACGTCTTTCTGTACCGCTGTTAGGAATTCGGAGAGCATCTACTGTGTTAGATTTAATTAACATTAAATAACAAGTTGTAGATGCCATCCAGGAGTGATGCGGTGTTGCATAAGGTATTGCATATCGTGTATTTAGGCCTAATTAAAATAGGCAGTAGCCTTGTTAACACTAGCTAGGGTGAGGAAATAATTAGCTCTGCTAGTTGAGAATAGAGTAGTGAAGTGATGATTAGCTCTGTTAGTTGAGAATAGAGTAGGGAAGGGAGAATTACCTCTGCTAGTGAGAATAGTGTAGTGGGGTGATATTTGGATTTAATTATGGGTTGGGAGATGGGGGAAGTGTCCAATAGTGGGATCTTTCAGTGGGATGCCCAATGGGGTTCTGCACTCTGTTTATTGGTCTTTCCTTGTCATAACCTGATTCGGACCTAGGTGATAAGCTCATCTGTTCTATGGCAGAGTTTAGTTCACTGATAAATATCTGAGCAAGGCTGTAGGCCTACACTCAGCTGGTAGGATCAGTGACTGGTGCTTTCACCCGGTGTATTATTTCTCTAACAGGTTCCCTGCCAGTTACGAAGAATCTCGACACGAGTTTTGAAGAAAGTTTACTACGATTGGGAAGAACACCAGTTGAACAGTAAATGTTTTTCTTACGGAAAATGAATAACGTCAAAGAAGAAAGGTTGTACTATAATGTTTACGCTGGGCTTATGATCAGGAGGGTCCACCGGAACAGGGCTCAGATGAGCGAAACCATTTAACGATTCCAGTGTTTTAAGGTTCACCTAGGATGGGTGATGTGTGTTGGGACACCACACCTCATACGAACATTAGTAACTACACGAGAACTTTAAATGTAACATTCACATGGTGTGGTAGATTCCAGTGAAAGATTACAAGGGACATTATATTTCAGACAGTATAGACAATAGATAAGATCAAGTCTATTACCAACAACAGTGATACCAATTTTCACAGTACAGAGATTTGTACATTTTAAGAATTTTAGGAACTTATAATGTGCAGTGTGCAACCGGTCCATGATCAGTAGTAAATAATAAACTGTATCTATTTCAAAGGATCATGTCGATGGATTACCAGGTAGCTACAGAAGAAAGTCAGTGTCTGGCAGGAGAGATACATCACTCGGTGAGGTTGTCTTGTGCTGACCTAACGTGCTGTGGTGTGTCCTTGCAAGGATGAACTGACTGTGCTATTGATCTGAGGGTCCGATTATACACACATTATAGAACACGTCACACATTCTTCGCATACGCTTCTCACATACATTACACTTTTCTTTTAATAAATTAATTGTGATTAATTTTTAGAAGCTAGAGTTGTTGAGTATGTTGCGTTGGGGAAGAATGAGAGGGGGCATGATACAGCAGTGATAGAGAGAGAGAGAAAGAAAGGGGTGTCCATAAACTGACGGAGTTTTGTAGACGGATTCTAGTGGTTTCTCCAGGATAATGATAAGGGGTTAAAATAAAATGTGGGTGTTGATTCCTCTCACTACAGGGAAGACAATTTAAACGGATACACGACAGGCACACAGATGTGTATTTACAGAAAAAATGCTAAAAATGGCTTTGATAGCCAAAATAAATAATGACATGGTTTGAAAAAGGATAAGACATAAACATAATTTATTCAGACATCAGAAAGAGGCACGTGCAATTACTGTAACATTAAGACAGATATATTTGTTGGCGCAGAGACCGAGGAAAACAGCCAGAAAACATTCATGTGATGTTTCATCTTGGCATGGAAACATCTTAGCACTCAACTTTATACCAATCTGTTGGAAATCACAACATGCGAGATTCCAATCGGCAAACACTCGATACTGATGGCGATATGAATATAATTTCCTAAGCAAATCATCAAAAACTCAAAAATAAGTATCGACTAAGTGGCTGTATAAAGGGTAAAGCATAATTATAGCTCATACTGAATGAAAAACAATACCACGCTAAGTTCACAGAAAAATCAGTATAAACAAATGCTGTATGGGAATACTACACCGCAAGGTATTTACTATATGCAGTAAGGACAGTCTTATATATGTACATACATTATTCTTATTTTGCCTCTTATCCTCCGTTGGAACATTAGCCCTTGAATCATCACCTGCAGCCCTCTCCATGCCCTCCCCTATTAATCATCCGTCTCTAATTCTCTTCTCTCTGTATTTTTATGCCCCCCTCTATTTCTTTGGAGCTGTAATTCCTGAGAAATGACCTTCTAGCTATAAACTAACAGGTATATAAATATGGCGCTGTGGTTCATGAGAAAGGACCTTCTTGCTATAAACTAACAGGCATATAGATATGGCGCCGTGATTCCTGAGAAAGGACCTTCTTGCTATAAACTAACAGGCATATAGATATGGCGCCGTGATTCCCGAGAAAGGACCTTCTTGCTATAAACTAACAGGCATATAGATATGGCGCCGTGATTCCTGAGAAAGGACCTTCTTGCTATAAACTAACAGGCATATAGATATGGCGCCGTGATTCCTGAGAAAGGACCTTCTTGCTATAAACTAACAGGTAAATAAATATGGCTCCGTGATTCCCGAGAAAGGACCTTCTTGCTATAAACTAACAGGTATATAAATATGGCGCCGTGATTCACGAGAAAGGACCTTCTTGCTATAAACTAACAGGTATATAAATATGGCACCGTGATTCCTGAGAAAGGACCTTTTTGCTATAAACTAACAGGTATATAAATATGGCGCTGTGGTGCATGAGAAAGGACCTTCTAGCTATAAACTGACTTGTATATAAATATGACTCAAAACAAAACACGAAACTGCACATACCCCCCCCCCCCCCCGCCACACACACACACACACACACACAGATACAAGCGACCGTTGGCACCAAAATGTTTATTTGAAAAAAGACTACCTAACGTTAAACTGACAGTTCACAACTATAAATAAGTATCCAGCGTTAAACTGACAGATCACAACTATAAACAATCACATAACGTTAAACTGACAGATCACAACTATAAATAACAAACTGTCACAAAAGTCACGCCACGACTCTGGTGATCGAGTGAGATGGCAAAACATGACCGCCCACGCTTATCGGCATGGCACATGATGGATGGATGGACTCCAAACATACGCATTACTGGACTGACAGGCAATGTATCACAGTATTGGACCTTCATACGCTGATGAATTTCTATAGGTTTCACAAATTCACTGATTAAAAAAAAAACATATCAGAACGCTGCTTCTCTTTGGTGCATGTCAAAAGTTTGGCGGCCATTTTTAAACTGTCCTTACGACGTCATAGTAGTCTTCTGCACCATTATGTCACGTGCTGAACACTCTTAACAACAATACTGAAAGGTTAAAAGGCCAGCATGATCATTGTAACTTTCATCACACTTTAAGGAGTTAAAAGACCCCTCGTTTGTCAGCGTATGTATATTCATTCTCCATTCTTTTCTTTTTTTCATGTATTCCAGGATTGCAGTTTACAATCGCAAGTTTAGGACTTGGATATGAGCACTTTCTTATATTATGTTGTATGCATTCTCTCTCTCTCTCTCTCTCTCTCTCTTCTCTCTCTCTCTCTCTCTTATTCTGATAAGAAGGGCGAATGTGACACGCGCCTGCGTGACCAATTATTAATCCTTTGAAAATAAAGTTGGTATGCTCTCTCTCGCTCTCGCTCGCTCTCTCTCTCTCTCTCTCTCTCTCTCTCTCTCGCTGAGTTTTCATATACAATTAAACATTATTTTTTGGTTTATTATAATGTAATGCATAGTTACATGAAGAATATTTAAAAAACTACAACCAGCACAAATACAAAACAAATATTTTGTTAACAGTTACAGATCAGAAGTAATGGCCACCTAAAAAGAACTTCTGGAAAAGTCGATAACCAAATACTGGCTTTCCGTGGCTTAAAAGTTAATCAACTAAAAAGTTTCAAGAAAGAAGACAACACACATATTGCACAATTGATTGTCTGACATTTGATGCCGCAGCTGGCCAGGCTGTACCGCTACCCTGCGATTGCTTCTACCATGGCAGCACGGGCGGTTATATTGGAGTGTTGGAGACCACGTGTATTGTATGTTAGTCAGAAGGATTCACTTGTTTGTTCTATCTTATTTATTTATGTAGTATGCGCCTCTGTGGTGAACGGGTTACCAGCGCAATTCGTAATCCCGCATATCATGTTCGAAACACAGCTGCGGGCGATTTGGAAGCCAAAGCGTTGGTTTCCATATAATGGTATGAGTGCCGATCGTTCTGAAACCATTGACAAACTACTGAACGTAAACTTGCCAAGTAAGGCCAAACATGCTGGGGTTGACAGTGACGTCCTGTACAGGATATGCAACTAACTTTTTATTTTAGTTTGGGCCCGGCGAGATCCAGCGAAATATGCCAGACGATTCGACTTCCTCCTCTGTGATCAACATGTGCTAGGCGACTGTTCTATCACTGGTCAGGAACATGGCGGCTCGCTTGAGGTCTTCCCTTGTCTCCAAGGGTTTATCCAAATGGGTCGCTCTTGTGGGCGAGACTTCATCCGTCTTTCGCCAAGGCATCCTAGCAGGGCATGCTTGGGGTGTTGTCTGGATGTTAATTATTTTGTTTTCGGTATTCTATTCAATCCTCCTGGGTTATAATTGGGACATATACATTGTATATGATTTAGCATAACTGGGACGCAGAGGTGTTTCCAAGCACCAGGACCATGTTCCATACTGGCCAAGACCTACTAGCACATCCTGGCCATGCGTCCTGGGCAACAGGTCCCTTTGGGGTTCTGGCTTAAGTCAGTAGGATCGTTGATTCCTCCAAAGTCGGAGAGTGTCTGCCTGCACGGCGAGGAACCACCAGTCAGCACACCAATAAGCCAGACATGGGACAACGGATACTTACGCAAACCTCAGGTCCGGTATGACATCACACTGATGTTGGACAACAGGATGCCTTCATCCGGCATACAGGACTTCGCGCTGGAGTTCACAGCCAGCGAACACAAGCAAGCAAGTATAGCTTTTGTTTATAAATTTTCATAGATATCGCTTTTTAAGCATGTTATATTGATCTATAATGTATGTATAATGATATTATGTCTATTATATAGATGTGAATGCTGATTATGATATACTAAATATCGTTAAGTATTCAATTTATACATAATTTAACATATATTATTTTCAACTTTTGCAAAAGTAATTTATTTGTTGATACTCAAAGTATCCAATAGTCATTTGTATATAATTTTGCACAGACATTGTTTTCCAATGTATGTTATATTTATCTGTAATGCATGTTATATTAATCTATAATGTATGTTATATTTACCCTAGTGCGAGGAAATGCAACCTAAAGACTAAATGTCACGGCAGGGCAGACCAGACCCTAAGCCTTGGTCGGCAACTGGTCTAGGATGGAAGCTTCGATAGGCGGACAGTTAGAGCACTGCTTTGCTGATCCGGCAGCTTTTGCAGCTTGTCTGGTTCAAGATATATTGGTGTTACCTTCCCTCTGGAGAAACTAGGCAGGCCAAGAGAGGGATCATTCTGCCCACATGGTCCCTACAATTCAGCCCAGGCTTTGTGTTATGGAGAGGTTAACTTCATTTTACAAACTATCGTCTGTCAAGACGGCAAGGTGCCAGTCATGTTATATTAATCTGTAATGAATGTTATATTAATCTGTAATGTATGTTGTATTAATCTGTAATGCATGTTATATTAATCTGTAATGCATGTTATATTAATATATAATGGATGTTACATTAATCTGTGATGTACGTTACATTAATCTATAATGTGTACGTAAAGTTGTTTTCCTGGTCGTACAGTTGTGAGTTCATGCTGACTGCCATGTGTACAAATTTGACCTTTGACCGATAACCCTGAAAATGTTATATTGTACTCCCCACAGATATCTCTTATATAGGGATTTTAGAACTAATTATATTTTATTGAACCTCTCCCCTCCTCTCTCTAGGGGAATCTATCCCCAACATGGTATCCACTGACAGTGGCAGGTTGCAGTGGGGAACATATTCTGTATGTGGTTGTCTTTGGGTGACATATTTCCTACACTCCAGCCACTAGTGAGCAACATTACCCCGCTTCTGACGTTCTTCCAGTAAAACGACATCAACACAAAATGATCTGCTTCCACATTTCCCATGGCTGATCTTGAACCCTGGACTCGGCATTTCGGGCAATTGTGAAACTGCTGCAAGCGGCTGCGCCAGTCAATAAATTGTGCAATGTTTAGTTTGTCTTCTCTGTTTAAATTTACAACGAGACATTTTTGCTTTGAACCCAAGATGTGTTGACTAACAGATCTCAGAGCATGGGCACACATTTGTTCCTCCAGCAAAATAATGCTGTTGTTACGAATGGCCAAGTCTCAATCTTGTATAACTTTACCTTTCAATTTTTCTGATGTCTAGTATGTTCTAGAAACTAACTCCCTTAAGTCTGTTGTCTAGTGTGTCCTTTAATATCCCTTTCTTTCCCATTGGCCTTTAATCTGGTTCGTGAATGACAATCATACTTAACTAAGAATACTGCGAGAACACCCAGACAGTTTCCTAGCAATCTGCAGTTTTTTCTGCACCACAGATCATTCTTGTATTGTGTCCAATGAAAACACGACACTGATGGACCGGGTGTCAAAGCTATCTTGTGACAGAAATGTTGACACGGTCGAGCCTGTACTCTTGTGTTTCTCACTAACATGCCGGATTTGTCTTTTCTGTGATTTGGGATGCACACAAACTGGCGCAGGATCGGCTGAAATACAATACAAGAAAGTGAAACATTCAAGAACATTCCATTCTAACCCAGGATCGGCAGAAATACAATACAATAACATGAAAAGCTCAAGGACATTCCATTCTAACCCAAGATGAACTGATTCAGTGCTTAAGGATAATTTATCGCCAAATGTGACCTCCCATTGGGACATAAGGACGATATACCGCCATACTAAGGTCATCGTGTTATTTGTTTGGTTTCGTGATATCCTCCGCATATTTTCATGCTATGGTCAAGGATTGTATTTGCAGCAAAGAACCTCAATGGCTCGGAACGCTGAAGAAGAAGAAGAAGAAGATGGTCAAGGGTCATAGACTAAGACGAGGCAGGTCCTGGATGGCACAGGCAGAACTTTCTATACGTCAGGTTGTGTGATCTAGAGACAATCAATCGTGAAAGCGAGTGGGTGGAAGTTCCGGAAGACATGACGGACTGGCAGAATGTAATAATAACACTGGGTCGTGAGTGCAGAGAATGGGCAGCGTGCGGCACTGAGTTTGAAGTTCAACAGCTGATCAAGAGCAACACACATCTAGGTGACATAGTCATCTATACTGATGGGTCAGTGGTGAGAAACAGACGTAGTGGCTGGGGCTTTATTGCAAAGGCTAATTGGCGAGTCTTGAAAACGGAGAGTTTGGCATATGAGACTACGACCTATAGCTTGAGAATGGAGGTGGAGGCAGTAACAGCGGCATTCTGGTGGCTAGAGGAGGCTACTGCAACGCACGTTGTATTCATTACGGATTCAAAGAGTATGTTTAGCAAGGTGGAGAAAGGAATGTTTCGTGTGGAATGGCTCTCGTCGCTTCAGGGGTCACAGATTGTGAGAATTGTATGGATATTTTGCCCTGGCCATGCGGGTGTACGAGGGAGTGAAAAGGCTCATAGGCTAGCAGGGAATGCACCTCTTGGTAGTATTTTGCCTATGGACAAGGGGGAGGTGGTCGTGCGCTTGTGGGACCAGGTAGAGAAGGTGGAGGAACAGATTGAGAACCCATATGTGGAAAGAATGAGATTGCGGGGGATCGGCAGGGGTTCTGGAAGAATATCAAAACTGAGAGGGAAGACCAGGAGAACTGTTAATCAGATAGCGGTGGGAACGATTAGTAGTATGACTCTTCGCTGGCTGTTGAACGAGGGGACGGAGCACGTATGGGAATGTCCTAAGTGCAGTGATGTCGGTTCTTAACTCAACTCACGCTAAATGAACGGAATGTTACCTTACAATACTTGTTAATTTGATTGTGTGCCATGTTTGGTCGAAACCGACATTTTGTTTAGCACTGAATCAGTTAAGAACATAATCTCCCAGTGTAAGAGAGGAGGCGAATAAGAAAACTGGGCGGAGTAACAAGAACAGGCGTAATGAGAAATGAGCACACAACGTTGACGATTTACAACATGCAATAAATAACTCATAAACATTGTTGGGAACGTTTCGACTGACAATCGCACCATCCTCTACAGGACGTCACAGTCAACACAAGCATGTTTTGGCTGCTTGTGATTTCTTGGCAAGTTTACGCTCAGTAGTTTGTCATTGATTTCTGAATCTCACCACATGGCACCACTATTAATATTATCCGTGCGTTGACCTATGGTTACTAACTGACGTTATTTTGTTACGTACATTAGTCAAGCTGGTGCTTCTGAAGGAGAAAGGCCAAGGTTCCATGGAGGGACCTACAGGCCTAGTATCTTTGTTCGAGTAGGCATTTTGTATCCGCTACATGCGGGGATCTGTCAGCATACTCTGCCTTGTGCATGAATCCAGATAGATCATACTCCACGAAGGAGATAACTGCTCTTTCTTGGCTGATAGGTTAGAATGGTATTCAATGAACGTGAATTGTTGTTGAGGCTTGCTGCATGATATACTTGGATGAAAGACATGTATACTGCTGGGACAGTCGTTCTGGCGAGGAAGTAGATTACTGGGCTATTGCTACATTGGTATATGACGGAGACAGACCCCATTATTCATCATACTGATCTTGATGCATTTTTCAATAAATATCTTACTGTGAAGTCTTAATAATGGATTGTTTCGTGACCCCGTGATTGTTTGCGTTGATAATTACCGCTGCGCAGTCTTATTTGGGAACCTCTTATGTTGGTTATTAGGAAACATGTGTTTTGTTACAGTTTTAAGGACACTTGGTCGTGACAAACACGTCACACTAAATAGTCTAACCATCAACACATCTATCAGACGAATAAACATAAAATATACAACAATCGTAACATGTGATGGGAGATGCACGGGAGAGATTAAACACCTCAAATCTAAATATTTTTAATATTTTGGGCTGCTTCCAGACACAGCAGATTTCATTTTTGTGACAGTTTTAAGGCTTTGAAAATGTGACTTCATTTAAATACCTTTATCAAATAAGCACTTGACTTCTGTGATGACGTAGTTAGTATGCGAACCGCTTCAGAAAGCAGCTACCTAAATATTTGACATTCATAGCAGCTTCAGTCCGCGGTTTTATCTCCCACACAGTTCTGTTTCCCACAGTGTCCACTGCTGCTAAGAATTCGTGGACTTCTGACAGTTTCTACGAAATGAATGACTTGAGTCCTTCTTTCATATTCTACATTTTTTTTGTAAAGCGACTTTTCTAAAACAAATTAAGTTCCTGAGACAAAAGGAATAACAGTAATAGCTGATGTGCCCAGAACGAGATCACGAAATAAGTGATTGTATCAGGATGTTCATAAACAGTTTTAAATATTTTAAATTAAAAAAAAAAAAAAAAAATTGAAATAAATAAAAACTGCACACAGCATCTGGCACATAGGTGGCTTAATTTTGTGTGGTATTTCTATGGCAGTGAATCTTGGAATGTTTAGTTTAGTTTAGTTTAGTCGTTGGATCAACATCACGGCACACGGTTTAACCCATAAGTGCTCCGTTTTCCTCCAAACCCAAACCTGAGTCTGGAGAAACTCAGCTCAATGTACGAACTCCGTTGTATCGGCGAGGATCCTGAAATACTTTGGGTAGGTTTTTAACTCGAAATTTTACCCGGGCAGCGCCGTTAGGCTACTCTTTTTCGATTTCCAACTGCCAAGGGATTTTTTACGTGCGCAACAATGTACACGGGCGTCCGATCTTACTACCCAGAGACCAGGGGAAATTTTATTGCTGGAAGTCCAGGTGCATTTTTTAAATAAATCCCGGTCCTCACCGGGGCCTGAACCCGGGACCTCCAGCACTCGAGGCGGACACCATACCTCGAGACCACGCAGCCCCCCCCCCTTCTTGGAATGTAAATGAACAGATCACGAAGGCCTTGGAAGCAACAGAGATGTGGTTCCAGAGACGAATGTTGCGAATACTTTGGACTGCCAGAGTAACTAACGACGATTGCCTGAAAGAGGCTAATGAAACTAGAACATTATATACAACAATAAGAAAGAGACAAACAGTTTTGTTTAGTCACGTGATCAGAAGAGAGACATTCGAGAACATCGTGACGATTGGAAAGATTGAGAGGAAGAGAGGCAGAGGCCGACCTATCGCCGACCAGAGGCCGATTATGGGCTTCATATATCGATATTCCCATGGACTCTGCTATTCCCTCCGTCCAACGTTTACGTGGTCGGCCTCTTTCTCTGATTCCATCTGATCTGTACATCATTGCGTGGTATGCTGTTGACTGGTAACCTACTTGCATGGCCAAACCATTTGACTTGCTGCTTTCTGATAAAATCTAGTGCTGCTTTAACCCCCACTTTAGTCCTGATTTCTTCATTTCTGATCTTATCTCTTCTTCATACGTTGAGTATTCTCAGGAACCTCATTTCTGTTGTTATGATTTTTCTTTTCTCTTTTTCTGTCATTGTCCAGGTTTGGCATTGGTAGCATAGAGTTGGCAGGACGATTGTGTTGTAAAATGCTTTCTTAGTAGTTATTGATACATGTTTGTTCTTTAGTATTGGTGCCATTTGTCATTTAGATCTGTGGCGGGACATAAACAAAAGTCCATAGAAGCATAGATTTACACTGGACTCGGGTTTCCTGATCTACCCAGCTTCACAAGAGTACCAGGGAGTCAAGGGCAGTAACAACAGCCAGTGTAGTATTGACCACGTCACTCATTGAATGTCAGATAAACATATGGCACAATATACCTAATATGCTTTAATGCGTGTAAAACTTTTCTAATCATCGTTACCTTGTTTCCATGGTTCTGGTCCTGACCCTGGTGTAATCTGTTGAAAAGGAATGATTAACGTTAATTTCCTCTCAATTATTTCAATTTAAAAATTAAATGAAAAAAAAAAAAAACAAAAAACTCTTGTGAAACATCGTTGGTATCATTCACTCTGTCAAACATCACAGAATACCAGGTAACACACGTTAGATATTAGTCATTAGTCGCGGCTCCAACTTCACGGCAACGGGTCGTCCCCATTATGTCAAGTTCCAGTGCCTGTAAATGTCACACAAAATGCTCCTCACTACCCTATGTGAAAAGTGGAACAGACAGGTGTCTCGACAAACCAACAGCCCGCACAGGAACACTGTGCATAATGCCGCCGCCAGAATGCCAACACAAATGTCCTCCACGAAAAATACAGATCATCGTCGACGGAAGCGGCAGTCACTCGAAAACCAGCAGCGACATATCTATATCTATAAAACACAATGTATGTATGTATGTATGTATGTATGTATGTATGTATGTATGTATGTATGTGTGTGTGTATGTATGTATGTATGTGTGTGTGTGTGTGTGTATGTATGTATGTATGTATGTATGTATGTATGTATGTATGTATGTATGTCCGTTCTTTATGCGTTCGCGAACGATCCATCCGACTGAGATGAAATTTTCTGCATGTTTTCTTTTCATTCCCGTGCAACCAACTGTCATAGTATTTTTAGTGTACAATCAGCTATTTACTTATTAAAATTTAATATTTAAATTTACATTATCATTTCTATATAGCGAGGGGACTTAACATAAGAAAAGTTATTTCAAGGGGCATAACATTTAATAACATTGATATTATTTTATATATATAGATTGTTGCATTGTTTTCAAAGATTTATAAACTCTTTGTCTACAGTTATTTACAGGCATATGAGTTATAATAAATAATGATATAATCTTTAAGGCATTTTCATAAAAATAATGCATCTATTTAAATAGTGAAAATTTTCTAACTCATCTTTTTATTTCTCTTCAACAGCACATTAATTTTTCTTAACATTCTCATATGTATGGCGCGTTACACTCACATTGGGTATTTATGATGCCCATGTTAAACATTTCCTCAACGAGTTACTTTTCATGCATTTTAATGCTTATTGTTCTTTTGTTGTCAAAGAATTGCTTCATAAGAGATGTTGAATGAAAGAATGTATGAGAGGAAATAGAGAAGAAGGGCAGAATGACGGACGGGCCTGCGAAAGATTTTCGTTCGTTGAAAAAAAAAAGTAATTTTTTGTGAGAGAAAGTTAGTTGCATATCGTTTGCAGTACTCTGCAGTCAACCCACCGCCCACCATTTATTGGCTGTTCGTGATTTCTTGGTAAGTTTACTTTAGATAGATCTCTTCCAATCATATTTTCTACTATCAATCTATCTATTCTATCTATATATTTAACGGGAACGGGCCGAACATAGATAGACAGACAGACAGACAGATAGATAAGATTAGATAGATAGATAAGATTAGATAGATAGATTAGATAGATAGATTAGATAGATAAGATAGATAGATTAGATTAGATATATTAGATTAGATAGACAGATAGATTAGATAGACAAATAGATTAGATAGATAGATAGATAGATAGATTAGATAGATAGACAGACAGACAGATCGATAGATAGTCGGGAACGGGAGCTTATATGACTACTTATATGATTAAATGAGATGCTCCCCACCAAGGCCTGGGCGAAGTCGGGCCGGGTCGGACAGACAGACAGATAGTCGGGAACGGGAGCTTATATGACTACGTTAGTTAGTTAGTTAGTCGACAGATCATCCTCGTTGCACATCGAACCATTCAGTCCATAAGTGCTCGGATCCCCTCCTCAGCAAATCCCGCAGCGTGTAGCGGCTAACGACGCCAGTTCTGTGTTGGTTTATCAATCTTCTTTGGCTTCCTGCGTAGTGTTCTTGTTTGGCCACCCCTCTTTTAATTTGCTGCTCCCGCAGTCTGGCCATTGTTGTAGATTCACAGTCATCACTTGGTTCTCGCAAAAGTCTCACTTCTCGTAGAGCATTCAGAATGTCAGCCTGGTCCATGGCGCGTCCGCCCTCCACAGTAGCCTCACCTGCGAGCTTGTCAGCCCGCTCATTTCCTTGTACTCCCGCATGACCTGGCACGAAGATGAAACTAATCTTTGCCAGCCGAGACCGCTTCAGAGGCAGCAACCATTCTCTTCGGATCGACCCCTCCTCTATCCCCTTGATCATGTTCATTGAGTCGCTAAGGAAACAGGCCCTAGTGAATGTCTGTGTCTCGAGCCATGTTATTGCTTTACTTACTGCCATGACTTCCATGGTCAGGCTACTTGTGGTTTCAGTGAAAGCACCAGAGTCCTCCTTCACAATTCTCCCTCCGGCCCGAGCTGTAAAGGCCCATGAGCTTCTCACATGTCGGACGACCGACCCATCTGTGTATATCATGACTACGTATATGAATTAAATAAATGAGGTGCTCCCCACCAGGGACTGGGTGAAGCCGGGCCGGGTCAGACAGACAGACAGACAGATAGTCGGGAACGGGAGCTTATATGACTACTTATATGAATTAAATGAGATGCTCCCCACCAGGATCTGGGCGAAGCCGGGCCGGGTCAGACAGACAGACAGACAAGCAGACAGACAGACAGATAGATAGATAGATCCCCGCCAGGGCCTGGGCGAAGCCGGGCCGGGTCAGCTAGTTACTGCATATAAGACAAACCAGTCAGTTCTGCGACAAAGCAGGCCGCCATTACTCCGAACATGCAGTTCAAGCTACAAACAACCGCCGACTGATGTAAAAGCATTTCACATCAAATTCACAGCTCACAATGTCGCGCCACGAACTCAACTCAGTAGCAGGGCGATGGAACCATACAATTCCAGTCCAACGTGAGGAAAATCGGAACGTAAACGGTAGCCACAAGCATAAACACCCCAGAGACCTTAGCCGTTTAAATGCCTATCCTCCATGTTGGGGACCAAAGTACACTCGTTTATTTGTCATATCATACATCCCATAATACCAGACAACACAATCTAATTGGTTATTTCAATAACCCCAGAATACTAGGCAACACAATCTTCTTGGTTATTTTATCATCATCATCCAGTGCCTTGCCGGCTGGCGTGAGCGATCATGCTTCTCCACAAATTGCAAACCCCAACGGGGTGGATTAATTAATGTATTGAATTTTCTCACATTGTCTTCCTCTATCTCTCTTTTTACAAATCTTTCCGATTGTCACAACACGTTCCAGTTTTTGTCTTCTCATAATGTGGAAAAAAAAATGATGACTGCCTCTTTTTGTTGTTTGTGATAAGTTGTCTTTGCGACTTAGTCTCCCTCAAAATGTCCAGATTGCTCATTTTGGCTGTCCAGAATGCTTCAGCAATCTTCTATAAAACCACATCGCCAAGGATTCTAGGGATGTTTTCGCCTGTTTATAATTGTCCCGGATTCCCAGCCGTATGTTAAAACTGGATCTATGTTAGTTAGTTAGTTAGTTAGTTAGTTAGTCGTGGTTCCAATATCACGGCAACGTGTCGTCCCCATATTGCTCTGTTCCTGTGCCAGTGAATACCACACAAAATTCTCTTCACTGCCCAATGTGAACAATGAAATAGACAGGAGTATCGGCAAGCCAACAGCCCGCACAGGATCTATGTAACATGCAAGAATTATTTTTCTAACGTCCAAGGATAAGGGCCTACTGCATAACATGTTCTTCATTTGACAGAATACAGTTTTTATTTGTTCTATTCTGTTCTTTATCTCTGTGATGCATCTTCCACCTTATCCTTGTGCCTAGATATCTGCAATTCTGAACTTGTCCCAAAATAACGTCACTTAATCTAGCCATGTTTGTCAGAAACATCGTGGTAATATTCATGCGTATATTAGAAAACAACAAAATAATTGACCGAACGTTTCGAACTTTCTTTGTTTGTTTTTTCTTTTTACATTTCTTCTTCTTCTTTCGTTCGCCTGAAATATGTTTATAACTGCAATGGTGTCTCTTGTATGAATCTAACAGTCTTGTTTAGTTCACTCAGCGGTCCATAGAGTTTATCTTCCACTGTTGTCTCTCTAGGCCCGAAGGTTTGCCTGGATATGTTGTAGTTTGGGCAGTCTTGGAGTATGTGCTCTGCTGTCTGCGACGCCAAACATGTGCACATGGCAGAGTCACAAATCTTGCATTGTGTATACATGTGGTTGCGTAATCTATTGTGTCCTGTTCTGAGGCACAGAATAATGGCCTGTTCTAGTCTGTTCATAACGTGGTAGTCGTCTTGAGTAGGGTTTGGTGGCCTTATGATTGATTTGATCATTTTATTTTTCTTTTGGTGGTATGTAATGGGCACATCAGGTTGTTCTTCTTTTGCTCCTTCCTTAGCTAATCGATCACCTCTGTCGTTTCCGGGTACTCCACAGTGGGACAGTATCCACTGTATGGTGACCTAATGCTGAATGCTAAGTTCAGAAAATAGTGTCCTTAGTACTGGCAATTTCCCAGACTGGAGCGCCTCTACGGATTTTGCATCTGTCAATATCACCACAGGTTGTGTACCATGGCTTGTATTGAACTCTGGCCGTGTCCCTAGTATTATTTGGGTATTCTATGTACACTCCCACTCCTCCATTTCGAAGAGCATTTTGCGCTGACCCATCTGTGTAGACTCGGATCCAGAGATCCTGTGGGTATTCGCAATCAAGGAAGCTGAGAGTGGCTGTTCTGAGCTGTACACTGTTCTGTTCTTCCTTGTCAAATATTCCTCTCACTTTTGTCTGGATTTGTAGCGATATTCTATGTTCATCTTTCCACGGGGTTCGCTCTGGAATAGTTGTCAGGGGGATACCAACGTTTTACATAATCTGACATATGAGTGGATGTCTCTTCTATGAAAGACAACAGTTGGCAAAATCTAAACAAATCATATGCACTAAGAGGAAAGAAAACAATACGTCTGTTATCATGCAGAGGTTAAATGTTAAACATATAGTCCGCATACTCTTCTCCTGTGTTACTGTTTACTTATGTCTACACAAGAAGTCCACTTGTCTGGATATCTTTATAATTAAGTGTCGTCTCCGCACTGAATGTTGGCTATAATAAGTCTCCAATATAATTGGAGCAGAGTGGGTTAATTTAATTGTCTGGGACAGTGTGGGTTAATGTAAATGAGTGGGACAGTGTGGGTTAATGTAACTGAGGGGACAATGTAGGTTAATGTAATTGACTGGGACAGTGTGGGTTAATATAACTGATTTGGACAGAGTGGGTTATGTAATTAACTAGGACAGAATGGGTTATGTAACTGACAGGGACAGCGTTGGTTAATGCATCTGTCTGGGACAGAAGGAGATGGGACAGAGTGGGTTAATGTAACTTACTGGGACAGAAGGAGCTCAGACAGATTGAGCTAATGTAACTTACTGGGACAGAAGGAGTTGGAGCAGACTGAGTTAATGTTACTTGCTGGGACAGAAGTTGCTGGGACAGTGTAGGTTAATGTAACTGACTAAGACAGAGTGAGTTAATGTAACTGACTGGGACAGAAACATTTAATTTCAAGAAAAAACAAACTGCCCTGGAGGCAGAAGCTGGAGCCTTGTATCGGCGTGCAGCAGTCCCTGCAGCTGGAGGTTCTATGGGGACTGTTGAAGTCGGGTATCGGTCTAAATCTGCTCCAGGATAGGACCCTAAGTTCTGGGATACCTGAGATCCATAATTGGAGAAACCTGTCATGTTCTGATCATGGCTGTGGCTGGGGCTGTTGAGAAAACAAAATAACACAAATCATCACTTCATTGCTACAACCAACATTATTTAACACAAATCATCACTTCATTCACCAGTGGGGGATTTTGGTCAAGATGGCTGTAGGCGGTTTTGTTGTTTTGAAACCGCTAAATTTTTCACGTAGCAGGCGGATATTTTAATCTCGTGCGTGTGATTTCTGCGCTAGGATGTAAACCAAGAGTTTCCTCTTAAGATTTTCGCCGGTGCTACAGAGTTTCGTGCATCTGGCCGAATCAATCCTTGGGTGTTTTTCGCAGCGTGTTGGGTTACTGTGTTGTGTTCTAGTTTTCTTCAACATGGCGGACAAGCGTTTGTGCCCCGTACATATGGTAAACAAATCGATTCGGCGCGGTCGATGACGTAAACAGCAGGGCAGACAGGCTGAAGCCAGACGTTTCAGGTGCAAATGCGAGCGTCTGGGCCTCAAGAACATGCGTTATTGGAATTGTGACAGCGCTAAACAACGAGGCCCCATTTTGGAAAGCCTGGCATATAGGAACAATATAGTAGCGCTTCTGGAGACGAGACTGTGTGTTAATTAACTCCATATCGCCGGCTTCAAATGTTTTACACCAGGCGACACCTGGGAATGGCGATTCTGATTCGAGACAGCATAGTGGCTCCAGAGCTGGACAAATCAAATCAAATCAAATAACTTAATTTTAAAAGGGTCACAAATTGGGCACGCAGGCCCGTCTTACATTCGGCCCTTCCAATCACTCATCCTTCGTTCAACAATTGCATTATACATTCACATAGGACAGTGACAAGATACAATTACAGGCTGTTAGAGTTCACCCCGGTCTACCATTCGTGTTGGTGAATGTTTATGCTTGCAACGAGAGTGTGGATTCCTAGAGATGGCAGTGTTGAGTGGCATATTATGTCACGAGAGAAATATCATTTTATGTGGCGATTTTAACGCTAAGGACACATCATGGGGTAATATTTCTTCCAACATACAGGGGGAGGAGCTCGAGGCTGCACTTGAAACCAGTGATCTTGTTTGTATCAACAGTGGCTGTGTCACCAGGACAGCAAATTGTCCAGGTGACGAGGACAGTGTTATTGACCTGGCGCTGGTTTCTCCTTCACTTACGACAGTGTGTAGATGGGGTGTCCCCGGTTCACCATAGCAGCGACCACTACCCTTGCAGCATATTGGTGGAGAACGGCAGAACCAGGCAGCACAAGTCAACGGTAAAGACCTTCAAGTATGACAGTTTAGTGCAAGATGTATAGAGTAAAATAAGGCGTGATAGGCGCAGGAATCATTATAGCAGGGAAAAAAAGCTGGGAGCAGCCACCGTGGTGGAATTGTGAGGTGGAGAAGGTCTGGATCGATAAGCGTAATGCTGAAAGAAATTGGCAAAACGCCAAGGAGAACAGAACTGCCCATTCTAGTCTTATTGTGCACTTAGAAAGAGAGATGGACACCAAAGTTAGCTATTTAAAAGAAAAAAAAAAAAAAAAAAAAACTGGTTAAAGTTGTTAAAAGTGAAAAACGGGCAGAGTTGTATCAAAGAATAAGCACAGATAAGTAACTGAAACTGTTCTGGCGACTACATAAAAGTATGAATGGGGTAATCAAGAACAAGAGTGTTCCTGACTTCCAAAGTGCTGACCTTATCTGGCAGAGGACTGATGAGAATAAGGGCAAAGCCCTTTTCGATAGCTATCTAGAGCAGAGTAACCAGCAGACATGAGAGGCCGAAACTTTGCCAAGGCGGTTACCTCAGATAGGTGTAAGGCCCAGACCATTGCAGTTGAAGACACAGTGACAGTGAAAGAGATCAGGGCTGTGCTTGGACGAACAAGAAACTGCGTACCAGGGCAGATAGTATAATGTATGACGACATCAATATGTGTACCGACAACGAGCTAGAGGAACTAGCTGATATGTACAACAACAGTATAGCGAGTGCTAGCATCAAGGAGGAGTGGTTACACAGCTATCTGATTCCCTTGCCGAAGCCTGGCAAAGACCACATAAAAATTCAGGGATACCGGGTAATAACCATGCAAAATACAATAAGCAAGCTGCTGGAGAAGTTAATTGCCAGAAAAATATCAAGCCAACTAGAGAGGCAAGGTGTTTTCCCACCTACCCTGGGTGGGTACCGTCCAAACAGAGAAACCTGGACCAACGCAGCAGTTTTTGCCCATGATGTCTATGAATGTTTCCACTCAGGCATTGAAACCATTTCTGCAGCGATTGATCTTGAGGATGCGTACACTAGAGTACCGTTGGATTTACTAATGTTTCAGCTTCTTGAACTCAAGATAAGTCCATTCCTCCTTAGTTGGATCGCCGCAGCCCTCTTCCAACGGAAAGTAGTTTTTAGATGTGGCAGTTGGACTTCTGAACCAACAACAATATATCCGCGACTGCCACAGGGATCACCATTATCTCCGATGCTATTCAATGCCTACACCGTGAGAATCACCAGTGAGCAGATCACTGGACCGGGGAGGACATTGTCATATGCCGACGATGTGTCAGTGTATCATCAGGGTAAGGATAGAGATCGGTTTGCTGTGGAACTACAAACAACTAAATTGCATAAGCACTTGGTGTGTGGAATATGGGACAATGGTCACCCCAACAAAGGCAACAGTGACATGGTTCTTTTTGAATAATCATATTGTCAACACCCCAACACCAACTGTAAATCTGTGCCCAGATACTTTGGAAAGAACACAGGCAATGAATTACCCGGGGATACGTTTTGATCGAAGCCTTGCTTATAATGAGCACATAGACCAGGTGATAAAAAGGTCAAGCGGGGTTTGGCTGCGATGCGGGTGATGGCGGCAGCAAACTGTGAGCAGCGCCATCTATGTCTTCTATACGAGGGTCTGGTCATTTCTGTTATTTGAGTATGCGATGACGATCCTGACACACAGCCGAAAGCAGATGGAAAGGATGGAAAGGATACAAAACGAAACTATGTGTATTAGTCTTGGATGTACAAGAGATACAGCATGCAGCGCGATGCGCTATCTTCTTGATTTTCCAACCATTGGGGACAGAATTTGCAGAGCACATGCCTAACTCAGAGCTAACGCAAACACACAACATCCACTGATAGAGAAATTAAGAAGGTAAAGGGCAGCAGGTTAAACATAGGAAAGTCGTGGATGGATCAAGCCGAATACATTCTTCAACAGGTGTGTTCACTTGAGGACTTAGAACCTGGCGAGGAGTAGGTACAAGTGCTAACATATTTCTGTACGTCCTTTTCAGTTTGCATCCAACTAGACAGAAAATGCAGACAAGAAAATCCGGCTACTGTGATGGCGGAAGTACAGTCGTTGATCTTCGAGAATTCATTAGAGGGTGATGCTGTCATTTACACAGATGGGTCGGTCATTCGACTAATGAGAAGTTCATGGGCATTTACGGCTCAGGCCGGAGGAAGAATTGTGAAGGAAGATTCTGGTTATTTTGCTTTGACCACAAGTATTCTGACTATGGAAGTCATGGCAGTAAGTAAAGCAATAACATGGCTCGAGACACAGACATTCACTAGGGCGTTTCCTTAGTGACTCAATGAACATGCTCAAGAGGATAGAGATGGGGGAGATCCGAAGAGACTGGTTGCTGTCTCTGGAGCGGTCTCGGCTGGCAAAGATTAGTTTCATCTTCGTGCCAGGGCATGCGGGAGTACAAGGGAATGAGCGGGCTGACAAGCTCGCAGGTATCGCTACCATGGAAGGCGGACGAGCCGTGGACTGACATTCTGAATGCTTTACTAGAAGTAAGTCGTTCGCAAGAACCAAGTAATGACTGTGAATCTACAACCATGGTCAGGATGCGAGAACAGGAAATTAAAAGAGATGTGACCAAACAAGAACACTATGCAGGAAGCCAAAGAAGATTAATAATCCAACACAGAACTGGTGTCGTTGGCCGCTACTCGCTGCGGGATTTACTGAGGAGGGGATCCGAGCACTTATGAACTGAATGGTTCGATGTGCAATGAGGATGATCTGTCGACTTAATAACCAACCAACCAACTAACATGACTTCATTGCCACAATCAACACTCTTTAACTGTGCCGCTGCACAAATCGGACCAGCCATACAAACCACCAACACTGTGAAGAGACGAGACACAGGATGGAATGTCTTCAGGATACAGTCTACTACAGGGTGGGATGTCTTCAGGATACAGTCTACTACAGGGTGGGATGTCTTCAGGATACAGTCTACTACAGGGTGGGATGTCTTCAGGATACAGTCTACTACAGGGTGGGATGTCTTCAGGATACAGTCCACTACAGGGTGGGATGTCTTAAGGATACAGTCTACTACAAGGTGGGATGTCTTCAGGATACAGTCTACTACAGGGTGGGATGTCTTCAGGATACAGTCCACTACAGGGTGGGATGTCTTCAGGATACAGTCTACTACAAGGTGGGATGTCTTCAGGATACAGTCCACTACAGGGTGGGATGTCTTAAGGATACAGTCTACTACAAGGTGGGATGTCTTCAGGATACAGTCTACTACAGGGTGGGATGTCTTCAGGATACAGTCCACTACAGGGTGGGATGTCTTAAGGATACAGTCTACTACAAGGTGGGATGTCTTCAGGATACAGTCTACTACAGGGTGGGATGTCTTCAGGATACAGTCTACTACAGGGTGGGATGTCTTCAGGATACAGTCTACTACAGGGTGGGATGTCTTCAGGATACAGTCCACTACAGGGTGGGATGTCTTCAGGATACAGTCTACTACAGGGTGGGATGTCTTCAGGATACAGTCTACTACAGGGTGGGATGTCTTCAGGATACAGTCTACTACAGGGTGGGATGTCTTCAGGATACAGTCTACTACAGAGTGGGATGTCTTCAGGATACAGTCTACTACAGGGTGGGATGTCTTCAGGATACAGTCTACTACAGGGTGGGATGTCTTCAGGATACAGTCTACTACAGGGTGGGATGTCTTCAGGATACAGTCTACTACAGGGTGGGATGTCTTCAGGATACAGTCTACTACAGGGTGGGATGTCTTCAGGATACAGTCTGCTACAGGATGGGTTGTCTTCAGGATACAGTCTACTACAGGGTGGGATGTCTTCAGGATACAGTCTGCTACAGGATGGGATGTCTTCAGGATACAGTCTGCTACAGGATGGGATGTCTTCAGGATACAGTCTACTACAGGGTGGGATATCTTCAGGATACAGTCTACTACAGGGTGGGATATCTTCAGGATACAGTCTACTACAGGGTGGGATATCTTCAAGATACAGTCTACTACAGGGTGGGATATCTTAAGGATATAGTCTACTACAGGGTGGGATATCTTAAGGATATAGTGTACTACAGGTTGGGATGTCTTCAGGATACAGTCTACTACAGATTGGGATATCTTCAGGGTACAGTCTGCTATTTACGATTCTTAGATGTCAAGAAATAGTTAATGTACGCAACATGCACACAGCATGATGAAGAATGTGATTCTGCAACTGTGACCACACTGCAAGAACATCAAGTCAAACCTCGGCAAGCTTGACAAGATCACCATGAAGGAAGACAAAGAAGAACATTCAACCAACACAGAACCGATGCCATCAATCATTACACACTGAGGGAGATGCTGAGAGGGTCAGAGCACTTATGGACTGAATGGTTCGATGTGCAATAAGGATTGTCTGTTGACTGACTGAATGACTGATTGGCAGACTGATTAACTGACTAACTAACGTGCACACAGTGTCTTCTATATGTTGCTTTATCCGAAAAGGTCATGTTGGGTTCATTAATTCTAGACATTCCCCACAACTGAAGCTGGCGACTGAAGAAGGAGACCCAATACATCGAAGTGAACCAGTTCCCAATGTGTGGTGTCGCTGTACGATGTATAACAGGGGGAAAGAAAAACGCCGTGGTGGTTTGTTAAACATACACAAACAGCAGGTTATTGTTGTAGTACTTCTTTCCTCTTACTACTTTTGACGTGAAATGTTGCAGAGAGGAGTTAAAATTAGTTGCATATCCTTTACATGACGTCGCAGTCACCACCATCATTGTTTTGCTGTGATGTCTTGGCAGGTTTACCATTGCTTTCTGCATACCATTTAGTAAAAGATCAAGGTAAGACGGTCTGCTGCCAAATTGCCCCTAGCTGTCTTTCAAACGCGGGTATGCGGGGTTAGGAACTGCGCCTGTAATACCTTCGCCATTGAGAGGAGGCAGAAGTATTTGTCTGTTTGGCGTGTTTTGTTGCTTGTACTGACTTCATATTTGATTTCTTCATCTCTTTCACCCCATCTAGCCAACTCTTACTGGGTCGTCCTCTCACCTTGTACCCCGATGTTCTCATGTAGAACGCTCTAGTCGCTGGTTGATCTTGTTCCTGGGTCGTCCTCTCACCTTGTATCCCGATGTTCTCACGTAGAACGCTCTAGTCGCTGGTTGATCTTGTTTCATTCTAGCTAAATATCCGAACCATTTAATTCAGTAGTGTTCTATGAAGTCAGTGAATTTGTTCTTAATTTCTCATTTGCCTTTGTATATTTTCTTGTTTTTATTGCTACGTTTCTTATGCGTTTCATCTCACATGATGCGATTGTACGCCTGTGTATTTCTAGAGCTGTCAATGTGTCGCATTGGTAACAGATTTGGGACGAATAAAGCATTTATTAGCTTCTCCTTTGCATGCATGTTGATATTTAGATTTTATAGAATATGTGATATTTGAATGTATTTATTGCATTGTTTTGCTACTCTTGTTCGTCCCCCGCTGGTGACTTGCGGGATAACTAAGCCGGTCGCTCAGAAAGCAATGGCAAACTACTGAGAGTAATCTTGCCAAAAAATCAACAGACAGCTGAAAGATGCTGATGTTGACAGCGAAGTCCTGTAAAGGATATGCGAATTAAAAAAAAACAAAAAACTTGTTCGTCCATAAAAGTACAATCGCAGCTCCTTGCCAATCTTATGGTGCTCTTCTTTCTTGCCATGCCTACTTACATTTGCTTGTGAGCCATTTTATCACTACCCCCCTGCCAAAGCTTAAATGGCTTCAACTGGGACGATATCAATGCACGTAGCTTTGTTTTGGGGGTTTTCAGTTGCTTCTCTCACTTCCTATACTAGGGTGTCAAAGACTACAAATATTACAAGGCAAAATCGGTAGAAAAAGAAAATGAAAGGACGTCTATGAAACAACTACATCACACAAGTCGGATGCATGAGCAAGGCGCTGGTAACTGAACTATTTAATAAACAAATACGTGAACCATTTTTATGCAATTGGAAAATACGATTATCAGATTTAATTTTAAAGGCATGATTATGACAGACATGGACACGAGACTCTTGTTTTGCAGGAGCAGGTCAGATGAGAGATTAATGGAGAAATGCAATAATTCAGCTTACAAACTATGTGTATTGTCAGTCACCCCTGTTTACACATCTGAGTTATATTACACAAGGATTATATTTACACAATAAAGACACAAACCATAGATTGTACGGTTTCTTGTCTGACATATTTCGCTGCATCTCGTCAGGTACTTACTGCAGAATTCACACAACATAGAGCAACATAACTAGATACATCCTTCAAGCTGAAATATACTCATGTTCGCACAGTAATGTCACTTGCCTATCTGAAGAGACGCAACGGAATATGCCAGGCAATACATCGTAGAATCTATGGTTTGTGTCTTCGTTATTAGAATTCACTACGGCAAAACATTGTTTTGATTTTATTGACATCTTGAAAATTAATTACAGCCTTGCCATACAGTTCTATAGTGTCAGACATTACGCTCCAGCCCTAGTGTCCACTCTTACCTTCCAGTCCTAGTGTCGAACCTAACTCTCCAGTCCTAATGTCAAAACAAGACTAGTCCTAATGTCCCAACCTTACTCTCCAGTCCTAATGTCAAAACAAGACTAGTCCTAATGTCCCAACCTTACTCTCCAGTCCTAATGTCAAGCCTTACTCTCCAATCATAGTGTCAAACCAGGATACTCTCTAATCCTAGTGTCCCAACCTTACTGTCCAGTTCTAGAGTTAAACCAAGATACTCTCCACTCCCAGGGTCTTGATATCCATCTTCAAGGTACCTACATTCTTATCCAAAGAATATCGCTGCTCTATGAACTGAGTAGTTTAGGCACTGGTATGAGCTCCTCGCGGTGCGTTCTTCAATGGGAGCATACTGCGACACGTGCACAAACATCCCTATGCAAAGAAAACTAAAGGCACATTTCTGAGCAGCCCTGTTGCCAATTTCTAGCTAAAATGTTAACGAATAGTTAATCACTTGTAACTATGTCAATGCGTCGTTACTCACTTGTAACAATTGACTCCATTGCATGAATGGTGATGTTTGCTCCTTCGGTTGCTGTCTTTGTTTCTTCGTGGAGGGATCATGCGTCCAACAAGAACTTCAGCTCCACATTCGTAGCATTCACTGCTGGTTTCTCCCATTGTGGCGAATCCCCTGAAAACAGTGATCATGCAAGTGTACAGTCCAGCTTTAGTTTTGTTCTCACACACTAATAGAATATTATTAAGCTTCAGTTTCGCTGTCTCAAAATAATAGAATGTTATTACACTTGAGTTTTATTTTCCCACGTTTAAATCTCAAATCCCGGAAAAAATCAAATAAATTAATAAAATGATATTTAACTTCAGTTTTATTGTATCACACACTAATAGAATGTTATTTAACTTCAGTTTTGTTCTCTCACACCCTAATAGAATGTTATTTAACTTCAATTTTGTTCTCTCACACACTAATAGAATGTTATTTAACTTCAGTTTTGCTCTCTCACACCCTAACACAATGTTATTTAACTTCAGTTTTGTTCTCTCACACCCTAATAGAATGTTATTTAACTTCAATTTTGTTCTCTCACACCCTAATAGAATGTTATTTAACTTCAATTTTGTTCTCTAAAACCCTAATAGAATGTTATTTAACTTCAGTTTTATTGTATCACACACTAATAGAATGTTATTTAACTTCAATTTTGTTCTTTCACGCCCTAACAGAATGTTATTTAACTTCAATTTTGTTCTCTCACACCCTAATAGAATGTTATTTAACTTCAGTTTTGTTTTCTTACACACTAACAGAATGTTATTTAACTTCAGTTTTGTTTTCTTACACACTAATAGAATATTATTTAACTTCAGTTTTGTTTTCTTACACACTAATAGAATGTTATTTAACTTCAGTTTTGTTTTCTTACGCACTAATAGAATGTTATTTAACTTCAGTTTTGTTTTCTTACGCACTAATAGAATGTTATTTAACTTCAGTTTTGCTCACTCACACCCTAACAGAATGTTATTTAACTTCAGTTTTGTTTTCTTACGCACTAATAGAATGTTATTTAACTTCAGTTTTGTTTTCTTACGCACTAATAGAATGTTATTTAACTTCAGTTATGTTTTCTTACGCACTAATAGAATGTTATTTAACTTCAATTTTTCTCTCTCACACCCTAACAGAATGTTATTTAACTTCAGTTTTGTTTTCTTACACACTAATAGAATGTTATTTAACTTCAGTTTTGTTTTCTTACGCACTAATAGAATGTTATTTAACTTCAGTTTTGCTCACTCACACCCTAACAGAATGTTATTTAACTTCAATTTTTCTCTCTCACACCCTAACAGAATGTTATTTAACTTCAGTTTTGTTTTCTTACGCACTAATAGAATGTTATTTAACTTCAGTTTTGTTTTCTTACGCACTAATAGAATGTTATTTAACTTCAGTTATGTTTTCTTACGCACTAATAGAATGTTATTTAACTTCAATTTTTCTCTCTCACACCCTAACAGAATGTTATTTAACTTCAGTTTTGTTTTCTTACGCACTAATAGAATGTTATTTAACTTCAGTTTTGTTTTCTTACGCACTAATAGAATGTTATTTAACTTCAGTTTTGCTCTCTCACTCCCTAATAGAATGTTATTTAACTTCAGTTTTGTTGTCTCATACACTAATATAATGTTATTTAACTTAAGTTTTGTTCTCTCACATGTAGCAATGCTACAAGGATAGAGAATATATAAAAGTGTTGTTTGTCCATCAAGAATGATGATGACCATTAATTTCATCGAGTGGGGTTGAAAGTATGGAGCCGTGAGTTCTATTTTGGCTCGAAATGTTCTTTGACTATGTGGACCAAGAATGCTTGACGTTTCTGGAGTAAGATTTCCTGCAGTGGTTTTTCTGTTCTGTCTTTTCTTCACAGCTCTTGCAGTCCTGGTTGCCTCACACGTGACTTCACCCTTGCGTAATGATGCACGCCACGAATTTCGGTTTCTGGCTGCAGTCTCCTAGGTGTCATGATGAATTCCAAAAGCATTCAATGAGATTTTCAGTGTCTTTAAAGCGTTTCCTCTGGCCGCCTTTGGAGCGTTTACCACAACGCCGTAAAAAATTCGTTTAGGGAGCCTGTGATCTGGCATGCGAGTCAAGTGACCAACCCAGCGAATCTGATTCTTCATTAGTATAGTGTGGATACTGGACATGGACGCTCTTTCTAGGACTTCAGTGTCTGGGATCTTGTCTTGCCATTTAATCTTCAGTAGCTTCCTTAGGCAGACTGTGTGGAAGTGGTTTAATTTCCTAGCGTGTCGTTGATAAACAGTCCAGGTTTCACAAGCATAGAGCAGTGTAGATAATACAACTGCTTCGTAGACTTTCAGCTTTGTTTGCAGGCTTATTCCATTTCTGTCCCATACATTCTTGTACAGTCTGCCAAAGGCCGCGCTGGCCTTGGAGATTCTTGCATTCACTTCATCATCAATTGTGGCAGCTTGTGACACAGTGCTGCCAAGATAGGTGAATTTGTCCACAACACTTAGTCTATAATCATTCACTTTGATATTCGGCACAGTGTGATTATTCCCTGGAGCTGGCTGGTACATAACTACAGTCTTCTCCAAGTTGATATTGAGCCCAAAGTTGGCACAGGCATGTGAGAAAGCTGAAACATTATGTTGCATGTCCGCCTCTGAGTTAGCGTATAGAGCGCAATCATCAGCAAACAGGAGCTCTCTGACGGTGTCGCTGTCAATTTTGGTTTTAGCTTTCAGCCTTCTGAGATTGAATAACTTTCTATCCATGCGGTAGTTGATGTCTATTCCAATGTCGTTGTTCTTGAAGGCATTCGTCAACATAGCTGAAAACATGAGGCTGAACAGTGTTGGTGCCAGGACACATCCCATCTTCACTCCATTGGTGACAGGAAAGGACTCAGACAGTTCACCATTTCCCTGTACTCTTGCCTGCATACCATCATGAAATAGCCGCACTATTTGGACAAACTTTCGTGGACAGCCATATTTTGTCATAATCTTCCACAGTCCTTCTCTGCTGACTAACAAAAGCCTCGGTAAGGTCAATGAAAGTGGAGAACATTTCGCAGTTCTATTCCTGACATTTCTCTTGCAACTGCCTTGCAGCAAAAATCATGTCAACAGTTCCACGTTCTTTTCTGAAGCCACATTGACTCTCAGGAAGAAGACCTTGATCGAGATGGGCTGTGAGGCGATTGAGAAGAATTCTAGCGAGTATCTTCCCTGCAAGTGAAAGCAAGGAGATGCCTAGGTGGTTGTCACAGGATTGGCGGTTTCCTTTTCGTTTGTAAAGGTGGACTATTAACGCGTCCTTGAAATCTTGTGGCATGGTCTCGTTCACCCATATGTTTGTAAAGACTTGGTGAGGCTGCTCTGTTAGGACCGGCCCACCTGCCTTGTATATCTCTGCTGGGATGGAGTCAGGACCAGGTGCCTTGCCGTTGGCGAGTTGCTGGATGGCTTTGTTTACTTCCACTATGGTTGGCAGGTCATCAAGTGCATCATTGGTGGGAACTTCAGGAAGGCAATTGATGGTTTCATCATCGAAGAAGGAAGCTACATTTAAGATGTTGCTGAAATGCTCTGCCCAGCGTTGAAGGATTTCTTTCTTATCGGTGACCAATGTTCACCCATCTGCACTGAGGAGGGGAACTATGCCTGGTGATGTAGGACCATAGACCGCTTTCAGTGAGTCGTAGAAGTTTTTCATATCATGTCTGTCAGCAAAGCCTTGAATTTCATCAGCTTTGCTGCTCAGCCAGGAGTCCCGCACGTGCCGAAGTTTCTGCTGCACTACTATCCGAATGTTCTTGAAGGCATCTTTTTTTTATGTTGACTGCGGGTCATTCAAAGGTGCCTTGAGGAGAAGATGTTTCTCGGCCTGCAATTGGCTGATGTCTTCGGAATTTTCAGCAAACCAGTCTCATGTTTTCGGGGGGTTGGGCCCAGGATTTCCATAGCAGTGTTGTAAATTATGTCCTTTAGGGCTCTCCACTCTGTTTCTGTATTCTGATTAGCTGCAGCATTGGGCTTGAGGTGGTCTTCCAGCATATTTTCAAACGACTGCTGCATTTACTTGTTGTTTAGGCGGACGACATTTAATGTTTTTGTGTGTGCATTTTCACCCATTGAGGACGCCGTGGTGGCCTGATGTGAATGTTTATTTTCGAGATAATGAGACGATGGTCTGTCCAACATTCGGCACCACACATGGATTTTGTCACCCGAACGTCTTGTCTGTCACTCCTCCTGACGATGACATAGTCAATGAGGTGCCACTTTTTCGAGCGAGGGTGCATTCACGATGTCCTATTTCTCATGGGGAGACGGACAATTGTGTTGGTAATCAGGAGATCGTGTTCGGCACATGTTTGAAGGAGGAGTCCATTGCTGTTACAATTTTCGACTCCGTGCTTTCCAATAATGCCACTCCAAGAGGTGGTGTCCGTGCCTACTCTGGCATTGAAATCCCCAAGGAGTATAAGTTTGTCTCCTTTGGGAACATATGTTAATACATTGTGCAGGTCCTCGTAGAACTTGTTCTTGTCATCATTTTCATTGTTAATAGTTGGTGCGTAGACACTCGCAAAGGTTGCATGCTTCCTTCCATTGACTTAATTGTCATGAGCCTGTCGTTTATAGCCTTTGGAAATCCAGCTAATTTGCCGACCAGGGCCGACTTAATGGCAAATCCTACACCGGATTGGCGTTTTCCCTCGCTTTTCCTTCCACTCCAGAAAAAAATGTGTAGCCGGCACCTATTTCACAGATTTGGCCTTCTTCTGCAAGTCGTGTCTCGTTCAAGGCTGCAATGTCGATGTTTTACCTGCCCAGCTCTCTCCCAATCAGTGATGTTCGTCTCTCTGGACCCGACGCGCCGTCTCTGTCAAGTAGGGTGTGTACATTCCAAGTTCCTGTTGTTAAGGGAATATGGCTTGCTCTTTTAGCTTTACCTATTTTTTCTTTGTTTGTATGTCGACCGCAGTTTAGGGTACCCACCAACCGCGGCTAGCTGGTTAGGTAGTGATGGAGCAGACAATGTTTAGGGCACCTTTTCTAGCCCCTTCCTCATGCTATGGAGGTGAGCAGTGTGTTTCTATAGAGGGCTGCTCATTCGCTCAGGGGGCCGCCGAATCCCACTGCTGCTCCGGTCAGTAGAAGACGACCATATGGCCTGAGCCGCATGTGTCCATGTCTGCGACTACGGCTGCCAGCGTACCTACGTCTGCCGCTTCGCCGCTCGCCCATCGCCACAAGGTTTGAAGGTGATATATGACGTTGGATGAAGAATGACTTGCGCGATGAATTGAATTAAAGTGAGGGAGAGTTGCGCAATTTGTCGACCTCACTCTCTCGCTTGAGTCCATCTGAGTCCAGTGGCAAGACAAGTCAAGACGACTGGAGACGAATACAGGTGCAACGGAAAACCAGGGCGCTCTACGTACCTTGCCGTGCTCAATACGTTCCACAACGCTTTGCAGGTAAACGCCGTCTTGACCGTAGAATCAGGAATGATTTCTTCCGCGCAGTCTGCCGAATCCTGTCTTCACATGCTGGGTAGGTATACCCTAGTTCATCGCTTGGTTTGACGCCAAATCGGCTACCCACGCCTGGTTTAGCCAGCCTCTCACAGCTGTTGCCAGGGGGATGGTCGCTGTCGCATGCTGACAGCTACTAGGAGCCATAGGCGTAAGCTGGGTGTCAGGCTTGGACAAGTGGAGGATGGGTCCTAAAAATGACATGAGAGTCATCCTTACCAAAGGTGCTACCAATGCCTGACACCCCTGTACCCCCCAATACCAAAGTAGATACTAATAGACTTCCTAAGAACAGAAAGACTATTCACTGACGAAGAGGAGACCAAAATGGCTCGTAATTCTGGACTTATCAAGGTCCCAGAAGTGATCTAATCTTCTGAGAGCGTCAGCCAGGAAAGGAGTGGCGAACGAAAGTACTTAGAATAAGACGTACCAAGATTCTCCAGCTACCTTGCCTGAATAAAGATTGATAGCCCAAATCTGATTCACTCTCATAGACACAGCTTAATATATATATATATATATATATATATATATATATATATATATATATATATATATATATATATATATATACATATATATAAAGTTACAAACCTTTCATATCGTCTCACAATCTATTTATGCTAATAATATGTACGGTAAAATTACAACATAGCTGTAACATTCTGGAACTGCTCGATTACAAATTCCATTCCCAGACGACAGAAATATTTTAGTAAACGCTGCATATACATTTCACAGAGGCGAAGTGTGGACCTAAATTCAAGTAATGTTTGTCTTACCTCCTGTGAACGGGAATTCCCTTATTATAGCATTGCAAGGAAAACACTGCCCGAGAATTCACTAATTGGATAATTACGGGACCAAATGGAATTTGAGAATAACATGTACTTCAAATGGTGTATGAGCCGGAAACATCATGGCATGTTATAATAAGGGACGATCACTGTTTACTTGTGAAAAAGCTCGGAGACAATAAACACTGGAGGTGAGAGACAGTAGAATGTTAACATGATAATAGGTAATTGGCGATGTGGGAGGGGATACTTTATAATTCGTTTATAACCCAGAGATTTATTTATCCTGAGTCAGTTGAAATTTAGCTCTGTGCTAGCACACACTGATTGTGTATTTCAGTTGTGAGCTACATAGGTGACTTCCAATAGCGAGGTAAGATATACCTGTGGCTGGTATCAGTAATTGATAGGACTATCTTGGAGGATTCGAACCCTTCAGTACTTCTGTCTGTATGTTAGAATAGGGTTGAGTGATTTCGTCTCACCAAGTGAACTGCTAAGATATCTGTTGGCTATCTCGTTTGCGTTGATCAATTCTCCTAAGAAGTAATATTATACTTCGGTGTCTTCTTTGCTTATTACATCTACTTAGGGAGATAATCTTTCTGCTAAGATATCTTCTTCACTATTAAAAAAATATAATCTACTAATACCAATTGCTTATTAATAATTTCCTGATACAATGTGCTTAATATTATAATTATTCTACTAATTATGTAAAATATTAGCATTTTGTGATTATGTGCAGGCATATACACTGGAAGGGAATATCACCAGGACTTTGTCAGAATATCATCATTATCTAGAGGCGTGCGGTAAACTAGGTGACTTGGACATCTGCTGTGTGGACGGTTGGGACACTTATCGCCAAAAATATGAGGGTATATGTCTTGTAGACATGAGATGTTGGCTACATCTATATATCAAAATATATATGTGTGTATATTCATCACATCATACAGTTTGGACCGAAATAGAAGATATAACGACCTGACCCTAAGGATAGAGGAAAGAAAACGGACAGGCAATTTATGGACTTAGCGTGCAACATTTGTGCACTACAAGCAGCATACAAGGATATGACTAACCCTGGAAAGAAATAGAATAGCAAACCCAACTTTATTATCTCAAATTAACATACCAAAATTAGGTTGCTCAGTCCGGGATCTTATAATTAGAAATTTGAATAGTTGCAATAACAATCATCATGTTCACAACCCTAGAAAACTGCAACCATCAAAACGAAAAAAAAAATTATTATAATGTGAAATATAAACATTTAGGTTGCCATTTGGTTGTTGCCTTGAATGTTTGTACTTACTAACCTCTTATATTTAAATTGTTGATTTAATTAGCTGTTATTCATCTTGCCTACTCCGTCTAGAGTGCCTACTCAGTCTATAGTATTTATGTCTGGGTTTTAACGATAGGTAGATCTTACCTACGGTTACCAGTAGCACTATTATAGAATGACAGAGGCAGGTAAACAGCGTGGTCTCTCTAACACAGAATTATCGAAGTATATGTCAGATGAATTTGAAAGACATAATAAGTTAAAAATGAATAAAGAACTTTCAGATAAAAGCTACAGGCTGAAATAGACAAAAAAGAGAAAGATCGCTAGCATGCTATCGAACTGAAGAAGTTGGAATGTGAGCTTGAACTGAAAAGAATAGAATCAGGAATCGGTCCAACGACCTCAACCTCTTCAAATTCGAGTCCAATAGCAGAATCAAGTACAGAAGCATCTTCTCTTCAAACAGGCGGCATCGCTTTTCCAATAGAAACATTTTTGAAACACAGTGATTTAGTGGAAGCATATCTACACAGTTTCGAGACAATGTGTTCCATGTGCGGATTGGAAGAGAGCAAATGGAGTATAACGTTATTTCAAGGATTGCGAGGTATTGCTTATGAGATGTTCTCAAGTCTGCATCCGGAATAACATGACAATTATGAACTACTTAAACAGGCACTGCTCGCAAGATTTGAAGTTGATTCAGAAAAATATAAAAAGAAGATTAAAACTGTTCGGAAGGAGCTAGGAGAAAACGTTGCATAATTTACAGACAGATTGAAGACATGCTTACACAAAAGGGGCACATTAGGCAAATTCGAGGAAAAGTATGAATGCTTACAGGAAATGATCATCATAGATCAGCTGAAAGATAAAATGTCTGCTGACATAAAAGTATTCATCACATAGCATGGAGCTGAAAGACTTGAAGCTATAATTAACTATGGCCGAGAGATTTGAAAAGTAACAGAGAGAATCAGAAGGAAATCGTCAGACGACAATTACTCCCTCAAATGACAATCCTCACGAGCCAAAGGAAAAACATAGCAACAGTTACAGTAAACCAAATGATAAGGCAAAACCACCACCCAAAACAGAAACCAGCATACATTGAGAGAAGGAAAACTGTACTTTAATAAATGCAGGATTACCGGACACCATACCAAGGATTGCCGGTGTAAACCTCCTCCTCATACTGCTGCATGCTTGGCAAAACACAGGAAGCAAAGAAGGTAAGCACTTATGACTATCGAGATAAGCATGAACATAAAGACACCATTACAAGACTTCGTGTGGTAGAATCAGTTATCCTTAACGCATTCTCCACCGCGTGACTATACGACAATGGTATAAAATATGATGCAATTGTTGCGTCCTCATTAGTGAACCATGATCAAGCCACAGACTTGAAATCTAGGGCCTTTAAAAAGCTCAGTATCTATGACATTACCGGCGGCAAAGGTAAACGTAATTTCACGTTATCTGACATGCGAAATAAGAGCAGTGGTCTTAGATGACCTTATTTACCCCGTTAAGTTGGGTTGTCGGAATGTATTTCTAGGAGATTCTATACAGCCTGTGACGGTCGCAGCTATAACAACCAGACATTAAGCTAAGAAAACTCCTGCGTCGACAACTCCAACAAATCCTCAACAAGAGGAATTAATACAAGACCAGGCAGCAGAGAGAAACTTAGCGGTATGTTTTAACAAACTGCCAAAAGCGCAGTCAACCCCTCATAAAGTTTAATTGTACATGAAAAATGGACTTCTTCATATAAGGGCAGGGGAAAAAATGACAAATGTATGCACAACTCGTTCCTTCATCTTACAGTTTACATTGTAGATATGGGCCATAGTCTACAATTTAGTGGACACATGGGAATCAATGCTACCATGCATAGGATTTCTACACACTACTACTGGCCTGGAGTGAATGCTGACATAGTTCGATATGTAAAATCATACCACTGGTATCAGAGAGTAGCCCCAAAAGCACTGGACAGCACAAGCCACCCCAGGGGAAATGCCCATCACTGGCACACCATTTGAAAAATTGGCTGTGGATATAATAGGACCTCTTAACAGAACAACGAGAAGGAACTGCTATATACTTACACTCGCAGACACTTGCTCGACGTGGGCAGAAGCAGTGCCTATGCCATAGAGAGATTCAAAAGACATAGCTGAAGCTCTACTTGGCATATTTACAAGGTTAGTATTTCAACTCAGAATTCTAACTGACAATGGATTACAGTTCAGAGGGAAGTTAATGGAGGAAGACTTCTCCAGTCTCGACAGATGCACACTTCTCCATACCACCCGGCTTCGAACGGGACCGTGGAATGATCTAACAGTACCCGTATCACCATCTTGAGATAAATGGCTAATGAAAATCCAAAAAACATGGGTGTCAAAGACTAGAATACATAGGAGGGAAGACCACCCTGAATGAGTGGTCTACCTCAAGTAGATTAGAGGTAACCCAGTGCCCCAACAAGAGGGCAGGGTAGGTGTAGGGAGTAGATAGGGAGGAGAACTATCAACAGTTCTCTCATGAGACACGTAAGTGTCAATCAGAGGGTAAGCACTCTGGTCACGGTGTAATCACCTCAACGTGATAGACACCAAGAACTTGGAATAGAACTCAAGAGTAGGCTTACTACTCTAAGCGTGTGGAATGATGTAGCACGCAAAAGCCGAAGTGCACATGAAGACCCTCCGCGTGCTGTGTAATCAGGACGCGGAGGATTGTCAGACAGGGGACGGACTTCGTAGCGGACACATCGCTTAGAGTCGATGCGTCTTTCTTTAAGTGAATAGATAGATTTAGCAGTAGGGCTAGGGACGACTAGAGATAGGAAGTTCTGTATATTCATGTGTGATTCATTAGAGACAGTTTTGTGCATTTATGTATTGTAAGAGCCAGTAGCAATAAAATGTGTAATCAATTCCTCTCGTACGACTGACAAATCTTTTTGTGTGGTGCGAGAGAAGTTTATCCCTGAATGCCTGTAGCATCGCTTGATGACAGGCTAGGATAAAAGTGGTGTCAGAAGTGTAGCTTGGACATTTGGTCAAGCTAAAACACCCACCCACGGCTCTAAAATAGCTTTACTGTCAGTTAATCACAGGGTTTAATTTGTGTTAGTGTAAAAGGGCGTGTGCAGACTAGAACATGATGCGAACTGTGCCCATCGTGACCGATTACCATTTATTTATACTTATTGAAATGTTTTGTGCTTTATGAACATGTTTCCTTCTGATTTGTAAGTATTATTATTATAGTTTTGTATCATTTATTTCTACAATTATTTGTTTATTTATGAGTATTTATGAAACATGATTCACGGCGGAGCAATACACTAAGAAATGAGCCGGCGACAATATCGATTTTTCAATCTAAGAATAGCGCTGCGCCTGTGACGTGTCACGGTTGACCCACAGCTGTCCCACGCCATTGGCAATCAGCGACGGATTGTTTACAAATCGCCAAGCCGCTGCTCGCCTGAATCTTTAAATTATATTGAGTATTATTTGTTTATACAAGTTATTTATTGAATATATTTAATAATTTGAACATTATTATTTCCTTTATATTTATTTTAAAGCATTTATTTATTTATTTGTGGACATATTCTATTTTCTACCGTCACGATGGCACTACTTTCTTTATGCAAATAGGATTTGGTCTGTACAGCACTATCATAGATTAAACAGCAGTTAGTTAAGGAAAGCAGAAGATATTAGAACGAAGACAGGACAGTGACAGTCACTATCAACCATACCACATTGTGTTGTCCGGGGGCATGTAATTGTAAATTTCAAACAAATGTCTAAATTCATATGTCGTCTGCAAATGGTTAATTATTGATGCTCTAATAAAACAGATATAACAAGAGCTGTTTAGAGGAGTAACGCAAGGTGTGTGTCGAGGTGCCAAACGATTGTACCTGATTGTTAAGATGAGTATAACGAAATTATTTGTGAATGCAGTATGATTAATAATGCATCTCTTTTTCAGGGTATAAACTAATAGTATTTTTTATACAAAGGCATTTAAAATCTTAACATATCGAATATACCTGAGTAAATAACGAACTGCCAGTCAACTCTAGCTAATTATCTAACACCATGTCAACTTTAGCTGATTGCATACAAGCAGGCAAGGAATTTAGGATACACCGGAAAGGAATTAGAGCAATATGCTGATCAAAAATTTAGGAAAGCAAAAGATGCTGATAGAGATGAACGTGCACGAGAGAGACAACACCAAAAAGAGATGGCACAATTAGCTGAAGAAACTAAACAGAAGGAATTAGAGATTAAACAAAAAGAATTAGAATTAAAGCAAAAACAATTAGATCAGGAGAGAGAGAGTTGAAGCAAAGAGAGATAGATGAAATGGCAAGAGTGAAAGAAAAACAAATACAGATTGAATCAGAGACACAGTTAAAGATGAAAGGTATGGAAGTAGATTCACACTTAGAGATCACCGCTACAAAACTAAAGAGTCAGCAAGAAGAGAATAAACTTAATAAATAGAAACATATTATTAAGCCATTCTGTAAAGAAGAATCCATATCAGCTTGGACAGAAAATGTCGAATATCAGCTTAAATACCATCAAGTACCAATCGATATGTGGGCCATGATCTACATGAAAAACCTCAGTGGGTAGCCCCTTAAAGTTATTGAATCAATACCAACTGATCTTAGATCTAACTATCAGTACATTCACGATAGGGTAATGCAACATTTTTTACTTGATGCCCCTGGGTATCAAGTCCAATTTTCTAACTTAAAACCAAAACCAAGTGAGACCTTCATCGATTATGTCTCGAATGTCCAAAGTGTGCTGAATAGATGGCTTAATGCAGTAAAAATAGGAAAGGACTTTGAAAAACTTAAAAGTTTAATAGTCATGGATAAAGTTATATCCACAGTCCCAACTCCTTTCGCTAAGTTCCTTCAGCAGCCAGACATCGAAACAATACAACAATTCGAGAAGAAAGGCTCCGCATATTTTTCCTCGAATAGAGAAGTTTTTAAAACATCAAACATCGACTCTGAAATAGTCTCTTTTGTTAATGACCAACCTAAAAGTTATCGTAGCAATAAAAAACCATTTCAGAGAGTCGACAAGAAAGATCAAAAATTGCCTAAATGTATGTATTGCCAACTTTTTCATGATACTTACGCTATGTGTGATAAATCACCGAACTATCCGACACATCTTGAGATGGTCATTAAGAAACAACAAAACAAGAGAAATGCACACAGGCGTGCGGTTAAATGTTTTTTCTGTGCTAGCTACGGGCATTATTCCAGTAAATGCCTAGGCCGTCAAAGAATGAAGGCCAACAGTGCAATGTTAATTGATACATCTTCTGATAGTGGGAGTGAGACTGAGTGCGAGGTCGAGAATGAATTACCTTTTAACCAATCTGAAGATGTTTGTTGTGTAAACGATATGATAAGCTTTGACAGTTGTGAGCGATGTCACCAATTTCATGCAGACGGAAAATTAGAATGTGGACACACAGTGCCATTCTCCACTGAGAGTGCAAATGCAACATTAGCCTCTAGAGGCAATTTGGTGTTCCACAATGCACTGGTCAATGAAATACCATGCCAATGTTTACTTGACAGTGGAAGCACTCTTATCGGTCTTAGAAAGGAATTTGTGAATCCAAATGATTATACAGGAGACACAGTTAAATGCCGAACCTTTTCGGGTAATATCGAAATTTACCCGTTGGCAAGAGCCCGTATAAACACTCCTTTCCTTTCTGGTACCTTTACATGTGCTATTTTAGATAACCCTTGTACTGATTTAATTTTGGGATGCTTACCCCAATTGAAGCATTGCATTAACAAAGAAATAGCTGCATGGGAAAAATTAAATGCAGCAAATGCAACAACCAGAGCAGATACTATTAAACACCAAGACACACTACAGGAGGAAAGACTACTGTTGCTATCACCAACTAGGACGGATGATACCACCAGACAGAAGTTTATAGACCAGCAAAAAGCTGATCCGAGTGTGTCTCCGTATTTAAAACTGTTAAAAGAAAAAGCTAAAGTAACAAAAAACGCATCATGGTTCTTTAGGCTTAATAATGGGATTCTTACTCGTTATTATACAACCAACAACCATGAGATTCAGCAAACGGTGTTACCTGTACAACACCGCCAAACTGCTAAAGATTGCACACGAGTCACCGTTTGCTGGTCACCTTGCATACGACAAAACCAGGGCCAGAATTCAGGCTCATTTTTACTGGCCGGGTTTTTGTAATGACATAAAACTATTCTGTCGTTCATGTAATGTCTGTCAACAACTAGTACGTAAGGGTAAACATCCTACAGCTGAAGTACAACCTTCAACACTGGCCTCTAGACCATTCGAGAGTGTGGCGGTGGATATTGTTGGACCCCTGAACCAGGTGTACAGCAAAGGAAATCGTTTTGTCTTAACGCTAATAGACCTATGTTCAAGGTGGGTTGAGGCGGTAGCTTTAAAATACATCACCTCCAAAGATATTGCCAATGTATTTTTACATTTGTACTCACGATTCGGATTTCCACGTACCATCTTATCCGACCGTGGAACCCAATTCATATCGGCTGCAACGCAAGCCCTTACAAAAATGTTAGGAATTAAACAGCATTTTACAACAGCTTATCATCCAGCCAGCAATGGAATCGTAGAGAAGAATAACGGAGACCTAAAACATATGCTGGCTAAGGTGACAGCAGAAAACCCATCTGATTGGGATACACTGTTGCCAACAGTGCTGTTCGCCTATCGGGAGATTCCCCATTCAAGCACGGGTTTCTCACCTTTTGAGTTAGTATACGGGGCTAACCCACGTGGACCCCTAACAATTTACCATCAGTTAGTAACTAATGCGATTGAAATTCCAACCCCTAAAACACCTTATGAGATGGTAACAGAAACACGCGATAAAATTATGAAATCGTGTATGATAGCCAAGGCAGCTTTGGAGAGGAAGGGTCAAATCTACCGCCAATACGCAAATAGAGGTGCTAGGACTATTAATCTTGAACTAGATCAAGACATACTGCTTTTACTCCCAGACAAACGTAATTTATTATTGACCTCATGGCAAGGGCCATTCAAAGTGGTACGAAAAATTTCAGATGTCGATTATGAAATATCGATAAACGGACACTTAAAGATATTTCATATCAACATGCTGAAGCCCTACTTTTCACGACAAGAGACAGAACTGGAGACAGACGAACATAATGCACCCACACCTATTGATGAGACGACAGACATACATAACGCAACTACACTAGTTAGCGAGACTGGCAAGGACGACGATATGCACACACTTAGTGAGCATACAGAAAACGCACTTAGCACCACCACCGTACTGAATCAGGTAGACGACGACGGGATGGAACTACCTGTTCCAATTGTAGACAAGACTGCGACATTAGATTGTATACGGTTAGAACCGGGACTAACAGAAGAGCAACGACGACAGACATTAGAATTAGTGACGGAGTATAAGGACATATTTTCCGACATTCCAGGTAGGACGGACAGGATCGAGCACTCCATCCTTCTTTCGGACTCTAAGCCTATCAAATGCAGGCCGTACTCTATCCCACTTAGCTACAGAGAAAGTCTAAATAAGGAAATTCTTAATTTAGAAGCTAGTGGAATCATCCAGAAATCTACATCTGAGTACTCCTTTCCAATCGTCTTGGTGAAGAAAAAGGACTCCACAATTCGTCTCTGTGTGGACTATAGAAAACTCAACAATGTCACTAAGATCGACGCAGAACCAATTCCTTCCTGCGAAGATCTTATTCTTGATATGTCCACCTCCAAAATCTTCTCTAAATTAGACCTTACTAAGGGATATTGGCAGGTCCCTATGCAGACTCAATCCATCCATCTTACTGCATTCTCAACACCTTTAGGTCTTTACGAGTGGCGGTTTCTTCCTTTCGGACTTCGTAACTCTCCTGCCACTTTCGTACGCCTAACTAGAGATTTGCTACATGGAATGACGAATACGGTGACGTATATAGATGATATTTGTGTCCATACAGATGACTGGACAACACACTTACTGAAACTCCGACATGTCTTCGATAGGTTGCGACTCTTCGGTCTCACTATCAAACCTAGCAAAGTTGAACTGGGCCTACAAGAAATTGATTTTTTGGGCCATGTCATTTCACAAGGCCAACTAAAAACTGACAATAGAATTGTTACTAAAATTATGAACCTGACCATGCCTACAACAAAGAAGCAGGTCAGGAGCCTTTTGGGTTTAGTAAATTATTATAGTAAGTTCATACCGAACTTAGCCGAAATCACGAGTGTATTTTCTAATGTTTTGAAAGCATCGGTAAAATTAGATGTCAAAGATGCATTATTAATTTCTGCATTGTCAAAATTGAAACTCCTATTTAGTAATGTACCAATTCTGCGTTTGCCTAATCCTAGGCGCGTTTATTATCTTAGGACAGATGCCAGCACGATCTCCATCGCTGGAGTACTAGGCCAGTTTTACGATGGCATCTTCCATCCAATTTGCTATGTGAGCCGCAAGATCACACCTGCTGAGTCCAGATATTCCATATCAGAGTTGGAAGCCCTAAATGTCATCTATTCAATAAGGAAGTTACATCGATTTCTAGCGGGTAATCACTTCGTCGTACAGACCGACAACTCCCCAATCACGGTCATACAAAGTGGGGTGCATCGCAATGACCGCATCTACAGTTGGTCGTTAATCTTACAAAATTATACTTTTAGTATAGAGCATATTAAGGGTAGGGACAACATTCTTGCTGATACCCTTAGTCGACCATCTGAGGTAGAAATACCTGATACTCCACATGAAATGTAGTCTAAGATAATGTAATTTAGTACACTTAAAATATCCTGTGTAAAATATCCTATGTAATACATAAATATCCTGATCAGGACTGTGTGCTAATAACAGTGAATCACCATGTGTCCATAGACAGCAGAATAAGAACTGTGCTCCAAGAACAAGTGAATCACCGTGTGTACATAGACAGCTCGTTACTTACTATGCTCCATTTGTGTTCCGGTGAATCACCTGTGTTAATCATGGAAGAACAGTGTCAGAACAATACATAAATAACAGACACGAATATACATGTCTACGACACCAGCGGACTCTACGAGTGGAAGAATACCCATAAGACACTAGTATGACTGTGCAGTCTATTTAATATACCCAGGACAAGTGTGTAACTGTGAACTGTGCCAACAAAATCAATTTCTGAACTTTATGGCAACCACTAACCTGAGGTAGTTAAATACCATGTATATACATTTAGCTATTGTGATATGTATTATAACATGTTTTTAATATAGTGAGAAATTATAGTTAGATTAGTTACTTTAATATAGATTTAGAATAGAATTAAGTAATATGATAGATTTTTTTTGGTAGTTTAGATAAATCACTAATTTACCCATTTACTTAGGATAGTAACTTTAAATTTAATAATAGCTAATTAAAGACGAGGATAAAAAGTTAAGATAGAAACAGTACCAGTTAGTTCATTTCATTTCACTTTATTTCATTCCATCTTGATGAACACTTTAACAATCTCATCATTTAGGATTAAAAGTAGTTTATACCTTATAGGATTATACATTTGAACATACATCATTTACACCATGTATAGTAAAATTATCAATCATATTTTTTTCATTTAGACATTAAAACATTCTTCTTTTTAAATAACCCATTATTTATAATTTTGTTTATCATTTAAAATTCACATTACTCATTTTAGAATCATACAACTCATCTCACATTATTTTCATTTTCATTTTTTTTTAGTCAGATTACTTCCCTTAAATTAGTCTAATTCTGCGCAACAAATTAGTATATATATATTTATAGAATTAGCATTAGTATTTCAGTAGAATGTAGTGTTTAGAGTACAAACTATCAACCCTATTTCATCCATGTAAATATTTTGTAAATACATGACTCGTGCAGTAATTTACGCACAGTCATTAAGCTCAACTCTTTTCAAACTGAGCCAAACTTGTACAGTGTCACTTCAAGGTTTTTAATAATTTTTCTTTAAAAATAAATGAGAGAATAAGAGATGTGTGACAAGAAGTATGAAAGTGAGAGAAAATGGAAAATATAAAAGGGAGAGTGAAGACAACCAGCGGATTTTTCTGCCGCTCAACGCGACTTTTATTATTTGTCTGCGTCAAGCGTTTGCTTCAGTGTTGAAATATGCTGTCTCGAATGTGTTGTGTGTAGTTTTGTGTTAGCCATAATTACATTAGACCTTAGGGAAAGTATTTTAAGTCTCATAAGACGGAAACGTAGTCACGAACTAGTGTTATACACTTATTTGTGGCCACATTTAACCGGATTATGGCACTTGAAAACTGACTTACATACAAATTATAGACAGACACACATGTTAGAAGGTTAATTACATTATTAATTACATCTAAACACGCAAACAACCAGGAAAACAAACATGTAAAGTGCATACATTTTTTGGAACAAGGGGAGATAACTCCGGGTCAGGGGACACAGTAGACAACACAACAGTGGACTGCGAAACACTAACTTAACAGTGAAAGATAACTTTACACGCGGAAGCGAGATAGGTAAAGCCTGTCGCACACAACTTGTGCAAGGGGTGTTTAATATTATATGGGGGACATGAAGCAATTCGTGTGTTGATCCTGTGTTGATCCTGTATGGGTAGTGGGTTAATTTGCTATTTGAGGGCAGGTCTTACAAGACAATGGTCCGGTTCAGACAAACCTCTAATAAATATAATATTGCGATTGAGAAGAGGGCTCACGCCAACCAGACAAGTTTGTGGCGATCACCAGTAGCCAAGTAAAGTAATACTACATTGTGACATTAGTCAGTAGAGGTCTATTGAGTTACCCAGAACCAAGTTATCAGTAGTCTTTGAAAAAATTAGACACACTAATTTTTAGAAACCTCTTGCGTCACAACCATGAGTCAAAGTTTGTAACGGAACACAGGAGGGGAGGGTGTGTGTCAAAGACTAGAATACATAGGAGGGAAGACCACCCTGAATGAGTGGTCTACCTCAAGTAGATTAGAGGTAACCCAGTGCCCCAACAAGAGGGCAGGGTAGGTGTAGGGAGTAGATAGGGAGGAGAACTATCAACAGTTCTCTCATGAGACACGTAAGTGTCAACCAGAGGGTAAGCACTCTGGTCACGGTGTAATCACCTCAACGTGATAGACACCAAGAACTTGGAATAGAACTCAAGAGTAGGCTTACTACTCTAAGCGTGTGGAATGATGTAGCACGCAAAAGCCGAAGTGCACATGAAGACCCTCCGCGTGCTGTGTAATCAGGACGCGGAGGATTGTCAGACAGGGGACGGACTTCGTAGCGGACACATCGCTTAGAGTCGATGCGTCTTTCTTTAAGTGAATAGATAGATTTAGCAGTAGGGCTAGGGACGACTAGAGATAGGAAGTTCTGTGTATTCATGTGTGATTCATTAGAGACAGTTTTGTGCATTTATGTATTGTAAGAGCCAGTGGCAATAAAATGTGTAATCAATTCCTCTCGTACGACTGACAAATCTTTTTGTGTGGTGCGAGAGAAGTTTATCCCTGAATGCCTGTAGCATCGCTTGATGACAATGGGATACTTATGCACCAGCAGCACTATTCTCTTACAGGGAGGTACCCCATCACTAAACCTGAATTGCACCAGCAACTCTGTTGTTTGGTCGTCCGATCAAGGGACCACTTGATGCTTCACTTCGCACCTGGACTACAACTTCTCTAAGCTCTCTGTTATCTCTTATATTATCATACGCCTTCTCTAGGCTCTCTGTTATAGTCTATCATATCATAAAGCTTCTCTAGGCACTCTGTTATCTCCCATTAAACTATGCAACTCAAGCGGATTCTCTATCATCTTCCATTATTTTATACAATTTTTATAGGCTTTCTGTTATCTCCCATTATTGTATGCAACTTGTCTAGGGTCTCCGTTATCTACCATTATATCATGCAACGTCTCTAAGCTCTCTGTTATCTCCCATTATTGAATACAACTTCTCTAGGCTCTTTGTTATCTCCCATTATATTAAGCAACACATATTGGCATTTTACAATCTCCCATTACATCATGCAACTTTTCTAGTTTCTCCATTATCTACCATTATATTATGCGACATATGTAAACATTTTGCAATCACCCATTTTATCATGCAACTTCTATAAGCTGATGGTTTTATCCCATTATAGTATGCAACTTCTCCAAGGTCTTTGTTAACCCCCCTCCCTCCACCCCCGTTATATTATGCAACATCTTTAGGCATTTTGCAATCTCTCATTATATAATGCAACTTCTCTATGGTCTCTGTTATTTCCCATTATTGTATTATCCCTTTAGGATCGTGAGTATAGTGCGGAAGAACAGTTAGCTTATCATAGCCTTAAGAGAATGGTGCTGCAGGGAGTGACCAAAGGATCTTGTCGACACCCAGAACTCTGAGGAAGGCCAGACGTACACATAATCAGACTGCAACTGATACAATTAGTATTGGGACACTTTGCTGGCTGTTGAAGATAAGGCCGGAGCACGTATGGGAATGTCCTGAGCGCTATGAAGTCTGTTCTTGGCTCAAATCAAGTAATTATGCTTACTGAAAATAACTGTGATCACAACATTGAACATAACTCTGTTCACAACGTGCACTTGGTGACTTGAAATGTTGACTGTGGACATTGATCTGGAGACCGTTGACAAGGACATAATCTGGTGGAGGAAACACGCCCATCACAGGCCTATTTCCAATCAGTACCCATGTGCTGGGCAGAATGCCGACCTGGTAACATCTCTGAAGATGTGAGGTTCCAGTAATGCACAACCCAGTGGTTTCTGAGTTCGGGGAGAGGAGGAGAGATCTGCATCACATTCATACAGGTGCTGATTTGGTATATTGTCGAAAGGGAAGTTCAGTTACTAACCTATATCTGATGGACGAACATTGTCTGGCTTAAATCTCAACGTCAAAACATCGGATTTAACAGGTGAAACTCAGTCATCCAGAGAATTCACCAATAAAAACCACCAACCAATCAATCAAGGAAGCAAGCATCCAGCCTGCCAAACAACAAGCCAGCCAGCTAACCAACCAGCCAGCTAACCAACGAGCCAACTAACCAAGCAACCAGCTAACTAACCAAGCAGCCAACTAACCAGTCAGTCAGCCAACCAACAAGCAGCCAGCCAACCAACCAGCCTGCCAATCAACCAACCAACCAACACTAATAAGTCATATAAAATATAACATTCCGTGGCTTAAGGGATGATGAGACGCGCAGTTTCGTTACTCCACGACATACCGGTGAAGGTGAAACATCAGCTACAGGCTATTTGGAAGCAGACCGTTTGAATTGATTTCGATTCTATGAGTCATCAGCCCTTCAGAAAGCAATGGCAATCTATTGAACAACCAACCATTGCCTACTAAATCGCAGACCGCCATTATATCAGGAGTTAATTACAACGTCCCGTAAAGGAAATGTAGCTAATAACATCTGATGGGAGATGCCTTGAAGAGATTAGAACAAGAATTGTCATGGCGAAGGTAGCCTTTTGCAAGATGAAAAACATACTGACCAATAAAAAGATATCACCCGAAACAAGAAAAAGAGTGTTGAAGTGCTACATAGAACCTGTACTTTTGCATGGATGTGAAGCGTGGACAATAAGCAGTCAAGCTGAAAAACAGCTTATGGCTGTGGAAATGTGGTTTCTGAAGGAAATACAAAGAATACCATGTACAGACAGAAAAACCAATGAACAAGTCCTTCAAGAAACAGATGAAGATCGTAAACTGATTAGAGTCATTAGAAGTAGAGAGTCAAAATTTTAAGGCATGTTATGAGAAGAAATAACTTGGAGAACTTAGTAACGACTGGCAAGATTGAAGGGAACAGACCAAGGGGAAGACCGAGAAGTAAATACCTGGATGGCTTGGCCACGTGGCATGGTCGAGACAGGAACACGGAGCTGATCCACGACTCTGGTGATCGAGTGAGATGGTAGAAGATGACCGCCCACGCTTATCGGCATGGCATATGATGGATGATGGAGCTAACAATATACTATCATCAAGCGCCCGATCTGTTATTTCCCATAACCACTACTAGTTTAGAGAAGACATTCATGGGAAATCAATATTGTTTACGTGAATTCATTCCCACAGGTGCATGTGAAGAATCCAAGTCCAGACTCGTGCTCTCTGGGTATTGGGTCCAACTTCACGTGACATCGTCTGCACTTGGAAACCTGAAATTGTAAGAGACTCTCGAGTTTGTCTGACGTAACCAGTTTATGTGTGTGAATAACTACATAATTGTGAGGGAAATCTGGGGTTTGTCTGACGTAACCAATTCATGTGTGTGGATAACAGTACACAATTGTGAGGGAAATCTGGGGTTTGTCTGAAGTAACTAGTTCATGTGTGTGGATAAATGTACACAGTTGTGAGGGAAATCTAGGGTTTGTTTGATGTAACAATTTCCTGTGTGTGAATAACTGTACACAGTTGTGAGGGAAATCTGGGGTTTGTCTGACGTAACCAGTTTGTATGTGTGATTATCATCTCTCATCTCATCATGTTCCTCTTGTACCTTGCGGTGTCGAGGTGAAGTATAAACAGCGGGAGAGTGCCCACTAATGGGCTTAATGTATCGAGATTCCCATGGACTCTGTTATTCCCTGCGTCCACCGTTTACGTGGTCGGCCTTTTCCTCGGCTTCCATCTAGTCTGTACATCATTGCTTGTTGTGGCATGCTGTTGACTGGTAACCTACTTACATGACCAAACCATTTGACCTGCTTTCTAATAAAATCTAGTGCTGCTATAACCCCCCACTTTAGTCCTGATTTCTTCATTTCTGATCTTATCTCTTCTTGATACGTTGAGTATTCTTCTCAGGAATCTCATTTCTGTTGTTGTGATTTTTCTTTTCTCTTTTTCTGTCATTATCCAGGTTTGCCATTGGTAACATAGAGTTCGTAGGAGGATTGTGTTGTAAAGTGCTTTCTTAGTAGTTATTGATACATGTTTGTTCCTTAGTATTGGTGCCATTTGTCCAATGAGTTGGTATGCCTTATTGCATCTATTTTCGATCTCGTCTTCTGATTTGCCATTTGATGATATTATACATCCTAGGTACTTGAAACTCTTTACTTGTTTTAAGGGATGTTCGTTTGGGTGAATTGTTGTTGTCTTTCTTCTTTAGTTATAGTCATTACCTCTGTTTTACTTGTGCTAATTCTCATGTTATGTTCCCTACACATTTCGTTTAGACTATTCATGTGGTCTTGTAATTCGGCTTCTGATTTTGCTATTAGTGCTTGGTCGTCCGCAAACAGGAGTTCTCTAATTATTAGATTTGCAGATGGTTCTTCTTCTGTGTTCTCGTCATGCGGTATTCTTGCGGTCTCTGTTTGGCTGGTTTCTTAACATATGCTGTCTATATATGTTATGAACAGGAGAGGGGACAAGGCACAACCTTATCGTACTCCGGATCTTATGGTGAAGGGTTCTGAGTGTCCTCCAGTTACTCTCACTATGCATTCACTGTTGTAGTGGCTGGGGCTTTATAGCAAAGGCTAATTGGCGAGTGTTGAACAAGGAGAGTCTGGCATAATGAGACTACGACCTCCAGCATGAGAATGGAGGTGGAGGCAGTAATAGCGGCATTCCGGTGGCTAGAGGAGACTACTGCAACACACGTTGTATTCATTACGAATTCAAAAAGTATGCATGCTTAGCAAGGTGGAGAAAGGAATGTTTCGTGTGGAATAGCTCTCGTCACTTCAGAGGTCACAGATCGTGAGAATTGTATGGATATTTTGCCCTGGCCATGCGGGTGTACGAGGGGATGAACAGGCTGATAGGCTAGCAGGGAAGGCACCTCTTGGTGGAATTTTACATATGGACAAGGGGTGGTGGGACCAGATGGAGAAAGCGTAGGAACAGATTGAGAACCCATATGTGGAAAGAATGAGATTGCGGGGGATCGGCAGGGGTTCTGATAGAATCTCAAAACTGACAGGGAAGACCAGGACAACTTTTAATCAGATAGAAGTGGGAACGATTAGTAGTATGACTCTTCGCTGGCTGTTGAACGAGGGGACGGAGCACGTATGGGAATGTCCTGAGTGCAGTGATGTCGGTTCTTAACTCAACTCAATTCAACTGTATAAGCTTCTACATAGGTTTGTTAAATGTGTACTCACTCCATATTGTTAAAGAATTTCCCACAGCTTGATTCTATCTACATCAAAAAATTAGTATACTGAGCCACATCACGAAGATTTTGCTGATAATTAAGATGCGAAGAGTTAGGAAGAAAATACAACCCGAAATAGGAGAAGAACAATGTGGGTTTGTAGAAGGCATCCATCCATCATGTGCCATGCCGGTAAGCGTGGGCGGTCATGTTCTGCCATCTCATTCGATCACCAGAGTCATGGATCAGCTCCGTGTTCCTGTCTCGACCATACCATGTGGCCAATCCATCCAGGTATTTACTTCTCGGTCTTCCCCTTGGTCTCTTCCCTTCGATCTTGTAGAAGGCAAGGGCACAGTAAATGCTGTGTATATTCTGAGAACAGTAATTGAACGTTCTATAGAAGTAAACAAAGATCTATATCTTTGCTTTATTGACTACACAAAGGCTTTCGATAAAGTGAGACATGTCGACTTGATAAGGATGCTGTAAGATCTAAAAATTGATAGAAAAAACCTTAGACTTGTAAAAAAACATATATTGGAAACAACAAGCTGCCATCAGAATTGATAACGATGTAGGTTAATATCAGCCTATTTAAAAGAGGTGTGATACAGGGATGTGTAGTGTCTCCAGATCTTTTTTCCCTCTACAGTGAAAATATTTTAAGAAATATAGAAGATATGAAGGAATCAACATTGGGGGAAGATACATCAATAACATTACATATGCAAATGATACAGTCTTGACTGCAGACAATTAACAGGATATGCGACATTTTGTAGATGCGGTTATTGCACACAGTGAGCAACTAGGGTTAGAATTGAATAGTAAGAAGACACAGATTATGGTCGTCACTGGGAAGAAGGAAATACCACAATGTGATATACAAGTAAATGGGTATATTCTTAAGCAAGTTAATCGGTACAGTTATCTCGGAACAGTCATAACATGCCTTGAAGAGATTAGAACAAGAATTGCCATTGCGAAGGTAGCCCTTTGCAAGATGAAAAACATACTGACCAATAAAAAATATCAATTGAAACGTCAAAAAGGTATCGAAATGCTACATAGAACCTATACTTTTGTATGGATGTGAAGCGTGGACAATAAGCAGCCAAGCTGAAAAAACATCTGATGGCTGTGGAAATGTGGTTTCTGAGGAAAATGCAAAGAATACCACGGACAGAGAGAAAAACCAACGAACAAGTCCTTCAAGAAACAAATGAAGATCATAAACTGTTTAAAGACATCGGACGTAGACAGTCAACAGTTTTTCGGCATGTTATGAGAAGAACTTGGAGAACTTGGTGACAACTGACAAGATCGAAGGGAAGAGACCAAGGGGAAGACCGAGAAGTAAATGCCTGGATGGCTTGACCTCGTGGCATGGTCGAGACAGGAACACGGAGCTAATCCATGACTCTGGTGATCGAGTGAGATGACAAAACATGACTACCCACGTTTATTGGCATGGCACATAATGGATGGTGGATTTTTCTTCTACTCTATCAAATGGCTTTTCTTGGTCAACAAAGGCTAAGTAGGGTATTTCATTGAATTGGATTGATTTTTCTATAAGGTGTCTAATAGCAAAAATGGCATCTGTGCATCCTTTGTTTTTTTTCTAAATCCAAGTTGTGTTTCGCTTAGCTGGGGCCCTATAGTAGTTCGTAATCTTTTTTCAAGAATTTTGTAAAACATTTCCCCAGTATGACTGAACAGTGAAACGCCTCTGTATTGTGTGCAGTCTCTTTTGTTGCCTTTGTTTTTTGTTTTTTCGAATTGGGATAATTATGGCGTTTCCCCAGTCTCGTGGTGTCTGTTGTTCTACCCAAACATGACTGAATAGTCTATGTAGCCATGCTGTTCCTACTTCTCTTGCTGCTTTAATTAGTTTATTTGGCATTTCATCTTGTCCTGGTGATTTGTTCAATGGGGCTAATCTGACGGCTTCTATAAAATCTTCTTTCAGTATGTCTGGTTCTAGTTCTTCGGTGGCATCTGTGTCGGTTCCTTGAGTTCATGTGACATCTGATGAGATGTTGAGAAGTTGTTCGAAGCACTGTTTCCATCTTAATAGGATTTATTTTTGTTCACTTATTGGTTCTCCATTTTCGCTGTTAATTATTTCAGTTGGGTCAAAGGGTCTCCTCTGGTTCTCATTGCACTTATATTTTTGTAGAAGTTTCTAGTTGCCTCCTTGCAGTTTTTATTTAAGGTTTCTCCATATTCCTCCCAGTCTTTCTGTTTTTCTCTCTTTACGATTCTATTCACATGTCTTCTCGCTATTCTATATTCTATGTAATCGCATTTCTGTTTGCTCATCGACCACTTTTTATATTTTTCCTTTTTATCTTTTACAGCTTTCTTTACTTCTGTATTCCACCAACTTGTTATTTTCTTTATCCGTGTTTTGCGTTTTTTTTGGGTGTGGTTTCACGTGTTATTTTTGCAGTTTTAAAAATGCTTAATTTGAGCATCTCCCATTCTGCTTCAACTGTCTTTCTTTCTATAGATAATTTTACAAAGATTTCATTTAGTTCTTTTTCATAATTTTCCCTCACTGCCTCTTCTTTGAGTTTTTTTTTTTTTTTAAAGTTTACTGATTCGCATGGTATGTATTGTCCTTGTCTTTGCTTTATTCTACTGATAGTTCTTACTGTAGCAACGACTGCTCTGTGGTCTGTTTATATTTAAGTTGGGCACTGCCCTTGCATCTAATACATTTCCCTTCTGTTATTTCGTGTTAATATAAAATCAATTTGGCTTTTAGTATCTAGATCGTTCCATTTATACCAGGTGTATATTTGTGAGTCTTTGTGTTCATAGAATATGTTTGTTATATAGAGATCGTGTTGGCTGCATAACTCTATCAGTCTACTTCCGTTATCATTTCTTTCATTATGTTGGTCTCAAAATGCTCCAAGATGTTTTTCTATGCCCGCTCTGTTGTGTCCTAGTCTTTCATTGAAGTCTTCCATAAATATGATGTTGTCCGACTTATCTATTTTATTTAGTACATCATGGATGTCTTTGTAGAATTCCTCGCATTCTCCCTCATTATTGTTTGTATTACATGGTGCGTATATTTGTACATATGTTGTAATTGTTTGTTCTCTTATTCTCATTGCTGTGATTCTTTTCTTTCTGATATATATATATATATATATATATATATATATATATATATATATATATATATATATATATATATATATATATATATATATATATATATATATATTACCTTAGCCACAGAGACCGGTAAGTGTTAACTAAGTGGATAAAATGAAATACCCAGGGGCAATTATAATATCTGACAGAAGATGCACGACATAGATTAAGAGCAGAATAAGCAAGCAAAAGCTGCATTCCAGAACATGAAAAGTACCTTATGCAATAAGTCACCATGAATATAAGAAAGAGAGTGCTGAAATGCTACATAGAACCTGTTTTGTGTTTTGCTGTATGGCAGTAAATCTTGGAACGTTGATGAACAAATTAGGAAAAAGTTTGGAAGCAACAGAGATGTGGTTCCTGAGACGAATGTTGCGAATTCCTTGGACTGCTAGAGTAACTAACAACGATTGTCTGGAAGAAGCTTATGAAACTAGATAATTAAATACAGCAATAGGAACGAGATACATATCATTCTTTGGTTATGTGATGAGAAGAGAGGCATTGGAGAACATTGACAACTGGAAAGATCGAAAGGAAGAGAGGCAGAGACAGACCAAGAGAAATGATGCTGGATGGATTGAGACGGTGGCATGGAGGAATATCATCAGCAGAGTTGATCCAGAATACCAAGGATCGACATCTGTGGAGAGCCATGAACACCTACACAAGCTGGCAGGGCACATGATGTATAGATGACATAAGAAACATCTCAGCACAGCAACCCCATGCACCGGTGAAGTACCAAACGTGTATACCAGAAACACACTTATTATAAATATAGTACTAAAATGGGGTGACTGTTGGCAAGCTGACACCGACAAGGAATGAACTCGAAAGGACCTAAGAAGCTTCACGAGAAGAAACACAAACAGGAACCAGCTAGCGTGTCTCAGATTGTCTTTATCAACCAATGATTACACACAGAGTTCTTCTTCTTCTTCAGCGTTCCGAGCCATTGAGGTTCTTTGCTGCAGATACAATCCGTCTCCATTCATCTCTCTGGTTGACCTTCTCTTGCCAGTCGTTGATTCCAAGTGCTTGTAGGTCTGTATATATATATATATATTATCTCTCCACCGTCTTCTTGGTCTACCTCGGGGTCTACGGTCATTTATTTCCTGAGTGTAAGCGAGTTTTGTTTCCCTATTATCTTCCATTCTTTCTATATGCCCCAGCCATTGCAATCTATTAGCCTTCATGATACTAGTGATTAGCGGGGACTTAGATCATAAATGTCTTTGTTACTTCTTCTTTTCCACTCTCCACTTTGTGTAATCTTGCCAAGAAATCAACAGACAGCTGAAAGATGCTGCTGTTGACAGCGATGTCCTGTAAAGGATATGCGAATTAAAAAAAAAACACTTTGTGTATCCCTAATGGGTCCAAAGATGCGTCTTAAAACTTTGTTCTCAAATGTTTGTAGCAAGGCTTCGTCTCCTTTCGTTGTACTCCAGGTTTCAGAGCCATACAGCACAACTGGTCTGATCAGTCTTTTGTATATTTAAATATTGAGCACAACCCACTACTGGCAACGCCGATCGCATTCTGGTATGAACCTAAGGCCTATCCACGTCAATATGGAAGCACTATACTCGAGTTTCGCCCTCATTTGAGCTCGTCAGTAGTGCATATCCCTGACCGGATCTGGAAACAGTCCCGGATCACGCGTGTGAAGCGGGTGCGTAACCACGAAGCACACACTGGACACACCAAATTATCACAACAGAACACCACAACGCTACCCATCGTAGGCCATGCTCAAGATTGCCCAATCGCCGCGACCGACGTTCGTCAATCGATGGGACCCGAACGATCAGGACTTCTCACTGGCAAGGAACACCAGGCCTCCTAAATCCAGTGAGCATGGCCTACGATGGGTAGCGTTGTGGTGTTCTGTTGTGATAATTTGGTGTGTCCAGTGTGTGCTGCGTGGTTACGCACCCGCTTCACACGCGTGATCCGGGACTGTTTCCAGATCCGGTCAGGGATATGCACTACTGACGAGCTCAAATGAGGGCGAAACTCGAGTATAGTGCTTCCATATTGACGTGGATAGGCCTTAGATTCATACCAGAATGCGATCGGCGTTGCCAGTAGTGGGTTGTGCTCAATATTTAAATTTCAAATCCCGAAACAACCACATAATCTTTTGTATATTGTGATTTTGGTGTTACGAGATAGCGCCTTTGATTTTAGTAGATGTAGTGCATAGTATATCTTATTTCCAGAATTGATTCTAGTTTGTATTTCTTCCCTTATGATGTTGGAGCAGTTGAAGATTGTACCCAGGTATTTGTATGTTTCCGTTCTTTTAATGGTCATATTATCTATTTGTATGTGGCCAGAGTTTCTAGACATTCCGTCTCTTGAAATTACCATATATTCTGTCTTATCTTGGTTGATAAGCAGCCCCATCTGTTGTGCTTTTTCCTTTAAGTGAGTCAATATTTCCAATGTCTTTTGTTCACTTTGCCCTATAATATCTATATCATCTGCATAACCAAGCAGCTTGGATGTTCCTCCAATATCACATTCCTCCTTTACCTTCCTTACAACTTTCTCTAGAGCCAGATTGAAGAGTAGCGGCGATAGTGCATCACCCTGTTTCAAGCCAGATGTTATTTGGAAAGGGTCTGATTTCCTGCCTTTATATGTTACTATATTATAAATATCTTCCATGCATAGTCTGGTCATGTTGATTAACTTCCTTGGTATTCCAAATTCCTGCATAGCATTCCATAGACTATTCCTATGGACACTATCGTAAGCCTTGTTATATTCCCAATTTTTCTCGCCTATTTGTTGATCTGTTTTGTCTAAAACCCGCCTGGTAGTCACCTAATATGTATTCTGAATATGGTTTTAGTCTATTTAGTAATACTGCGGATAGTATCTTATAGCTTATGGACAGTAGTGATATTCCTCTATAATTTTCACACTGAAACTTGTCTCCTTTCTTAAAGATAGCAATAATGACTCTTTCCAGTCATGGGGTAATTCTTCAGTCCTCCAGATTTTTAGTATTAGTTCGTATAGCTTTCGATGTAATGCATGGCCACCCGCCTTTATAAATTCAGCAGCAATTCCATCAGTCCCAGTTGCCTTATTGTTTTTAAGTCGCGTGATTACATATAGGATTTCTTCAAATGCAGGTTCTTCAATTTGTGGTTCACACATTAGAACCTCTTCCTGTGGGAAAGTGTTACTTGGAGCTTCAATCAATCAATCATGTGCCATGCCGGAAAGCGTGGGCGGTCATGACTCGCCATTTCACTCGATCACCAGAGTCGTGGATCAGCTCAGTGTTCCTGTCTCGTCCATGCCATGTGGCCAAGCCATCCAGATATTTTCCTCTCGGTCTTCCTCTTGGTCTGTTCCCTTCGATCTTGCCAGTTGTCAGTAAGTTCTCCAGTCCATTTCTTCTCATAACATGTCCAAAAAATGTTGACTGTCTACGTCTAATTTCTCTAATTTCTCTAATCAATCTACGATCTTCATTTGTCTCCTGTAGTACTTGGTCATTGGTTTTTCTATCTGTCCATGGTATTCTTTGCATTTTCCTCAGAAACCACATTTCTGCAGCCATAAGATGTTTTTCAGCCTGACTGCACATTGTCCAAGTTTCACATCCATACAAAAGAACAGGTTCTATGTATCCCCTCAACACTCTTTTTCTCGTTTCAAATGACATCTTTTTATTGGTCAGAATGTTTGGAGCTTCACAATTTAGTAATTCAACAAAGTATTCTTTCCACGTGTTGCACATTTCCTCATTGGTATTTATCATATTCCCATTTTTGTCTTTTAAACCATATGTGTTGTGTTGGTGCCCTCGTTTCTTTAACTTCAGTTCTTTAAAAACTTTCTGGATTCATTTTTCTGGTGATTAGTTTCCATATCTTTGATTATATTACTCATATATTCTCGCTTCTGCTGTCGAACTATTTTTGTAGCCTCTTTACATTCATTTCTATATTGCTCTTCCTTTTGGATGTTGTTGCTGTCATTTAGCCATAGCTGTCTGGAATTCTTTTTCCTAATGACTGCTTCTTCACATTTTGGATTGAACCATCTGTTCTTTCTATGCGTGGTTAACACACCGAGACATTCTTCTGCGGTAGATTGAATTATGTTCTTGATGTTCAACCAAGTTTGGTCAACGCTTTCCTCCAACGGGTTTTGTAGAATTTCAAGTTTACACACAGAGTTAGAAAACTGAAATATCACAATCACAAATAAATAACACACTACTGATACTGACACATTGCTGTCTTTACAGACAATGGTATGTAAGCTTCAAAATAGACATAACTACAACCTATGGCGGGGGCCTGGGATGGAGTTATTCCTCTCTAAAGCACAGAGCCGGGGCTGAATTGAAGAGATAATGTGCTGCCCATGCAGCATGACAGGCCCTGGCCAGTTTACTCCAGAGGAAACGTAACACCAATACAACTGGAATAAGACAAGCTGCAGAAGCTGTCGGATCAGCCAAGCAATGCACAAAACCTGGGCTGAATTGAAGAGACAATGTGCTGCCCATGGAACATGATCCCTCTCTCGACCTGCCTAGTTTACTCCAGAGGAAACGTAACACCAATACAACTGGAATAAGACAAGCTGCAGAAGCTGTTGGATCAACCAAGCAATGCTCTAATTGTCCGCCAGTCCGAACTTAGATTCTCGACCAGTTGCTGACCAAGACTTAGAGTCTGGTATTCCTTGCCTTCATATTTAGTCTTTAGGTTGCATTTCCTAGGATAAGGTTTGTACCCTCCCTATTGCGCCTCCGCCCGAAGTCGTTGGAACAATGTGTTGTGTTGTTTTTGGTGAGCGTTGGCCAACATGATCCGGCTGGCCGAATGGCCAGAACGCCGGATTCTCCTTCCGGAGACCCGGGTTCGAATCCTCGGTAAGGTGTGGGATTTTTTTTCTGTCGGGGGCAAAAAGAAAACCTTAACCTGCACAGTTCGTGGCGACTGCACAAGCCAGGCGGCCTTAATTCCCCAGGCTCAAAGACCCCCCTGCCATACACAGCAAGGTACTATATTGGCAGTAAATAACAGTGAAAGTAAATGACAGTTGGCCAACATTCGGCGCTAACAGACAGCAGGTAGTACCGTCTACTGTTATACGGTAGTTCAGTCATATCTGACAGAATAAATAATCCACACGCATCAAGACATGTTGTGTTGTTTGTCCATCAAGAATGATGATGACCATTCATTTCATCCAGTGGGGTTGAAGGTATGGAGCCGTGGGTTCTAAGATGGCCGATAAGGCCTATTTTGGCTCGAAATGTGTTTTTTGCGTACATTCCAAGTTCCAATTGCTATGGGAATATGGTTTACACTTTTAGCTTTGCTTGTTTTATCTTTGTTTGTATGTCGACCGCAATTAGGGTACCCACCAACCGCGGCTAGCTGGTTAGGTAGTGATGAAGCAGACAATGTTTAGGGCACCTTTTCTATCCCCTTCCTCATGTTATGGAGGTGAGCAGTGTGTTCCTATAGAGGGTTGCTCAGTCGCTCAGGGGGCTGCCGAATCCCACTGCTGCTCCGGTCAGTAGAAGACGACCATATGGCCTGAGCCGCCTGTGTGCAGGTCTGCGACTACGGCTGCCAGCGTACCCACGCCTGCCGCTTCGCCGCCCGCCCATCGCCACAGGGCTTGAAGGTGATATTTGACTTTGGATGTAGAATGACTTGCGCGATGACTTGGATTAAAGTGAGAAAGAGTTGCGCAATTCGTCGACCTCACTCTCTCGCCTGAGTCCATCTGAGTCCAGAGGCAAGACAAGTCGAGACGACTGGAGACGAATACAGGTGCAGTGGATGACCAGGGCGCTCTACGTGCCTTGCCGTGCTCATTACGTTCCCCAACGCTCTGCAGGTAAACGCCGTCTTGCCCGTTGAATCAGACAGCCCAAAGGCCGGGAGACAAAAATACGGTAAGGCAGAACAATTTATATATATATATATATATATATATATATATATATATATATATATGTGTGTGTGTGTGTGTGTGTGTGTGTGTGTGTGTGTGTGCGTGTAAGTTTACCTCTTTTCGCAGAGGCACTCGTTGCCACCAGCTGCGCTTGCAATCTCCACAGGCGAACTGTCTCACAGAGTCTTCTATTTTGTTCTCCAGGAGAGAAGCCAAGTTCTTCGAATCTTCCCTCATACTCTTCAGGTACGTGGTACTCTAAAATGGAATCACACAAGTCTATTAGGGATTACTCTCTGGGCTCAAGAAGCTGTGGTGACGTTGTGGTTAGTGGGCTTGCTTGTGAAAAACAGTGGTTCGGGTTCAAACCTTAGCGGAGGCGGGATTATCCTGGCCCACCAGTAAGACTTCTCCGTGGCTGGAGGGATGAGAGCGGTACGTCAGTGACGGGGTAGCGGGATCGTTTCCTACACCCGTTAGTGGGCACTTCAACGTTGTCTTCGCGTCCAGGAAGCAGTGACAAACTAAACAAGTTAGTTGCATAACCTTTACAGGACGTCGCAATCAACCCCGGAATTTGTTTGGCTATTTGTGATTTCTTGGCAAGTTTACCTTCAGTAAAAAAAAGTCGCTTAAAAGTCGACAGGGTCGACTTCATCGCACAGGGTTTTATCCCATATGGCTCGGTCTCTTTCCGCAGCGCGGAAAGCGTCGTACAAAGCACGAACTCCGTAGCTCTTAGCGACGAACCACAGGAGTCTCCGAAACATTTAACTCGTAAACCGAAGGGTGCGGCCCGGAATCGAACCCACAACCTTCGGATCACAAGTCAAACGGCTTGACCACTTCGCCACAGAGACTCCCAAGTTTACCATCAGTAGTTTGCCATTGCTTTCTGAACGACCGGCATTCGTACCATTGCATGAAAACCATCGCAAGTCGGTTTGCTTTCAAATTGCCCGCAGCTGTGTTTCGAACGCGGTACGCGGGATTTCGAATTTCGTTCGTAACACCGTCGCCACGGCGCCAACCAGTGACAAACTTCTGAACGTCAAATTCTTTATAAAATCAACCTGCGTTGGGGTTGATTGCAACGTCATGGAAAGGACATGACATTTTGTAATGACCAGCTCTGGCCTTGACCAAGTTTAATACAAATGGGTATCGGAGAAGGACAGCTAATGAGGATGAACACTGACGACACTACCCCACATAGCCTAGTAGATGTGAAAGTCAAACACTTCACACCCCAACAACACCAGCTATAGGGCTACCTTCACCTGTTTACTTGTCTCAATGACGTACTCTGTCATTCCTCTTCAACATGAAGGTGTAAGTGTCAGACAGAGAAGTACCCTGATGCTTGGTCCAATGTTTCATAGTCAATGACCAATGTTATCCCAGCCCACTTGTAGTCATCTAGGTCTTAATTCCTGTATCTTGGTCTCTTAGGTTCCATACATCCATCATGTGCCATGCCGGTAAGCATGGGCGGTCATGTTCTGCCATCTCACTCGATCACCAGAGTCGTGGATCAGCTCCGTGTTCCTGTCCCGACCATGCCATGTGGCCAAGCCATCCAGGTATTTACTTCTCGGTCTTCCCTTTGGTCTCTTCCCTTCGATCTTGCCAGTTGTCACCAAGTTCTCCAATTCCTTTCTTTTCATAAAGGGCCCAAAAATTTTTGACTGTCTACGTCTAATATCTCTAAACAGTTTACGATCTTCATTTGTTTCTTGAAGGACTTGTTCATTGGTTTTTCAGTCTGTCCGTGGTATTCTTTGCATTTTCCTCAGAAACCACATTTCCACAGCCATCAGCTGTTTTTAAGCCTGACTGCTCATTATCCACGCTTCACATCCATACAAAAGTATAGGTTCTATGTAGCACCTCAACACCCTTTTTCTCGTTTAAATTGGTATATTTTTATTGGTCAGTATGTTTTTCATCTTGCAAAGGGCTACCTTCGCAATGACAATTCTTGTTCTAATCCCTTCAAGGCATTTCCCATCAGATGTTATGACTGTGCCGAGAGAGCTATATCGATTCACTTGTTTAAGACCATGCTCATCTTCTCGTATATCACATTGTGGTATTTCCTTCTTCCCAGTGACGACCATAATCTGTGTCTTCTTAATATTCAGTTCTAACCCTAGTTGTTCACTGTGTGCAACAACCGCATCTACTAAATTTTGCAGGTCCTGTTTATTGTCTGCAATCAAGACTGTATCATCTGCATATCTAATGTTATTGATGTATCGTCCCCCAATGTTGATTTCTTCCATATCTTCTACATTTTTGAATATATTTTCACTGTACATAGAAAAAACGATCTAGAGACATTACACATCCCTGTCTCACACCTCTTTTAATAGGCTGATATTGACCTACATCGTTATCAAGTCTGATGACAGACTGCTGTTTCCAATATATGTTTTTTACAAGTCTAAGGTCTTTTCCATCAATTTGTAGATCTTCAAGCATTCTTATCATGTCGACATGTCTCACTTATCGAAAGCCTTTATGTAGACAATAAAGCAAAGATATAGATCTTGGTTTACTTCTATAGAACGCTCAATTACTGTCCTCAGTATATACACAGCATTTACTGTGCCCTTGCCTTCTACAAACCCACATTGTTATTCTCCAACTTCAGGTTGTATTTTCTTCCTAACTCTTTGCATGATAATTCTCAGCAGAATCTTTTTTCAGAAAGCAATGGCAAACTACTGAACGTAAAATTTGCCCAGGAATCACGAACAGCGAAAATGATGGGGTTGACTGCTACGTCCTGCGAAGGACATGCAACTTAATTTAATTTATCAAGGAGAGGACAGAAAGGCGATGGCAGAATCTGCCAGCTTTTCAACCGGAAATATTTCAGTTGTTCTTATCCAGAAAATAGAGGAATCTGACAGTTTTTCAACCTGAAATATATCAGATCTTCTTATCCTGGAAATAGAGGAATCTGACAGCAGTTCACCCTGAATTACCTATAGGTTAGTATTTACGGCTGTTATTTCCGAGTATTCATGATTTGATCACTTCTTTTAAACTGTTTGCTCCGTTTTATCATGGTTGTACATTTTGAATATCCACTTTATAACCAATTGTAACGTTTGGAACGAGACCAAGAGGACGTCCAAGAAGAAAATGGATTGACAACATAAAAGACACTACAGTCACACGGAATGACACTATCCAGTGCTGCCCACCGAGCGCTGAAGCGCAAATAATTCCTCCCCACGACGCTAGACGGCAGAAGTGGAAGATGATGATGATGATGATGATGATGATGATGTTGATAAACATCCTTATAACAATACAGAGAAATGTAAACGAGAATACTGAGTGCAAACAACATCATCTATCAAATAATACCTATTCTAAAACATCCAAATATCAACATGCATAAAAACAAAAGAAGAAGCTGATAGACGATTTATTATTCCAAACGCTGTGCGACATGGACAGTCCTAGAAACACACAGGCGTACAATCAGACCATGTGAGATAGGATGTATAAGAAACTGAGCTGGAAAATTAGAGGAGATTGACAGACAAATGAGAGAAACAAGAAAAAGTGTGGGGATAACACCGCTTGCTAACTAACTTTACAGAACAGCAGCAAATTAAATGGTTTGGACATTTAGCTAGAATGAAAAAATATCAACCAGCATCTAAAGCTTTCAACGTGAGAACATCGGGATACAAGGAGAGAGGACGACCCAGGAAGAGATGGCTAGATGGAGTAACAGGCACTGAAGAAATCAAATATGATGTTAGTGCAAGCAACAAGGCAAGCGAAACACAGAGAATTACATGTACCCTCTCTCTGCGACGCTTCACTGCAAAAACAGTAGGACAACAGAAGATGAAGATAGTGTTCTTAAAGTTGTGAACAATGTGGAAATAAATAACCTGCAATGTGTGACAGTAAATTAACGCTCACAGAGAACTGTTCTGAACCAAAGCCTCAGAACATGTATGAATTAATGTATTGTCTCCGTGATATAGTTAATTGACATTCGCGAGCTGAAGATAATATAGAAAGGGAACAATGAACTGGAATACGAGTGAAAAAACGTATACAATAAAATAAATACCACGTTCTGGAATCATGGTACAGCAAAGGCAAGGATATAACCTCATCCGTCAAGAGCATCCAGGAAAGTTAACCAGGTCAACAAACGCCCGTAGAAACTGGATATGTGGGCAGAAAGGCACAGATATGGAAGCTTTGCTGTAAACAAGCATGACGCAATTACGTCCACACCAGACATTTCGAATTAACAAATAAGAAGAAGAAGACAAGAACTTGGGATAAAGTATGCCACAGAGCACCAAGAGCTGGACAGGTAATAGTACAGGTGTGTACAGATGATGGTACAGGTGTGTACAGTCAGGGTGTGACAGGCAACAAGAATCTATTGAAACTAGTTATCAGATTGATTGATTGATTGATTTAGGAACCGACATCACAGCATTCGGGGCATTCCCATAAGCGCTCCGTCCCCATCCTCAGCAGCCAGCGAAGAGTTCCAACACTAATAGTACCAGTAGCAATCTGATTATATGTCCGTCTCGCCTTTCCTCTGAGCGTTGATCGTCGGCCAGATCCCCTCGTCACCCTTCGCAGTCGCATTCTTGCCAGACCATGGTGATCCATTTGCTCCTCCAAGGTGTACACAGCCAATCTGTCCGCCTTTTCATTCCCCAGCACACCAGCATGCCCCGGAGAAAAGATCCAGACGATGCTTGTCACCCGTGACTTCCGAAGCGAAGCAAGCCACTCTGCTCGAAGCTTGCCTGTTTTCACTCTACTCAGCATGCTTTCTGAGTCAGTTACAATCACGATGTGTGTGTGTATCGTATTCTCCATCCAGCGGAAAGCTGCACTAACCGCCTCCACCTCCATTCTTAAGCTAGATGTTGTGGTATCATATGCCAGGCCCACCTGCACCAAGCGTCGACCATTGGCTTTTGCTAAGAACCCCCAGGCACTTCTCCTACCTCTCAACACCGACCCATCTGTGTAGATAATCACATCACCTGAGCGAGCATTATCCTGAATTAGTTGCTGGATTTCCACTTCCACTTCCCCTGCTGGCTACTCCCTGCTCAAAGTGATTATAACTCTGCACAAGTCTGACTGCTCCGCTGACACTCTGACCCACTCTTCTCCTCTCCTAATGTTCTACAAGGGGCACACCTGCTTGATCGTATCCTCCGCCTGAGCCATCCATGATTTCCCTCTTATCAGTCGCTGACCCTTAACGGCGTCCAGCGCCTCATGCAACGGGTGATCTGTGTCTGCAGCTACTCTGAGGTATGCCTTCGCCTGCATCACCTTGAGCCTACCTGCAATAGACGGCAAACCAAGGATGTAACGCATTCACACAACTGGGGTGTCTCTGGTGCATCCCAGAATGACTCGCATCGCTTCGTTCTGTATGCGCTCTAATTTCACCAGCTGACTCTTTGAGACAGTGAGCAGTCCTAGTCCATAATCAATCACTGAGAGGATCAAGTGCTGGTATAGTGTTAAAAGCATTCTCTGCTCTGTGTCCATTGCATCCATAGTTTTTAGTGCATTGAGTCCCCTTTGAAACCTTGTCACAACTGTCTCCACATGGTCCTTGAAGGACAGGCTCCTGTCAAATGTGATTCCCAGATATTTCAGTTTGTTCTCTCTGTTGACGCTTCTACCAGATGTAGAAGATGTAGATCTATCGTGAGGCTTGGGACATCAGCTCTCACAATCCTGTTGTCCAGAGAGCACCACAAAACAGCTGCCTTTTCTGGGTGGATGACAGCACTCATTCAGTGCACCAGTCAATCACTTTATCTACTCTCGCCTGTAACTCCTGGGCTGTTTGCTCCCTATCTCTCCCCTGCCTATATGAAAGAATATCATCTGCAAATGTTAGTATCCTTCCAACCCCTGGTGCTTCTAGGTTTGCAATCTTGCTCGTATACACATTATAGAGCATCGGTGAGATTTCTGATCCCTGTGGCAGTCCCGGGGTTAAAATATTTGACTCTGAGGTCCATGCACCCAGACGGAGAGCAACCCGGCGAGAATGTAGGACGGCTGCTACCCAGTTCTCCAACCATGGATTGACCCCCTTCTCCATCAGTGCGGTCATCAAAATATCATATCGAATTCTATTGTATGCATCTTCGAGATCAAGCGTTACCGCCATCGTTTCCTGTCTACCCTGGAACACCTCATAAAAATCAAAGGCAAAAGTGGCTGCATTTGACCAGGTATCTTTTCCTGGCCTGTAGCTCCCAAGGCCTCTTGGAAGAAGCTTCCCCCTTTCCAAGAACTCTTGCAGCTTGACAGCGACTATCTTGTCTAGAACCTTCCCAAATGTATTTTGAAGGGTGATGATCCTAAAGCCACTAAGCTTTGAATGATCCTTGAATGGTTTTGGGAGAGGGATGCGATAGCTGTGCACCCAATCCTGCGGTACTGATGCTGTCCTAATGCTCTGGTTAAAGCAGTCGGTCATTTCCTTCAGGTCTGCATCGCTCAAAGCCTTCATGTGGCCATACCTAACCCCATCGGGCCCTGGTGCCGTGTCGTTTGCCTTTTTCAAAATATGTTTAACATCTTCAACCCGTATGTCTTCATAATGCATATTCTTCATGGTGCCAGATAATTTCCCCCTCTCTAACTGCATCTCTGGTGTCCGCATCATTATGATTGGTCTGCTCTAAAAATCTCTGGAGAAACGCCTCCCCTTTCTCTTTGTTTGTTGTCACGTGCACACCATCATCTCTATAAATTGTTCCCACTGTCATAGACCGATCTTTTCTTTGTATTTGTCTGTGCAGTTTCCAGAATTTTCGAAGTGTTTTATCACCTACAATCGCCTTCATGAAACATTCCCATTTTGCCTTTTTTGCCTCTGCAGCACAGCGCTTGAAGACCTCCACCTTGTCTTTCTTGACATTTTCCGCGGTGTCAACTTCATCTCGTGAGCTTCGGGGTGTCTGTCGCACTTTCCTTAACTGCTTCACTGCAGCTCTTTTTGCTTT